>VXAA01002485.1:303291-338156 GCA_013399115.1 Anseranas semipalmata
AAAAAAAAAAAAACACAACACAGGGAGCTAGGCCTGGTCCAGTGCTGTGCCAAAACAAATAAGTGTTCCTAGAGAGCAGAGCACCAGTAAAGCCAGCACAGAAAACATTAATGATTTTACAAGCCAGTAAGTGTCCAGCAGGGACAGGACTCTATTGAAGTTAAAATCCTCCTCAATCTAAACTGACTCTTCAGCAACATAGGTGTACCTGAAACGTGCTCTCCAAAGCACTGACATCAATGGAAAAATCCTACTATCAGGGCATTCTATCCCTCCATTACCTCAGGCAAGGATGAACTGACTGTATAAACAGATCTATTAGAAAAAAGCCCCACTGGCTTATCCTTTAGGATTCTTATCCCGTACTGAGGTGAAGTAAGATTCTATTTCTATCAGCTGCAAGAGCTTATTCATTGGCTTAAAAAGACTTCAATAGCATCATGCAATATAAAATTATTATGATGACTCTTCCCCAGATCAACAGCACATTCTCCACAGAGTTTTTCCAGTACTCATTAATAGAAAAAAAAAAAAAAAATCTTAAGTATGAGAAGGACACAGACCTTCACTTATTTCTAAATCAAAACAGAGTTCACCAAAATAGCAAACAAAATCACTTGTACTTACATCTTTTTTCATCCATAACTTTAAAGCAGTAAGTAAAGCCTTCACTCCTTGCACTAAATAGCTTGGAGGCTGGAAACCGTCTTCCTTCAGTTCTAAAAAGAATACAGATACCAATTTAGAAACACACTAAGTGAAAACAGTAGAATGATACCTACCCTACAGCCAATAAAATTGTCATTATGCAATAGCCCGAAAAAAAAGAAAAAATTGTGCAAGCAAATGAAATGCTAAATCCTGTATTTGCAGGCATACTGGAGGGAAAAAAAAAATAAAATAAAAACACAAACAACCTCACAACATAAAGTGATTCTACCTAACATCTTTTCTTGGCTTCTTCTTATGCAATTTAGAAAGAGTTTACAACATTCTACACTTCAATTGGAATAAAGCAGATCTACAATGCAGAACAAGAAAAAGTGTTATTTGAAGAAACAAATCATCTTTGTTTCATTCAGAAATATTTTAGTCAAAGGGGACCAAAGGTACATAGGATGCATCTCTAAATTGGAATTCCTACTGCTTATTCCCATGCATACAGCAAATGGTTCACACAAGCACTCTTCCATTCCCCAAACATTTTCTGTCACCCTTCCAAATACCATGGTTCTCCCTCCTACAGCATACATCATTTTTGCTCCAAAATAAGAGTGGGGAAAAAAGAAATGCACCACTCTGCTACAAAAGCTGTTCCTCTGAAGGAAGCTGGTGTTCCCAAGTGATCACAATCCCTTTTAAAATTTCTCCCTTCATGGGGAAAAAAGTAAGAGAAAAGACAAATCCTCCAGAAAGTCAAGAGTAGAGACTCTCCCCATGCTCCTGAAAAATATTTCCTCCTGTCAATAACGAATGGATAAACCCTAGAACTATTTGTTTCATTTTATTCCCTTAAAAAAAAAAATACACTAATAAAGCCATTGTGCATTAGTCCACCAGCAGAAAAAGGAAAAATCTGCTACTTAACAGCTGTTCTTCCCTCCAATATGCTTCCTACTTCTTAAAGGGTGTGAGAAGGAGTGGCAGGCCTTTGAGCTGCAGCAAAAATCTTTCTGCCCAGTAGCTGACTTGGTAAAATTCTGAGAATACAATGCAGCATTATAGACTGCATTTTTTTTAAGGCAGTTGCAGTTTAAAAAAAAAAAAAAAAAAAAGACTTACATAAGACTAATCAAAACCAGTCAGCATTATATAGATGAAAAAGTCACTTATTCTCAAGTCCCTAGAACTATGGCGAAAAGTTTAGGTGAATGTCACTACACTCATAGATGGCATCATAACATACTTCTTACCAATGAAAAGACAGAAACAAAAGCTTTATGAGTCTTTGTTATCCTTTCATAAAAAGAACCAGAAAAATACAGTGTGATGATTTTGCTTACTGACCTGAATTTCACAAAGTATTGCTAACAACCACGTGCTTAATGCATTACAAGCTGGTATTTGCCATTACCTTTCTCAACTGAACTGGTATCATGCCTTATTTAAAAACAAAGGATTCTGACTGGTAAACACATGATCCCCATAAGCCTTGATGCCAAAACCCAACATAATCATCGCACTAGCCATGGAAGCCTTATTTTGATTTTCCATTATAGGTTTTTAGATCATAACTGTTCTGCAGCAAAATACCTGCTCAGCCAGGTTAAAAATAACATGAAAATATGCTTCATAACCTGCTCTTAAGATAAGAGTCACAGGTCACAAGAGGCTCCCAGCATACCTACTCAAGTAAGGAGGCACATTAATAAAAGAGGGGAGAGATGAAACATGTAGTTAACTAGATTACTTAGAAACATACATCCCACTGATTTTCTAGCAGAAATACAGCTCCTACATCTTCTGATATGTTTGCATATTTTAAATACCCAGGTGTGAGACCAAGCAAAGCAAACTTTAAAGAAAACAAATCTTTCTTGGAAGCAAAAAAAAAAATTAAGTTTATTTAGTTAAATTTCTGAGTTGTTTTACGTTCATCCAGAAACTCTAAACACTCATTTAGGAAACAAGAGTTGTTCAACACTTTCATTTGCTGAAAGGAGAACAGATCATTTTCAATACTGTTTTTACTTTAGAAAAAGGTTATGTGAGAGTGATCTCTTTTAAAGCAGAGGTTGAATTCAGCAGTTTCCTCTGAAGGTTTCTCTCCTTTGAAATACATCATTTGAAATATGATATTTATTAATAAGATTAAACAGAGCAGGCAGAGGGCAAGATATTTGAGAAGACGTGAAGTCGGGCATTCTCTCGGCCTCAATTATACATGCGTATAGATATAGGAATTAAAGGACTAGATGAGGAAGTTTGGAAAGGACTGTAAACTGTCAAGAATAAGAGTCTGTTGAGATGTCTACTGATAAACACCAATATAAGTTATTTAACACTGCTCATAGGAACAGATACATCTTTCCTACAAAAATCCTCATGATGCCTTTCCCGTGACAAGAAAGAGCAGAAGACAACAAGCAGTTTGACTGAAAAGGTCAAAGGAATTGTAGAAGTGCTAAAAAACCTTTACATTCAACTGTGAAGCCACCAACGAGCAGCCCACAAATATAGATTAGTGGGATCATTTAGAGTGTCATTTGCTGAAAGAAGGAGAGAAAGGCTACCAAAGGGTATTCAAAGATCTTAAATTATATGGGAGAAGCCTGACTGTAAAAAGCAACAACACTGAAATAAGTTTCATATCTGCCTTAACAAGGTCTTTTCAGGTAATGGGAAATTAATCCTATCTGGCTGATTGTGTAATTGCTTTGTGCCAGAATCTCAGCTATTCTAGATTATCAGGACAGAGTTATCTTCATTAACCAGATACAGCATTAGATGAAAAACACTAAAACAATTCAAAGGCGCCAGTAGCATGCTACAAAATGTTACTTACATCACCGTGTACACTAAGAATTGTGCACAGCACAAGTTACCCTAGAAAGCTTTACTCCCCAAAGTCATTTTCAGAAAGATCTTGTACTAAATCCTGTACTAAGAACTGCTTGACCTAGAACTGTTAACCATACAGTATTTACTAAAATCTGTTCAAAAAATAATGTGACTTGTTAGAAAAAAAAATCTGGTTTTCCAAATCAAAAAAATTCATCTGTTCACACACCAGCAACATAATTTTCTCTATTGTCAATGGAACAACACCAATACCAACACCAACAAAAACTACAGACACGTGTATATCTCTTAAAATGGGACAGGGATTACCTTTTAATGTTTCCAGTAAGTTTTTGGCCACAAACCAACAGATGGCTTCAAAGAAAGGAAATTTAAAAAGATCCGGGGTTTTTAGCCTCTTCTCCATTTCATAACACCTGAACAAACAGAAACATTAATTAAAAACATTCATATTATCTCATTTATCATTCAAGTATGCAATCATTCAAATTGATATAATGTCCAAAATAAAATAAAATAAGCACGGTCATGTTAAATAAAAAGTCAAGTACCACATAGTTAAATCCCAACAAGACCACAGACAAGATTCAACTCTGGTCTCATCCATGCTCTGACCTTATCAAGTTTGACTGCTGCACTTCTAAGAATAAAGTTGGACTTCATAAAACTAGGATACAAACCCAGTGTGTGATCTTTTAACAGATGGAATTTTATCAGGATTCCACTGTAATAAATAAAAACAATATGTTTAGAAGACAGCTCCACATCTTGGACAAAAACTAAACACAGCTGCCCTTTGAGCAATGCTAACTTGAGGATGCTCATTTCAACTCAGTGCTGCACACCTGGGCTTGCTCAGTTTTGATTTACTCACTTATACTAATCGCCAAAGTAAAGGGGGGAAAGGGATGTTTGTTATTGTTTTGGTTTTAATTAAATTTGTGCATATCCTTCATTTTGCTTTTGAAACGAGCTTTGCAGAAGTGAAACAAGTGTATGTGCTGGATACACGCTAACTGAAAATGCCACTATTGTCTGTCTTGAGAGCCTGTACCCATTTGATCCTGGTTACAAGCATGAAGAAAAGTATCTATTAAAAGAATATCCTACTTACTGAGGAAAAGGTATAGTAAGAGCTGAGACCAACCTGAGCTGCATGCCAATATTGAGGTTGTGCAAAAAATTTCCTCCAAAAGCCATACAATCCTGAGATGTGAGCACAGCATGAATCCAGCCTGAAATGAAAGATTCAGAAACTGAGTACATATAAATTATTTTAAGAAAGATTGTTTTTAAATACTTGCATGTACATGTTAAAAATAAAAAACATTGTACATTAAACAAAAAAAAGCGAATTTGTATTCTGCACCAGGAACAAATAACCTTGATTTTTAACAAAATATAGATTATAAAGTGTTTCAGAAATATAGTGGAACTGTAATCTTCTAAAGGAGTTACAAGCAGATAAAGGTCTTAAAGACATTTTGACTGGGTGGGAGCCGAGGGAAGAGAGGAAAAAAAGAAAACAAAAACAAAACTATTCCACCACTAATTTTTCAAGTAAAAGTTCTCCAAAGTTTCCCTTCCAAACAAAAATAATAAGTGAATTACTGGGGGGGAGGGGGGGGAACCATACTGAACAAAAGATAAAGTAATAAAAATAAAAAATAAGTTATATTCCTTTTCATGTTTACATGTTGTTTACAGTAACTGAACTATTTGCACAACTTATAAGAAAATTCAGTTAGCAATACTAAGGTTTCTCTACTAGAAATTCAGAAGTAGTTCTATAAATTATTCCAAATACAGCCATCCTAATTCCAGTGAAATTAGGATCAATTTAAAACCCAGTCTAGGTACTCTGACCATGATAATTTGTCACATAATTGAAATAATGTCCTCAAACTCCACAATTCAATATGGCAAAGCATGGCCAACATGACACTATCAGTCTAGCTGATTAATACTGGATAATTTCAATTAAGTACACACAAGAACATATTAAGTTCTTAATTAAAAATAGTTGCATTCAAAATTTGTACTGTGCAGTTTTAATGTAAATAAACTACAGATATACACAGAGTTCCCTTTTCCAAGATTTCTTCTTATTTTACATGCATACAGATCTTTCAACAAAAGACCAGTTGGCCACACATTTGCAGATTACTTCGTGGTTTGACTGAGCATAGGGAACATGTGCAAACACAGAAAGCTCCTCAACTTGATACAAGATCAGCCCAAACCACAAGCAACTATATACTGCTAACTGGCACTAAATCCATGCCCCTCATTCAGATAAAAACAACCAGTTCTAGTTGTGCTATCACACACAAAAAGACCTGAAACTAGCAACTATGCTGAGTAAACAGCATGCCTACTGCATTGCTTGTGAATGAAGTTACAGAATGGTATATAAAAGACTGAAGAGTACAATGGCACAAGCAATCTGGTGTTTGTTGTGTTTTGTGTGTTTTTTTTAATTAAAATTATAAATTGCTTTGTTTTATTTCTGTCCTTTGAAAAGTACAGTGCAATGAAGAGTGTCTTGTATTTCCAATTGCATTTTGCATGTGTCAGAATGGTTTCCATTTTTCACTCATCACTGTAGATTAATACCTCTGACTCTTCAAGGAGGATGTGTATTTCAATCCTATCATACACATCTCCCCAGATACTGACTAAACCAACAATAAAGCCACATAGAATATCTTGAACAGAATAATCTGATTGTTGTTTAAGAAGGGTATCTTGAACAATATTTAAATAACTCTCAAGAGCCTCCCGGTAGATGCTATTCATCTACACGGAAGATTAATTTTAAATCACAATTCTACTGCAAACACATTTCAGAGAATACAAAATAATTATGACATCCACCACCACCAGGGCAAGCAGCAACAGCAAAAATGCTTTTCAGTAGAGATCAGATGTTTTCAAAGCCTTTAAACAGTCTTATGGAACCCTCCCCCTTAAAAAAAAAAAAAGAAACACACACATCTGTCTTAAAAGCTAGCATCATTGATTGGGTCTTATGCAATACTTCAACTCTTTTTTTTTTCCCCCCCTCCATTCATTTGAAATTACAGGATAAATCAAATATTGATAATGTAATGTGTCATTTAAGTTACCCTTAACTCCTGGTAATTAAACATGCTAAGTCCTAGTAATAAGGGTAAAATCTTACCTGTTGGAACAAATAAAGTGTGTCCTTGCTTTACAACACATTTGTAGCATTTGTCAACCTTGTCCCCAAAATATACTTCACTTTGGGTGACAGATGAGCTCCAAGACTCATACAGAGCCAAATTTTCATCAGTGGGCTTGATCAAATAGAAGATCTTCTCACCCTGTTAAACAAAAACATCAAATAAATAAATGTATGTCCTCTTGGAGGCATAGTACAACCTCCGAGTCATTTGCAATAAAAGCAACTGATCGATCTAAATGGTAGAATTCCGTATTTCTTCTACAGAATGTTGGGGTTTCCTAGCCCCAGTGTTTCACAATTGCAATTGTCCAAAAGCTTAGTCAATAGTACAGTAACCAACGGAGGGGAGTGGGAGAAGGGGCATGCATCTTGTGATGTAAAAAACACCCAACAATGTCATTCATTGATGATTTAATACTAAATAATTTTAATACTAAATACTAAAATAATACTAAATACTAAAACCTCACTATACCATCCACCAGTCTATTAAAATGGTCAGCCAACCAATTATAGCCTAGAAGTCACCAACAGCATGCTAAAATAAAAGCATGAAAATAAGACACCAGTGATCAGTAATTCACTTTTAAGCTCCTCCCCTGCCTTTTTAAGTACAAAAATTCATTCTAAACAGGTGATAATGCCATGGTAGAAAGCTGCACACTTGAGTAAATTTTGTTTCATACACATAAATCAAGAAGCCTTCATACCCAGAGAACGTGGTACCAAACTGACGTTCCTCCAAAATCGATATGAAAATCAGTATAGCTGTCCTGGACACCCATCAAACAATACTTCTGAACAAAAGGCTTAGGGAAGACAGAATCATCTGGCCAATAATTTTCCACCCACGAAAGCTTTCTGGCAATATCTGGTACTTCCACTAATTCAGACATCCTTTAAAAAAAAAATAAAATAAACAAATACATAAATAAGATCAAGAGCAAGTGCCCCCCCCCGCCCCCCTTTTAAACAACAGCATTAAATGTTTGCTTCCTACAAAATTATTACTTATGAATTAGTAAAAATGTTTTATACCCATATTACATCACAGTAGCTGTCTACATAAAATATGCAGCCTCTTATCTTTACCACTAGAGACATTATATTCCTACGCATACTGTTCACCTTAGTGAAAACCACTTCCTACATTCAAGGAACTGAAGTCGATACTCACTTTGTGTCCGAGAATTCCAGGCTGATCACGTTCAATACTTTCGGTCGGTCAGGATTTGTGAAATATTTAATATAATTATGGAGCTTCATTTTACTGTCTGCTTGTCTTGCTACATCTATTACATCTATCACTTTGTCACCACCTGTGAAAGATAGGATGACTTTCTTAATCCCACCACAGATAAAGACAGCCATTTAAGGTGTTTAATAGAAGTTTTACTTTTTTCCACCTTTTATCAATACATTTCTGTACAAAAACTCCAATACTACCAGCACTCTCTTGGAACAAGGACAGGTCAGTATAAACCAACTTTTACTAGGCCTAGCTTTAATTGTTACAGTCATCTAAGGACAAAACTGAAAACAGTCTAAAAATAAATCCTCTTTCCTGCGGTTAACCAAAAAGAAAAGGAGCAATACAGAATCACTGCAACTGGTTAAAAAAAAATGGGTTTGTGGCTGTCACTGGAAAGACTAGTGCAGAGACTGTTATCAAGGCAGATCTGTTCCTCACTCTTCCTATTAATCATCACCACAGCACTTGAATATATAATACAAGGACCACTAAGAATTCTTTACAAATAAGAAATCCTACTGCTCACAGCTTGTAGTTTTTAGCAAACTGCATTGAACTTTTGCCATAATTAACAGATAGGTTTTTACATTGAAAACTATGTAGGTACTCTATCATAAATGTTCTACACTCTTCCCCCCCCACCATGTCTTTTAAGCACACAGTGATTTCATTGAATTATTGAGTTATAAGGCAAGCTTCATTTCTAAAGACAACAAGAACTTGTTTACATATGACATATTTTAAAGTGAAATCTGTAGAAACAGACAAGCAGGAAGCAACCTCTAGCCAAGAGAAAGGAATAAGGACAAAATTATAATTTATGTCCATTTAGTTATACAGGGGTCAAATTTGACAATTCATTCTGGAATGAAGGAGTGTATCTAGATGTACATTATAAATATATTTACTTTAAAATTCCAAGTTAGTATTATCTTGACAAATCCTACTTGGAATAGTATTTATTCAGCTTTCCTATTTTTAGTTTCAATAACAGAAAGGTAAATCTGCAGCATTCCAATTTTTTCTCTGAATTGGAGAAACTGGTAGGTCAAAGTATATGTATATAACAAAATGATCAAATTTCCCTCCAAATCTGAACAGACAGTTTTCCAAAAGCTAAGCTTCAGAAATATCAAAACGACAATTACACTTGGATGCCGAATACATTACTGTTTCTCATCGTTATAATGGCAACAACATTCTATATACTATATATTTCCTCTATTTGCTTCCATGGTAGGATGTCTGTCCATCAGCATTTTACTTTTAGTGCATAGCATTGTATTAGGTTCTCACAAGAACAAAGACAATGCCATACACAGACGTCTCAACTCTTCAGCAAACTTCATGCTGCAAGTGGCTCAACCTCAGTCTATGTACTGCACACTTGTATGAGGTTGAAATGATTACAGACTGTCAAGAGATCTAATAAGAAAGAAATGATTGTTAGGAAGCTCTAGATCTCCCACCAGAGGAGGTCACAGTGGGACATTTTCCAGAAAGATTGATTTAACATGGAAATGCCATTTCACCGAGCCTAAAACATTAAGTTTTGCAATATTCTGATCAATGATTAATCTTTATCAATCCTAAGAGTGATTTATTCAGTTCTCAGAAAACAAACAATCTTGTAGCAGAACAAAATCATCATTCCATGTTTAGCTTGCACCAAAATTAACACATTTGAAAGTTGAGAAGTAATGGTGTACTCCTGTCACATACCCACCACAAACAGAATTCAAATCAGGAGCCTTAATTGTACTCTTTGGCAGTCTTCTGGTTAGAAGTATTCAGTTTAGAATATATAATTTAGCACATTGAAAGCTCTTTTAATCATGCAAATACTTATTTTACTTTACAAACAGGATCATTTGCACATATTCCACAGTGCCCCTTACCTACATAGCGTTCCACATCTAAAACAGAGAAAGTTGGCGGAGGAAGTCTGAGCCCCAGACCATCTAATTTAGCAACCATAATAGGAACATCAAACCCATGTTTCTCCAAGTATCTTTGCGTCAACTGGCTTCCATGCATTTTCAAAATGACTTCATCAGCACTAACAGAAAGAAATAACAGAATATTAGCAGAAGAGCATCCTCCATGCACTACTGAAAATAAAATTATGCCACAGTTTGGGGGAGGACAGGTTAGAATGGCTGCATTTGAACCCAAAAGAGTTGGACCCAGTACTACTATCAAATTAAGCATTAACTGAAAGACAAGGAAAACAATATAAACCAGTAAGGAAACATTTATTGTCGTGTATAACCTGGGAAACCACAGCCCTTCTATATGATTGAACACATTAATTCAAGAGGATGAGGAAAAGGAACTCTCACAGAAAAAATGAAGATACATTTTGGCAACAACAACAAGTCCTTTAAAGAGTTACAAGCCATTATATGTCTCAGTGAGACAGACAACCACAGAGATTGGGATGATTTCTGCTACGACCAAGTTTCTCCACTTTCCTCTAAAGCATGAGAGAATGGGTAGCCTACTAGCACATGTAAATGTTCTTTGTTATCTGAAATGAAATTGAGGAGTAATTACCCAATCTCTCCTTCCCTGGACTAGAGGAACAGACAATATTCTGACAGTTCAGGCACAAAAAAACAAAAGTCAACCACTCTTGCTGCTGCACCCACTCTGCCTTACAGAGGGATCTAGATAGATTGGAGCATTGGGCAATCATCAACAGCATGAAGTTCAACAAAGGTAAATGCCAGGTGCTGCACCTGGGACGGAGTAATACCAGACTGGGAGCAGAGTGGCTGGAGAGGAGCCCTGCAGAAAGGGATCTGGGGGTGCTGGTCAACAGCAGGCTCAACGTGAGTCAGCAGTGTACCCTGGCAGCCACAAGAGCAAACTGCATTTGGGGATGCATCAATCACAGTGTAGCCAGGAGGTCCCCAATGAGGGGATTCTACTGCTATATTTAGCATCGGTGCAGCCTCGCCTTGAACAGTGTGTGCATTTCTGGGCTCCGCAATATAAAAAGGATGTTAAGGTACTTGAAAGCATCCAGAGGAGGGCAACAAAGCTGATAAAAGGGCTGGAAGGCATGTCCTGTGAGGAGAGGCTGAGGACACTTGGGCTGTCTGCGTTAGAGAAAAGGAAGCTGAGAGACAACCTCATTGCTCTCTACAACTTCCTGAGGAGGGGAAGTGGAGATGGAGGTGCTGGTCTCTTCTCCCTCGTAACTGATGACAGGATGCGAAGGAACAGCACAAAGCTGCACCAGGGGAGGTTCAGACTGGACATTAGGAAAAGTTTCTTTACTGTGAGGGTGGTCAAACACTGGAACAGGCTTCCTAGCGAAGTGGTTGATGCCCCACGCCTGTCAGCATTCAAGAGGCATTTGGACAATGCCCTCATCAATATTCTGCAACTTTTTTGTTAGCCCTGAAGTGGTCAGGCAGTTGGACTAGATGATCTTTGAAGGCCCTTCCAATTGAACTATTCTATTCCCCCCCCCTCTCAAAAAAAAAAAAAAAAGAAGAAGAAAAAAACAGAAACAAAAACAAAAGAAGAGCAAACTAAAAAGCCATCACCCCATAACAGTCTAGCAGCCCTGACAGACAATATATCCCAGTGCAAAACTGAACAGGGGAAGCTACTGCATGAAAAGGCAAATGTATCTATCTGAAACAGGGACTCACTGTTTCAGATGGGGAGGGTGAGAGGGGGCAGAGAGAGAAGGAAGTCACCCTTGGCCTTCATTTTCTGAAACAGAGAAATGTTATTCATTTCCTCAAAGACTACCCACTAAGACAGCCCACTATGTTTCTCTCTATACTTTTTTTTTTTTTTTTTTTACCAAAACATAGAAGTGAGCTTCTGTACCTTGGAAAAGAGCGAGCCCGCAGCTGTTTAACAAAGGTCCGTGTTCCAGCCTGCACTGGTTTGGAGCCATCATCCACCTCCGTGTAGTCATGTCTGTGCCAGTTCCTCCTCTTTTTCACTGCAAGTTTCAGAAGGATTAAACTTTCAATTAGTTAAATCAGGTGGCTCAGATTAGCAGTCATTCTATCAGTGAGCCAGACATGCCTCAATCACGTTACTAAGATTAACAAACCGTATTGGTTACGCAGGTGCCACTGTACCTATCTGCAACAAATGAAATCTTCAGAACACCTGACAATGACCATCTGGACTTCTAGAGCTCATTCCACCTGAGAACATCAGTGCACTTCATACACAATGATTCAAAATTCCATACTGAGTGCAGCGTAAGTAAACAGTAACAGCCTGAAAGTTGCCCAAATCTAGAGTAAGTCAACAAAACTAGAATTTTAATTTCCTAAATCTCAGATTTTTTTTAATAAACAAAAGAATCCTATCTCTTCAAGATCCGTAGACTTCACTTTATGCATGAACACAAAATTAACAGGACCTAATCCATTGTGCTATCTCACCATATGCACATAGCTACAGTCTGACAGTACTACTATTCACCACCGTAATCTGTTTGAAACAAAACCATCCCTCTTTTAACCACTGCTTATGTTTCCATAACAATTTGGGGTATAAAGTGTTTTGGCAGGTACAATCTTTACCATGCAAGCACAATACATACAGTGCAAGCATTGTGCCCCAAAACAATGAACTTCTGAGTTGCTTTAAACTGTTATTCACCATCATAAAATATAACAAAGAACAAATTAATATTCTATTACAATTTGGGGAACCTGGTAGTCCAATAGCAACTAAATTGCATTTTTAACAGCTCCTTATACTTAAAGGGCCAAGGAAAATGAAAAACTAGACATTCCCATAAAAATTGGTGTGTTGGTCTCCCAATGAAAAATGACAGATACTCAAATGAGAAAAAACTACTGTAAAGTACTGTAAGCTCCATAAGGCCAAAAAATCCAAATGTGGAGGCTGTAAGTTAACAAAGGACAGAGGACAAAGTGATTTATAATATCATGGTAAACTTACCACCTGTCTTCAAATTTTCATTATTTCATAACAAATTATTTCATTACAAATATTTCATTATTACACCTTAATCAACAACCCATTTTCTAACTTCATTTATTGAGAACACAAACTCTCTACTTTGAAAGGAAGCCTTCATTTGTATCCTCTATCTGTTTGTTAGTGAAATACACTTCGGAGCACTTTCCGTCTATACAAATGAACCTGTATCATCTTTTGTCCTCAGACATTCAACATTCAAGCCCTATTAAACTCCCAGCAGATGCCTGAGCAAAAAGGACCACTGTCTGATCCTCTGGGAAAGAACCTCTGACAGTCCTCAACTTGCTATCTTCCTATTGACTTACCCGTGTATCACTTACCACACTAAGAAATATAATAATGATACAGTAGTTTTTAGGTTGTGTTTCAATTTCTCCTAAAAATCAAAATTAAGCCAAACTCTGCTCCATGGCATTCAATGGTTACTATTGGAAGTCTACCCCAAGAATATTTACTGGGACCAGATCTAGAATTTAACAAATTATATTAAGCAGAAATTTTGTTACATCTGCTGAGGAACCACAGAAAAGAGGAAAGCTACTGTTACTTGTCAACTCAAATGGTCTTTTACAGGCACAGACCAACACCCTGCAAGATAAATACAACCCTGGCTAAACAACTATATTAATATAAATTTGAATTTTAAGGAAGAGCTCATCCTTCAATTTAGGCAAGTCATGATACACCAAACTCACAAAGAATTAGCACAATACTGAAAGCACAACTAACAATAACATGAATCAAAGGATTTAAAAAGGGAAAAAAAAAAAAAAGCGTCAATGCTGCTTCTCCAGAAATGCCAGTTGCTTATATAGCAATAACTGACATCTTACAGCCATTACATAACAGATAATTATCCCTATTGATATGCAGTTTCCTACAGAAGTGACAAAATGTACCCTTCAAAAGACATTTAAGAAAATAAAGTGATATTTATAGCTGTTTGCTACCCTTGAAATCAGTGTTGAAGAGCCTGCTTAATGAACTAGCTATCCACATAGAGTAAAACTTCATAAATAATGAAGCCAAGTTTATTAAATGTTCAAAAGTTGAAATGGACATACAACACTCCCTTCCCTCAAAATTGGTGGAAGGAAAGCATTAACCCTTGCTGTTCCTGAAAACTGAGGCACAACCTGCTGTGACACCACTAAAAACACACGCACCAAAAGTACGCTAGGCAGTTACAGATGGATTGAAAAAAGGAAGGGAGTGTGCTAGAAGTTTTCATGAAAAGCAAGCAGAAAGTTATTTTTAAATTACGTTCCTTATACATTCAAAACACTGGGCCAGTAACTGTACCTAGTTTAGGCAAAAGCTATTCCTTGCCTTCTCACCCTGGTCTGTTTGCCTCAGAGGTCATACGCTAGACTTTAAATGGGGACCATCAAGAGGCACACACATCTGTACAACCAGGCCCCAAGTCTTGTACGAGGTCCTTTATGTGATACCCGCTGATGAAAAAGGCAAGAGAAGTGTTAGCACGGGAAGACTGGACAATTTTAAGGAGCATACAGTAAACCACAGAATGCCACTGCTAAGGCCAGGTACAACATCTCGTATTGTCCGCTTAAATCAAACACTGGCATTACTACCACAGTCAACAAAAACAGGCTGGGAGGGCATTTACAGAATTTGAGAAGGTAAAAACAGCTTAAGAAAATAATGCCCTGACAACCACAGTCCTGTTCACTTTACTGTACCTTTACTGTACCTTGTGCTCTCTTTCATCTCTGGATTCCAGAGCATAGACAGACCTGACCCTCAGCATTCATGCAAACAGAACACGCTTTCAGACTTAGGGATCGTTGAGATAACTTTGAAAATAACAAAATATAATATGAAGGCTCCAAACCAAACAAAACTAAGGAAATTCCATAGTGTGTTACCACTACCGTAAACCACTCATTTCTTTTAAGCTTCTCAATAATTATCTGGCTTATTTAGCATTTACAAACATGATTGCTTACTAAAGGTCTTGTAAAAGTGTTGCTTTTCCAAATCAAGAAGAGTACTTTTTTTTTTTTTTTTGGTTGAAATACAAAAAGAAATTAATCAGTACTCTTGTACCAGTTAATTTGATTTTTAACTATATGGTAGTTAACTATACTATACGTTACTAACTATATGGTAGCTTTCTTTTAATTACTGGAACTCTTATGTAATTATTTTTTTAAGATACTGAATCTAAATCCATTTGGTAAAATAAAGTGTATGTTTCTTGTATATTCTAGGTATTTTTTTTGCACAATGTCATTTTATTAGATGGAATTATATACACAAGTGCCTGCCAAAATTACAGATATACTTGTTCTTTTAAATTCAACACAGTTGAATTCTGGTCTCTTTCAGAACTCCTTTAGACAAAGGGATTTTAGAATACGAAGCAGTAAATAAAAGATGTCTTTACTCATATACATAATTTCGCACGACTGAAGCACTCTGCAGCATTGCTGCAACATTTGAAGTCATGAAACATTATCAGCCTGTCCCAACATTAAAACATGCTGATGTCCAAACCACAGACTGCCATAGATTTGATTCTGACAACTTAGCTGAGTACAATTAATAAAATTACAGGTGAAGACATATTTCAACATATCGCCTCTGCTTGGGTTGATAAGCGATATGTCTGAAGCTTCCACTTAATCTAGAAGATCTACTCACTTGAGGCAATATGAAGTAGTAAGGATAATTTTTACTACAGATTCTTGTCTTTTAAAAAAGACTTCCAACACAGAAATGACTCATCACACTGTCAAATTGCTGCAGGTGAAACACAGCTGGCATTATGGCATTAGAGCTAGAAGCCTCTGCATTACAAGAAAGATTATTCACAGGCATCAGGAGGACAATGAAGCATACTAATTCTGCCAAATCAACAAAAGAAAAAAAGTTCCAAATTCTCTTGATTTTTAGTATTTTGAAAGTCTGATATGAACCCCTTCCACTCTTTCTCTCAGCCCCTCTATTCCACAGGGAAGAAAAAAAAAAAACAGGCAGAAACGTTGGAAAAGAAGTGGCTGATATCTGTATTCTTATTTACAGGAGAAACATACAGAGTTTTAACTGAAAAAGATGAGCAGAATAATAAGAACTACAAGCATGTAAAAGAGCATTTATCTTACCTTTTAGCCCCTAACCTGAAGGTGGCTAATATTGAAGGTATTAAATATAACCTACATATAAAATACATATAATTCTATACATATTAATTACATCAGTAAATGAAATAAATCACTTCAGTCATACTCCACAACACCACCAGTGAGGGTGCAGTGGTTTCAAAATTATTTTTTCGAAACAGTTAAGTAAATTCAGCCTTGTAAAGATGCCAGATCGTCAGTTGGCTATAAATTGTTATGTGATCTTCAAGCAAAGAAAAAAATATATATGAAAAAACACAAACTATCACAACATAGTGCTTGGACACTAAGCACATATAGATATTTTTCAGGTTAGTGCATAAGACACACAGTGCATATAGACATTTTTCAGGTTTGAACATAGAAACTTAATTCATTGCTGGATAGGTGAAATTCGTTTTTACGTTACTTTCTTTTGAGAACAGAAGTCATGGGGAAAAAATCTAGGGAATTAGATATAGCAGTGTCCTTGCAGTAGTTACAGAAACACAAAAAAACGTTTTCTTCAGAAGTACAATGTTATCATCTTTCCACTTCAGATCTCTAGAGTGAATCTATCTACTGAAAGAAGAACCAAAGAGGTCTCTCTTGCCACCCTGTTTCACAGACTCTTCTGGTAACTCACAAAATTCCATGAGGGACTTGGAAACAGGTTTATAAATCAGATACCTGGAATTCAGAGCTGTGTAAGTCTCAAGGACATAAAAGAAAAATAGACAGCAAGTTCCAATTCTCAAATTTCACTGGACTGATGTGACATAGAGCCTTTAATCATCAAGAAAGGCAACAGAGCTAACTTTTATATTTTCTCAAGGTTGCCTTCCTAGGTATTAGAATTTTCATGATTAAAATACAGGAATCGTGAGCAATCTTTTGGATTTTTTTTTTTCTTTTTAAACTAGCGAGTAATATATACAGCAGGAGAAAGCATCACTACCTGCACTTGACTATTTTTTTTAATGATGATTCCCTAACTTTTGCTCTCTCTCTGTGAAGTACAGATTGTTTTCTTCTAGCTCTGTACGCTTTGATTTCTCTAATCTATAGCTGAGGCTTATATTTTATTCTATCTGCATCTCCAGATCAAGGAACCTCTCTCAAGAAAAGACAGCTTGTAGGTTTTGTTGTTGTCATTGTTGTTGTTGTTTTTCATCAGTTCAAAGTTAGTCACATAGAACCAGTACCTCCTAAATAATAAAACTCATCTTGCATGTCCCTCTGAACAGTCTTTTTCGATTGTATTTGGAGAGAAGAGACATTAAAAATGTAAAATAAAATCTGAATAACCCATACTTACTTAGAGAAGGTCCATGGAGAATTGCACAGTTGGGACAATGGTATAGATCAATGTCAACAGCATGATGCTCCTCTACCCCAACACAGCTGCAATAATATTTTTAAAATGTTAATGAGAATACATGCAAGATTTATCTTTCAAGCAAAAAAATAATTGCATCTTAAGTCTTTACCAGAATATGCTTAGTCTACAAAATCATAATGAGATATCAAATTATCTCAACTACTGGGTTGCCGTATAAATTTTGAGTAATAGTTTGTTTACCACTGAACAGAGAATGCCATTTAAAAAATTCTGAAAAGAAAACAAGAATCAAATTCCTTTAAAAATGAGTCCACAATATATACCAATGCCCTCTACCCCCTCCCCCAAAGTTTTGATCCTGATTACAGTAAACAGTGTACACAAGATAATTCAATCAATTCTCTTTATAAAAGGGATAATTTAAAGAAAAAAATGTCTGAAGTCTACGTGCAAGTCTACGTGCTGTCAATTTGTAGAAGATATCGTGGAATTTCTTTTTTTTTCTTATTTCTGTAAAAAGCACATAACTGACTCCTACCTCCCAGACAATGAACAATACCTTTGTATTCTCCCTGAATTCTTTACACTGCTAGTACTAGCTATGTAAGGTACCCAAATGATCACAAAAATCACATAGTAGCAATGTTTTTGTGATTTGAAAAATCACATTTGTAGTAATGTTTTCCTTATGCGCGTTTTTCCCAGATAAAGCAGTCAAAGTGGAATTAAGGTTGAAGATCTTTATAATGCTCATGACAGGACATCTACTCTGCTATCTAAATAACACTATTTTAAAGGCAAAAGGAAGTCAATCTTTTGGAAGATGAAATACCAGAGATCAATTGGAGAAGCCACGCTTTTGCACAGATTTCTCAAGAAAAAAAAATCCCTACTTGCTGGTAGAATCTGAATCCTGACTGAATTCTTTCTCTCAAAAGTTCATTGAAGCTCACAAAAATGCTGACTCTAAAATAGGGAAACAAGACTACAACGTTAAATTTTTCTACCACAATTACGTTTTTCCATTTAATGCGTTCTGGGAACGTGAGAACATAAAACACTCCTCCATTCAGGTAACCCACTTCCTATCAAAAGTGTAACGACAGCCTAAACATTGAAGCTTTGAAACGACACAGGTACAAGAAGTCTTTGCCCTAGCAGCCTTGTGCCAAAACTGCAGACATGATCCAACAAATGTCAGTAAATACCGCTAAAACAACATACTAGTCTAGCATTCGAAGTGTACCAATGAACAAGTCAAATCTGAAACTAAAAAGCATCTCTCAATGAGAAGCACATCATTGAGTTCTCTGTGAACAGCTTCAGCTGGTTCTTCTACTTAGCCATTCACTAAACAGCACACAAATTATAAGTTATATAGCTTTTTCTGTGTACTATTCTAAAATCTAAATATAAAACTCAGCTGCCAAATATATTTCATCATAATTGAATATTTCACATCTCTTTTTAAGACCAAAACTACAGAAATTGTTATTACACGATTCAGCTGACATATAAACAGCATGAAGGCAAAAGTCTTTAAAAACGCTTATCCCATTTCGTTCTGCTTATACTCTCTCTCTTTTTATAGAATAGATGAGTGACTCAATCCTATTATTATAAGAAAACTGTTTTAAAATAGACACTCTAAAAGTCCCAAATCAGAAGGCCAGTTTATATACACACTTGAGAATCCCAATATTTTAGCTAAATTTCTGAATTTTGAACAGCTGAAGATCTTTGTGCAGGACTGTATCTTGCTCAGATTTGCACAATTATTCAATGAAACACACTGCTCCATGTACAAATTTCACTTACTCCCTTTATTCCTTTCTCTTGGTGTAGACCTAACCTGCTCGTCATCATCCCGCTCACATTATCTTGCTGACTAATGGTAAGAACTTTACAAAGTACAGCAATAGTTCCTTCAAGCTTTGATAACTGTTTGCCATGTTCTGTTTAAAAGCATTCATTTTATTGTCTCTTATAAAATATTACAGATAACCTGAAAATAAAGCAGAAATTCTTTTAAACTCTAAGCCCTTTCTCTGACTTGATTAACTCCATAACCTTTCATGAAGGCACCATGGGTTTTGTGTACAGAGGCAGGTGATACTGGAGTGGGATTACAACATTGGGAATAGCCACTCAATAAAGAAAGCCAACCTTTTCAATCTGATTTATGCTCTAAGCTCAGAACGAACTGGAAAGGCAAAACACTACCTGGGAGATACAGGAAGGGAATCTACCAGCAGATACCCGACTGACGCAAAGGGCAACGGAGGTTCCAGCACCTACAAGAACGAGCACTGACAAGGATGCCACGGAGTGTATCAATCACACACAGCACCACGACAAGCCACTCTTTCTGCAACGTGCACAGACGAATGTGACATTAATCATTTCGGCTACCGGCAAACAATCAATTACTGTGATAAGCGCAACTTCAGACCTCAAGCATCAAAGCAAGGTCACTAACATAGCAGAGAGCCTAGAAAGCATTAACATACTCAAACACAATAACACTCCCAATCCACTGGATGTTTTCCTGAATGAAATATCATTATTATCCTTCACCTCTCCACCCATTTGGGTTGAGATGTCTTCAATATATATTACCTAGTTTCTGAATTGCTCACCTCCTGCAGGGAGGCTGCAGACTAATCCTCTAGTATCAAGGCAAGGTCAGCAAGAGGCAGTAGAAGAATCTGGCAAGTGTTACGCTTTTTCCACACACGAGAACATGCCATCCCTGGCAAGTGGTGCTCCAGGTGCTGCAGCACAAGTTCCCCTGCGGCCCGTGGAGAGGCCCATGGTGGAGCAGGCCGTCCCCCTGCAGCCCATGGGTACCCCACGGAGCAGATCTCCACGCTGCAGCCATGGAGGAGCCCCCATGGAGCAGGTGGATGTGGCCTGAAGGAGGCTGCGGCCCATGGGAGCCCCCGCAGGAGCAGGCCCCGGGCCGGAGCTGCAGCCCCTGGAGAGGAGCCCACGCAGGAGATGCACGGATTTACTTTGGCAATTAAATAATTTAAATGAAGGGGCAGACACATACACTAGATACAAAAACATAATGCTGTAATATAAATTACAGAAAAAACACCCATAATATTTGAGTTTTTATTCTCTCCATATTTATTCACTTCCTAAAGCAAAGTATGTTTTTAAAGGGAACTATTGCTATAAGCACAATTCAAATAGAATACATAAATATACTACGGAAAAAAATACAAGAGAATAATGGTTGTCCGTAACGCGTTCCCTCCGTTAGAGTTATTGATTTTCTCCAGAAAAGAAATACTTAAGAAAAAGGAATTTGTACGGAATATATGCATGTTGGCCCAGCAGCATACATAGTTTCAGTACGTATTCACACACACGCGTTCCACCAACCAAGTTCCTAAACATGACACGTAAGGCCAACTGGCAAAATACCTCTATTTCCAGACTTTCTGGACCTCCAGAATCAAAACTTAAAAGTCAGACAGCTATGGTAGCGCTATCTTTGCAGCCACTTTTACTGCCAATATTCAAGCCCATTCTTTCACTGAGAAAGAAAATCAGTACAACTACTGCTGTCATCCAGCTTCGTCTCATCTAATCATCTTCACGCTGAAATAAGGCCTTCAAACACCACAGCAGCTTTTAAAAGCCTTTTTCTCTCTGCTGTCGCTGACATGCTGTTCAGTTACGAGATCGGTACTAGTTCACTTAAATGTGATTTTCCTGATCTTCTGGAGGCAACTTCTTTTAATAAAAATCTACAGTAAATGATCTGGGTTCCTTCAGACCTTCATACCTATAAAACAAAGATTTCAAAAGGACAGGCACAACAATTAATTATAAATAATCTTTTAAAGCAGCACCATACAACCAGTACAGTTGGGAAAAATAAGCAGAAACCTCAGCTTGCACAGGAAGACGAGAAGCGTGTGCGCCTCAAGGACGGCACAGAGCAGAAGGAAGACATCCCGGGGACTGCAGTGGGGTCAGCTGCGCCTCCTCGTGACCTCCTTCCAAGCAAATCTCCTCCGCTCACAAAGCGTGTGAACACGCCGCTCGTTCCGGAGTCGCCCTGGCGGCACGTACCGGGCACACACATGAAGACACGCATGTGCGCCAAACTGCCCTGGAAGCGTGTTGAGGCACATGCATGGTTGCCAAATACCCCACAGGCCTGTTCTGGGCCTGCGAGTGCCAGGCACACGCGTGAACAAGCGCAAACACGCTTGTTGTCACCAATCACCTTACCTGCATGTTCTGGGCACAGGCGTGAACATGTGTCAACACGTGTTCTTGCCGATACCTGATTCACCGCGTTTGGCACAAATAAGAGAACACGAGTCAACACACGTGTTGTTGCCGATTGCCAAATCAGCGTGTTTGGCACACACGTGTGACCATGCGTGAACACGCATGAACACGCATGTAGTCGAAGACGGCCGAATTGGCGCGTTTGACGCACACGCGTGAACACGCATGAATACGAGCGTTGTCGCCGACGGCCGAATCGGCGCATATGGCGCACACACGAGAACACACGTGAACATGCGTGTTGTCAACAACAGCCCAATCGGTGCTTTTGGCGCACAATACTGAATACGCGTGAACACGTGTATTGTCACCAACAGCCGAATTCGCGTGTTTGACGCACACGCTTGAACACACGTGAACACGCGCGTTGTCACCAACAGCCGAATCAGCAAGTATGGTGCACACACATGAACACGCATGAACAGGTGTGTTATTGACGACGTCTGAATCAGCACATTTCGTGAACACACGTGAACACACATGTTGTCGCCGGCAGCCGAATCGGCACGTATGACGCACACACATGAACACGTGTGAACATGCATGTTGTCTCCAAAAGCCAAATTGGCGCGTTTGGCGCACACGCATGAACACGCGGGTTGTCACCAAAAGCCAAATGGGCACGTTGGACACACCCGTGTGAACACACGTGAACACGCTTGTCGTCGCCAACAGCGGAATCGGCGCTTTTGGCACACAGGCTTGAATATGCGTTTACACGCATGAAGACGCGTGTTGTCGCCGAAGGCCCAATCGGTGCATTTGGCACACACGCGTGAACACGCGTGTTGTCGCCGAAAGCCCAATTAGCGCGTTTGGCACCTACGTGCATACACATATGAACACGCGTGTTGTCGCCAATGGCCGAATCATAGCCTTTGGTGCACACGCTTGAACACGCGTGTTGTCGCCGAAGGCCAAATCAGCGCATATAGCGCACACACGTGGACATGCGTGAACACACGTGTTGTCACCGATGGCCGAATTGGCGCGTTAGGTGCACACACTTGAACACGCGTGAACATGCATGAACACGTGTGTTGTCTCCGACGGACGATTCAGCACGTTTGGCGCAACAGCATGATCATGTGTGAGCACAAATGAGCATGCGTGTTGTCACCGACAGCCCAATTAGCGTGTACGGCGCACACACATGAACACGAGTGAACACGCGTGTTGTAGGCGACAGGCCAACTGGCGTGCACAGCGCACACGTGTGAACACGTATGAGCACAGGTGTGGTCACCAACGGCCCAATAGGCGCGTTTGACACACACGTGTGTACACACGTGAACACACGTGTTGTCACCAAAACCCAAATTGGCGCGTTAGACGCACATGAGTGAACATGCGTGTTGTCGTCAACGGCTGAATTGGCACGTTTCGCGCACACGCATGAACACGCGTTAACATGCATGTTGTCGCCAGCGGCCAAATCAACGCTTCTGGTGCACATTCGTGAACATGTGTGAACACGCGTGTTATCGCCAAAAGCCAAATCGGCGCGTTTGGCACACACGCGTGTTCACGCATGTTGTCGTGAACGGCCGAATCAGCGCGTTTCGCACACACACGAGACCACGCGTCAACACACGCGAAAACGCGTGTTGTCGATGGCTGAATCATAGCGTTTGGCGCACAGGCGTAAATACGCGTGAACACGCGTCTTGTCACCAACGGCTGAATCAGCGCATTTGGCGCACACACGAGAACACGCGTGAACACACGTGTTGTCGCCGACGGCCGAATCGGCGCGTTTGGCGCAGACATGTGAACACGCATGAACACGCGTGTTGTCACCCTCTGCCGAATCAGCACGTTTCGCACACACATTAACATGCATGTTGTCGCCGGCAGCCCAATCTGCGCTTGGCCCACACACACGAACACATATGAACACGTGTGTTGTCCCCGATCGTTGAATTGGTATGTTTGGCTCTCACGTGTGACCATGCCTTTTGTCAGTGATCGGCTTACCTTCTTGTTCCAGGCACCCGCCTGTGCACAGGTGAACACGCCTGTTGTCGCCCATCACCTTANCAAATCGGCGCGTCTGGCGCACACGCGTGAACACGCGTGTTGTCGCCCACGGCCAAATCGGCGCGTCTGGCGCACACGCGTGAACACGCGTGAACACGCGTGTTGTCGCCGACGGCTCAATCAGCGCGTTTGGCGCACACACGTGAACACGCGTGTTGTCACCGACAACCCAATCGGCGCGTTTGGCGCACACACGTGAACACGCGTGTTGTCACCGACGGCCCAATCGGCGTGTTTGGCACAGACGTGTGAACACGCATGAACACGCGTGTTGTCACCCTCTGCCGAATCAGCACGTTTCGCACACACATTAACATGCATGTTGTCGCCGGCAGCCCAATCTGCGCTTGGCCCACACACACGAACACATATGAACACGTGTGTTGTCCCCGATCGTTGAATTGGTATGTTTGGCTCTCACGTGTGACCATGCCTTTTGTCAGTGATCGGCTTACCTTCTTGTTCCAGGCACCCGCCTGTGCACAGGTGAACACGCCTGTTGTCGCCCATCACCTTACCTGCTTTTTCCGGGCATACTCGTGAACATGCGTGTTGTCATTGATCACCTTACCTGTGTGTTCTGGGCACACGCATGAACACGTGTTGTCACTGATCGCCACATTAACATGTTCCGCGCATACACGTGAGCATGCGTGTTGTTGCTGAGTAGCCATAGCTGGGCACACACCCTAATACAAAATCTTACAAAATTAATACACATCTTTAAATATTTCTCCTCCTTCAAATCAAACAACATCTAAGACGGTTCCGTACTCCTCTGCCTCGGAGCTGTTCAGTTCCCCCTCCAGTCTCCCCTCTCCTGCCACCTCGCTGAGACCCCTCATTTATGAACAAATCCGAGCGCGAACTGGCTCCTCCTCGCTGCTCCCCACCCTCATTTCCAGCACAGATGGAGCAGTTGATTACATTACCTCCTGTTTAAGCTATGGTACAAGCAAACTGTTTCAGATACACAGATAATGAGTTTAAATATCAGATGTTACGTTGGCTGGCTGGCAGAGCATTAAGCAGAATAAGCTCCTTCAATCAACTGGATAATGCCCATAATTTAGAGATCTTTATTGGATTTTCTGCTGCTTATAGCGGTCCAGAGGAGCATGCTGGCACAACTGCATCCCTGCAGCCCGCAACTTAACAAGAAGTTAGTTCTACACATTGTTCTATCTACAGTCATCTAACTCCTCTAACTCCTCTTCAGATGGGATTAATGAAGTATAGTTATTTCCAGACCACGTGGAAACTTCAAATAGCGCAGAACAACACTAAATAGAGTCTGGGGGTTGAGTTACATCAGCACTATGATTTAATTTTATCTGCATTAATTATTTTTATTCTGGTTACCATTTAACATATTGATTTTAATCTCAAACTCTAAAGCAGTTCAGATTCAGGTTACTGAAACCAGCTTTGCTCTTTCATAAGCTATCTGAAGTCATCTACATTACTTGCAAAGGCACAAATCCACATCTTTTATTCTAGGTTTTGCATACAAACACTTCTAGAGGTAATCTTTATATCACAGTCTATGCAACTCAGCTCCCCAGCTTTTAGAAGGGAAAAAAGATCCTATCTGTATATCAATCTGGCTTATGTGTATATATAGGTCTTACAGCGTCTTCTTTTTCTTCTTAGGGGTCAAAACACAGATAACATTTGAACAAGAATGCACACAGGAAAATATAAAGCAGGAATCAGAGCATCTACTGCAAGAGGTCCCCTGAAAGCAAGTACAGTTACTATTCCCACAAATATTTACAGGAGCCATTAAGGTTCACTTATTGTGGAGGAAAAAGAAAAACAGCAAGAATTCTTCAGGAGAAAATTTCTATCACAAATTTTGCTTAGTTGTTTCTATGAGCGAAGACAGGAAGCCTGCCAAAGAGCAACACGTCCAAGTGTTTTACTTTGGGTGTCACTGCAACAAGCAGTGATTATATGAAAATGTTTTGATGTAAACTAAGTAAATTATGTCTTTGCTATTCAAGAGTGAAAGTACACATTCTGGGTCTTGGGCTTTGTCTGCAAGGGAAACCCGCACCATCACACGCCAGAGGCCAACAGGCTGAACGCAGCTCTGCAAGAGAAGGAGCTCGTGGCTCCGGAGGGCAGCAAGCTGGCCACGAGCCACCCCCATGGCCAAGAAGGCCAACGGTGCCCCGGGTGCCCACGTTAGGGGGAGAGCTGCCAGCAGGCCGAGGGAGCTGATCCTTCCCCCTGCTCAGCGCTGGTGAGGCCCCACCTGCAGCGCTGGGTCCAGTCCCGGGCTCCCAGTACAAGGGACAAGGACTCATTGGAACAAGTCCGACAAGTGCCCCAAGGAGATTAAGGGACTAAAGCATCCTTCGGCCGAGGAGAGGCTGAGAGCTGTGTATCTTCAGCTGGGAAAAAGGGAAGGTGCACGGGGATCTTATCCATGTGTATAAATACCCGCTTGGAGGGAAGAGACGGGCTTCTCAGCGGTGCCCAGTGATTTGGCAGGGCTCAATGAGCTTCACAGCCAAGTCAGAGACAGGCACTGACATATGCTAGGGGAAAAAAGGTGTCACAAGGGCACTGACGTGCAATAAGCAAACAGGACGGCAGAGTCATCCTGTGGGTATTCCTTAACGTAAGGAAACAAATTTTGGGAAAACTACCAGTTGCATATGAGGCATGTATTCACCTCTCTAAGAAAGGAGATTACCTCACATTAACAAGTCAAGCAGTGGCACCAACAGTGGCAACTTCCTTCCACCAACATACAAGATTCCCATTTCTCTTACAGGACTGAGTCTGTTCAGTGTCCAGTACCAAAACTAGCTAGCTAGAAGTAAAGAGTTGTACATTTCTACAAAGTGGGGGGGTGAGTTTTCTTCTTTAGCCAATAAAGTTATTTCCACACTCAAGTAAGGGCCAGGAAACAGAATGCACATGTTTTCATTTTGCAATGCTAGCCGAGACACCAATTCCAAATGACAAAATTAGAATTTAACCTTGACTAGTGAGACATAAAAGCAAGATGTAATATTTGCAGAAGTACTTGAGAGCTATTTCCTCGCTTCAGAAAACTCTGATCTAGCCAGATGATGCTCCTAACTCTGGTTCATACCTAGATCCTTCGTACTGGACTTCCATGATGCTTCAAGCACAAGCCGCCTGGCCGTGCTGGAAGGAGAAAAGGAGAAGCTACAGCTCGGGCACTTGCTGTCACGCGGTTAAATAAGGTGCTCGCTTTTCAGTAAGGATGCCAGCCCGATCGCTCAACACCCACAGCTAACCCGCTCTTCCTTCGCAAGAGTAAGAGCATTCGAAGCTACTCCTCCCAAGTTCATTACAAGACAGCAGAGCAGCACGTTTTGCTGAAGCATTAAGAGACTCAAAACGATGTCCCCAGAGGTCCTAGCGACTGACACAGGAGAGCACAGCATCAGAGGCAGCAAGTTGCTGCTCACTGTCACCTCACATCGATGTATCCTCAGCGCAGACAAACACTGCAGTTAGAAGTCAAGTTGAGATTTAACAGACAACACGCATGCATCGTTTTTGTTAACGTGCTTCTGGTCCTTTCTTACGTAAGCAACAGAGCACAGAGAAATGCCTGGGCAGCTCATTTGGGCTTGAGACCGTGGCCTGCCAACACGGCACACCATCGCGAAACAAAAAGGGAAAACTATCCTCTGAGGCAGACCGGTGACGCTTGCCTGGGCACAACGGCACGCTAGCGCGACCATCCTTTTGGTACTGTTCCTAAACCACCCCGCACTGCTCACAGCCCTGCCCTCCCTACTCCTGAAAGGCCTATGTTCGGTTCTGCAGCGCCTCGTTCCGCTTCTGCTCGCTCTTGACGCTGCGTTTTGCAAGTCAACTGGATGATGTAATCATCCAGTGAAAAGATCCAAATATTTTTGTTACTGAAACAAAACTACAAATCTGTACCACTGACACGCCAACCAGAAGTTTTACAAGCAGTTTTGGGTAATAAGACACAGCAATGTCTTCGGTCGCTTTTCATTCACACAATTTGGCCTCTGTTTATAGGTCCTCAAACGTCAATATCCCAAAGGGAAAACGTCAGTCTCTTCAGAAAATACTGCCTGATAACTGGTAAGAATGACAGATCAGATCAATCCTACATCCTGAATATCAAAGACTTCATTTCTCAGAACGCCACCTTTCCTTGCGCTCATTTTCATGAATAGTGCTTTAAGAGCTTTTAAGTGAATAAGGCATTAATATAAATGGAACAAACACAATTACATTTATGAAATTAATTTGCCGAGCTACCTGCAATGTCAGCTGACGGTTTCAAATGAAAATAAATATACTTCATACCACAATGTATTAAAAATTTAGAACAGCCATCCTCGCTCCAGTTGGCTTTTAAGACAGAATGATGTGGGAGAATTTTTTAAAAAGCTTTCTTGCTTTTGCCGCAAACATCAGCATTTATGGCTGCCTGAGCAACAATGAACTCAATATTTTCAAAAAGAAAGACCAATTTTAAAGTCTACTTTAGTTAATGCTAAAGTAATGGAGAAAACAGTATTAAATATTAATTCCATTCAAAAGCAGAATTGACCTGAGGAGACGTAACTAGCCACATAAATCCACATTACCACCATACAGCAGACATCTAAAGACTATTCATACTCCACAGACTGTTAGTTCTATGTATTCGTGAGCTAACGTTACAATACATTAGAAAGGACTGACAGATGAGAAATAGCTTGGCCATCCTAAAGGCTGTATGTTTCACTAAAGTCTCTCTCCTGTGCTGCCAATAAAGCCATAGCAATGTTGTTCAATGAATTCTCATACTTCAGCAATGAAAACACAGGAGTATTCTTCTGTTTTTTTAAGCACATGCATTGTACCTGTGAAAGACTCTACTGGTTACCCAAGAGTTGTTTCGAGATGATGGCATTTGATTTTAAAATTATGTAGGGCGAGTATAAATATTTATATGAAGAGTATGAGTTCATCTTCATCTTGTGCAAACTGTCATGTAAACAGAACGGAGACACCGTATCACATGATCTTTCAGAAGATATAGAAAGTGCACAGAAAACTGAACTGAGCATATGAAATCTGCTAACGAGTATGGTAACTGTTCACAAAAAGCTAGAAACCACAAATGAAGAGTGAAAACAAAATTAATGTGATTTTGCCCACTGGCAGTTAACAGAATGAAACTCCAGTGCAAGGCTTAATCCATTTTATTGCCACTGTGTTGTCCTAAGAGAACTCAGCATTATAAACAATCAGCAGATCAAGGTAGGTTTAAAGAAAAAGGAATATATTTCATATCTGCGAGGTGCTGTAGTGCAGAGCAGATACAGACATTGGCGTACCAAGCAGTAGCCTCCTACCCAGACTTCTCTTACCTTCGTAGTTTCTGGATAGAAAAGTCACAAAACAGAGCCTTTCCAAAACATCTTAATTCTTCAGTCAAGTGAAGCACATGTTACATAAAGAAGAAGGAAGGGAAGATACAGAAGTGCTACATAAGCATCAAGAAATGACACTTTTCTACACAAGATCATAAAGTAACTGACTAATAAAGAATTCACTATCAGCCAGTTAAACTACACAAAAACTTACAGCATCTTCATTTACATGATAAAGAATGGTGAAGAAAAAAACAGCAGTATCAGTAACGCTGATAGACATCAACCAGAGCATTACAAAAAATTAAAGGCACTGCTTAAATCAGTAATGCTGAATCTTCATATCTTTTAATTAACATTTAATAGCCAATAATTAATTTTTACTTTAGAAACTAGAACTATTAGCATATTAACCAGTGTTTAGAAGCTCACCAAAATCTATGTGCTTTTCTCTTAGAACTGTTGACTGGACAATGCCTTTTTTTTTTTTTTTTTTCCTCGCTTGTCCTAGTTATTATGCCAGAATGCATATTCTAAAACAGCTACTGTGTTTTATTCCAGGACATCAAATAAAAAAAAGAAAATACCAAATTACAGATCTAAAGGAAAGAAGTATTAACTTTCAGAAGTATATATACTTCAAACAAAGCCAGTTTTGCAAGAAAACTGTAAAGGAAAAACCTCATACATATAATGGTACGTGTTATTATACAGTTTCAAAAATTGAAGAAATTTGAATACCCAGTACTGTATAGTGCTTATTATGGTAGAATACATCTACTTTAATATATATTAATAAGTGTTCCCACTTCACAGATGGGAACAGAGATGGGAAAAATGGCTTACTCAAACTAAGAGTATAAAAGGATTTGAAACAGACGTTCAATTACACAAGTGCTAGCCTGGCATCTTTATTACTCCCAGTTTCTTCTCAGTTTAACCAGAACCGTTTCAGCTTTGGCATTGTCAGAAGTGCTGAAGTCGCCTGAAATCACTTAATTCTTTGGCGGAGGACACACAGCTCGCTGGACTTGAGCTCAGGCCTCCACCTTACCTCTGCGGAAACAAGGCAAAACCAAAGAAAAGCAAGATCAACAAATGCGCTATTTTCCCTTGAGGTCCAAAACACTTCCCTAACACTCTCCCAGTTTCCACAGGAAGAATTTAAGACTTACATATCCTAAAAGCCAGAAGGCCCGCCAGAGAAGGCGCGCACCAGAAGGCATCCGTGCCAGCCCCTTTGCGCCCTCCGCGCTTGGTGGCAGGAGCGTCACCGCGCCTCGCCCCGCGCCCCGAAGAGCGGCTCAGCTCCCTGCAGATGGACGGTGCGCTGGAAACGCCCTGCCCACCAGCGGGTGGGCCCGGGCCGAGCACAGCAGCCACAAGGCAGAGCTGCACCTGCAGACCCAGACCCAAAAATGGGGTTCCGCTAAGCTGGGTGAGCCACCGATCCCAAGGGGGGCGGTGAGGAAGCAAACCGGGCGACTCCCGTCTTTTCCCACCCGCTCGCATCTCCTCCAGCAGCGCAGTCCCGAGCGGTGTTTTGCAACCGTGCGGGACTCGCCCTCCATCAGCCTGCCCGGCTCAGTAACCCAGCAGAACCCTGACCCAGCAGGAGAATGTTTGTTGTCAGTTTTCTCAGCAGAGTTGACTTACCAAACAATCAGACGAGCACTGAACCGGCAAGAGAGAAATTATACGAGCACGCAGCCGGGAGCGGGCCAGCCTCTTTGAGCAGCAACGGGCTGGTGAAGCCCATCGGGCAGAACCTCGTGTATAAAGCTCCAAAACAAAGAGCCAATTCAGGAAAAGTAGTCACTATAGCATGTACGTTTCCTTCTTTTCTTGAGGAGAAAGCCTGCCTTCCGAGTACAAAGCAGTGCGTTAGGATACATGGTGCCCTCTTACCAGCTGCGAGAGGGAGCCTTCATTTTGAAGCAGAGATGAGATTAAGGAGTGATTGGGAAATTTTCTGTTTCTTCAGAGACTAAAAGACATGCTCAAATCTCTCCTGTATCAGAAAAACTATGTTCTACATGAACTTAACCAGGATGTGATTTTTTTTTTGCTGATTTTTTTTTTCCTTTGTAACAAACCTCAAGGTATCTGCAATTTGAATAATCATTCCCAAAAAGCACACGAGTCACCCTTCTTTTCAAATGATGTTACTTAATGTTTTTTAATAATGACAAGGCTGCAAAAAACATCAAAAGCTCTATGGCAAAGTTCTATATACCACCAATGAACTGCTCTAGGTTAGGGGAAAAAAGTTAATTCTTTCAAGAAGGCTTCACAGAACACAGAATTAGTCCTGAGAGCAAGAACTATCAATTTAAAAATGATTTTATATAAAATGTAATCAATTTGGTTTCGCGTCGTAACAGAACCACCTACATATGTGCACTGCACACAGATTAGTGCAGCATTTCCTTCATTGCCCTCTAACCTGCTCAAATAACCTGCTGGTTTCTGTAAACACGAGTAGTTAAAATAGATACAGCCGTTACGACCACTAAGTTTCATTTACACAAAACACCAAAGATGCAACTGCACGTAAAGCTGAGCAAAGGGAGATGGGCTGTTTTCTTTCTTTCTTTCCTCCCTGCAAAGAAGTAGAGAGGGCACAACAACTTTGTTGACGCAATTGTGAAATTTTAGGAAAAACTACCAATTTTGAAGAGAAGAGATGCTTCCCTTCTTTTTCCCCATTGCTCTGGCTTTGAAGAATAAAACATTTCCTTTGCTTCAAAAAAATGTTTTTAATGTAAAAAACTACGTTAAAAAGGTTACATGCATATTAAAAGGCAAAGACTGTCTGGGGAGTAAGGTTCCTATAATCACAGTGACACGCTGGATAACGTCGCACCCTGCCTGCCACGGAGGCGCGCTGAAGTTCAGCGCGCGATCGCCGACAAACAAAACGCAACCGGAGAAGCGCCACAGAAAGCCTCACGGGGCACATGCGTTTCTTGATGCTCTGCTGGACAGACGGACTTCTCCACGCTCCTCCGGGGCCAGTACAGCACCAGTGCAGTCTTACAAAGCGAACAGCCTCAAAAAGCTAACTCTACAATAATTCACTTCAGAAGCATTACAGACAACCTTACATTGTGCAGACAAAAACTGAATTATATGCTTAAAGAAACTTAAATTTGTTCAGATTGGTCTTGAATCTAGCCTACAAGAATAAGTGACATCTATGCAACGCACTTAATCTAGCCGAGTACACGTGTCAGGGACAAAAGAGAAAAGGACAAAGACTTCAATGCTGACAGCAGGATTTCTGCAAACTCAGTAGACGTATTCTAACAGCTAACTGTAAGTTAGGTCAAATACATATATATAAACACACACACACCCCACATGTACACAACATATATATATATTTAACCTTACGCAGACAATACATCACAGTAAAAGACACGAGTGAGAAAAGAAGGCAGGATGTGGTTAACCTAATAACTGCGGTAGAGCAGTTATTGAAAAAAATGAAGGGAGACAGGGACAGAACGAGAAGGATCCTGCAATGACACGATGATACATATCATTGGAAGACAAAGCCCAGAGCTCAAATAGGTGTAAAGAGCTACTGAACAGACTCAAGAGAAAGTTGAACGTGAAGCGAAATAAAGGAGTTTTTCTGCTGTGTTCTAGCTGGAGTATAGTCTAGACAAGGCAGAAAGGGGAGGCAGCTTAATGGGACATTTTCATTTAAGGAAGAAAAAACAGGTAAATATGGAAATTGTCTACAATTTCCATAAAATTGCGCCCATCTAAAAGATGTGACAGTTTGTCACGTTAAGTCTCTAGAGTCTCTTCTCTCTGGCAAACCAGCCAGGGAAGTGATGAAGCCTACAACACACACAGACACACGTTATGCTCTTTTGTTCAGCAAAAGGTAATTACACGAGATTGTGGCCAGGTGCTGGGCACGCTTACAGAGTAACTGAAACCCAGAGTGCAGGTTCATAACCTCCTAAGCCGCATCAAAATATTTGCTTTTACAGAAATATTTGCCAGAAGCAGCAAAACGTGTATTTGTTAACATTGATTAACATATTGACAACAGTACGGCAAAGGAGTCCTTTGAAGACAGACAGTGCAAGATGAACACCCAGAGGAAACATCCCATGAAATGCGAAGGGACTGGTACAAATCTGTCGAACAGACTTTGTACTGCCTGCTGCATATTACCAAGGCACTCTCTTGACTATACGCAGGAAGGCAGCAAAGAGTCTTGTAATCCAGTAATACGTACTACATACCACACTAGCACACCACAGCCTTAATCAAGCATGGCTTTCCGTGTTTCTTAACAAAATCACATCAATTTCAAACCACAGGCTGGGGGAGAAAAAAAAAAAAAAAAAAAAGAAATCAACAGATCAGGAAACCTGTTCAGCCAAAACTTCAGACTTTTCAGACCGGGTATTCTCTCTCACAAGCTCTGTAACAGCCTCCAGACACTCTCAGACTGAGGGAAAGGAGCTCCCAGAGCAGAGCACAGCTGGGAGAGGACAACGGTCTCCCACGGTCCCGTCTCTTTGTCACGGGGCTGGGTGAGCGTGCAACTAAATCCCAGAGCAACCCGGCTGCTGCCAGCTCCTCCTGGCACACTTCGGGTTTCAGACTACCAAAGCAGTTCAGCGCAAGCACAACTCCTCTACCAATTGCATGACAGAGCTCAAGCGCAGGAACCACTGTGGATCTTTATGCAGATTGAGACTTTAAGGAGCTGCAGAGTGGTCCATCCCACCTTTGTGTCAGACAGTCAGTACGTCCCTCCTCTTAACAACTTCAGAAACTAGTTCACTTGCACCCTAGTAATATTAGCACACAAGACTGGTATTTCAATTAAGCCTGCATGCAAACTGAGCGATTGCCAAGGCAAACTAAAAGATCAATACACGTGCAGAAAGATATTTGCTAGAGAGAGCCTGTAACCCTACAAGGACCTTCAGATGATGCCCGCACCTTTACTATGAGAATTGACCTTAAGTTCTGACAAACTTATGTTAAGCTACTGTAGTGCAAAGAAGCTGTTGCGTGCTTCTAGCTTCGAACAACAGTACGGGCAAGAGTAGTAGCAGCCTAGTTAAAAACGTTAATGAGGGGCTGTTTTTAAAGGTATGGCAATTGCGTTTAGCCTGTTTTTTCACTCTACGTAGCTCTTTTTATAGTTTCTATTACACTGTGCTTTGAGGCGAGGGAAACCCATACACAAAGGGCCAATCAACTCTGCGTACGTACAGAGCCAACATCCAAAACACCGGGAGCGTTCCTTCCATCCCACGGCACGGCAGCACCTACGCGGAGCGATCACTGGCAAGCGGCACCCAGCCGCGCACCCTACTTTTAGCCGGCACTTTCCTCTTACCGTGGTAGAGAGGAAAAAAAACGAAGAAGAGGAGAAGAAAGGAAGGGGCGACCTCGCGGCCGTGCGGCGAGCGCAGGGGACGCGCGGGCAGCCCCAGCGCGGCCGGGCCAACGCCTGCCCGCCGGGCTCCGCGCAGCGCCGGGGNAGGGCGACGCGCCTGTCTCGCCGGCGCCGCCGGGAGCCTGTTTTTGTTACACGGGGGGATTTAAATGTCCTGCTGTCAATCACCACGCACTTCCTACGCCGCCGCCGGCTCCCCGGCCCGCACGCCGCCGGGGCTCCCCGCATAATGGGGGCGGCAACGCGGGG
>VXAA01002485.1:338894-383187 GCA_013399115.1 Anseranas semipalmata
CCCCCCCATCTCTTCTCCTTCCCTCCCCCGGGCCCTGTCACGCGGGGAGGGGGGAGGGGCAGGGTGCCGCGAGGACACGGAGAGAAAGAGCGCGGGCCGCGGCGCGCGCCCCCCCCTCCCCTCCCCTCCTTACGTAACCGCGGCGGAAGCGGCCGAGCGGCGCCGAAGCCGCCCGAAGGCCGGAGCGTGTTGCCGGGCTGTGGCGCGCAGGCGCAGTGGCGGCAGGGGCCCGAGGCGGCCGTTGCTGCGGAGCTGGCTCGTGCTAACGTTTGTGTGAGGCGGCAGCGCGGGACGACGATGTGGCACCAAATGGGACAGCAAAGAGACGTAAAACAAACAAACCCAACGGGCTGGCTCTGCAGAGTGAAGTAGGACGGTGCAAGGGACATGTTCAAGAAACGCCCGGGTCTCAGCCCAAGCCCCGGCCTGTTTTGGAAGTGCGCGCAGATCTGCCCCGCGGGGTGCTTCTGATGGTTGTCTTGGTTCTCCCTGCTTCCTAACACGTCCCCGTACTTCAGCAGCTCAGAATGTGGCCACAGACACATTGGTCCTCTAAAAAGCTGATGTTAAGCTTCGTAGGGGTAAAAAACAGGTAATAAACGATGGTTTCAGGATTTCTGGAAACAGTACGTACCGGGACATTTTCTTATGACAGATACTGTTTTCCTTTGTTAATCCAATTCAAAAGCACATTGAGGAAAATGCACATTAGTAGTGGGGCCCGAAAGCTCTTGCAGAAACAGGTAATAAATATGACAACAACTAGGAGGCAACTGTTCACCTCGAAGTTGTGCAACGAAGAATCAGTACATGTAGCCATGTCGCAGTCTGAAAACAAACAAGTCCTTGCTCCTTGGCTTGCTGTTTCTTAGGTTGTCACGTGCTGAGTTTTATCTTGGAGCTGCAGTTACCAGCTGCAGCGGTAACTTTATCCAAATGGGCCATAAAAATGCACACACGTTGTATTTCAGGTCTCTGCGAACGACAAAACCCCTAATCACCTTGGTAAAGCATGCCGTTGGGGGTGAGGCTACATGACTTGCATTATGTGGGGAGGAGACCTTGTTTTGTTCAGGGTTGGTCTGGTGTTGCTCGATTTGATGAGGAAGTTTGCAGGTGACATAGGAAAGGGTTGCCCAATGGTGAGAGTGCAAAGAATGAGGAAGCAGGATGGGCTCAGCCCTCTGGAGGGACTTTCCCTTTACCAGCCTTGCGTACTGCAACAGACTTGGGTTTCTGTGGAAAGAAGGCAGTTACGGCCTCAGCCGTGCAAACCGAAGCTCACCGTTCAACAAGCACTTTCTCCACTACCACAAATAACATCCTTTTGCTGTTGTGATTTCTCTCCGAGCAAGGTGTATCAGTGATTTGGTCTGCTGCGGGCACTCTTTGCGCAGGTGGGGAATACCTGCTTCATCTGCTGCAGAAACATAGCATAAACCAGCCCCATCTCGCTCCCGGTCCGATCTGCTCTCTGTCAGCTTTTCTCTTTCCAGGATTTCTTTCCAAGCGCAGATACACTAAGCTATACTCAAACATAGCACAGCAAAAGTTCAGAAAAGCAAAAGACCGCACGCTCACTGTAAGAGAATTACAGAGCCACTTTTACTAAGCATTCTTCCCAGAAACTTGGACAGCCTCATGGAATGCAGTTAGAAACAGAGATGGCAACGCCAACTTTGAACGTACATAAAGCGTGGTCCCAAAGCGCTTCAGCAGCACGTGCTTTACTCACAGCAGCGCTGCACCTGGGCAGCCCTGGGGCCGGTCTGAGGCCAGCCCACCTCCCCTCAGCAGCTTCAGCCTGTTCACCCTTCTGGGCATCCCCAAAACTTCCTTGCGCCCTCCTCTCCACCAGCATGCGCCCTGCCTGGCACAGCCGCTGACAAACCCAACTTTCTGGAGTCAGGCTTTGGGATAGAAAGGGCTGAAAGTCTAGGATTATTCCTGAAAAACGCGAGAGGGGATAAGGAGTGGTACCCAGTTTTTTATCCGGGACAGGGCTACGAAGGCACTTGCGCTGACCGATCAAGCAGCTTCCCACTAGGTGCGGAGGGACGATGGATGCACTTGAGCTAACGTTCGGGTTGAGCTATTGCCGTGGGTGGGCAGCGGAGGCTGGAGAAAATGTCAGGAATGGGGGCTAGGGCTTAGGACCGAGGAGCTAGAACGATAGGAAGATGAAGCAGTCCCCTGGCACTACAGTACATCTTTGTGCATGCTAGTGCCAAATAGCTTGTAATTAGCTTGTAATCAGTGGTCAGGTATTGTTCGCTGTTGTACGGGCTGTTATAGAGTCAGGATGGCAGCAGGGTTCAGGTCATGGTGCTGCATGCAGGTCTCATTAGCTAAGGCTGTCGCTGGGGGTTGAATGTGGGAAATTTTCCGTGGCTGAAGTGACTGTTAGAGACTGACACAGCAGGGCGTGTGGGGTTCATTTCACTCTGGACACCCTATAGCATACATCCCTAGCACATCATCTTCTGTCCCCCCAGACAGCAACCCTAGCAGAGAGGTTGTCGCAAACACAGAGCTTAAAAAGGAAAGGTTTTCCTGTTCCCTGACCTTCTCTCTACAGGTCCTTCATTTTCTCCCTGCAGCCACTTCTGTCCGATTGAAAGCTCAGAGGTGCATTTAGGGGTCCCCCTTCACACGCCGCTGCACGGGAGCGCCGTTCCCCAGCTCACCCGAGGCCAGGACGCCCTTCCTTTTCTCCCTTCTGAAAGAGAGGTTGGACCTTGTTGTCCAGGAGAGAAGACAACCCTATCCCTACAGCATCCTTCACCCACGCATCTGTTATTATCCAGCCCTTCCCAGACCTTCAGCAAGGTTCATGGTGGACTGGTATCAGCAGGCAAAAAAATGATTTATTGGTGGCTGTAGGACTCCAGGCTATGATTACAGGTAAGGATCTTATCAAGCAAGGTCACAGCTACCAGCATGCTGCTCGGCAGCAGGGAGGAAGGTGTGGGAGAAGAGCACCTTCATCAGTGCACACCGCAAGCATCCACAGCCCGAGCCCAGCACCGTGCAGCTCCCTGAGCACGCACCCCGTGCTGTGCAGGACATGCGGAGCAGGAAGCTTTCCAGGGAGCCGAATGCCTCTCGAGAGCAGGGGGAGAACTCGCCCCCATCGGTCGGGGGCCGGTGGCTCTCAGCGGGCAGGGCTGGGCTGGCTGGGCGCTTACTGGAGCTGCTGCACTCAGCAGCCAACGGGAGCAGCCGAGACCAGGAAGGATCAGAAAAAGAAATCAGACGTTAATCGGCATTTTCAGAGTAACAGGAAAATAACCAGATAAGTTGTTGGAAAAACACAGGGGTGAGAGGTAGTTTCCCCATCCTCGGACATTTTTTCAGTATATTTTTCTATATTTTGCAAGAACACTCCTTTTTTAATTTTTTTATTTATTTCCACATCAAGAGGCTGTAGACTGCCAAAAAGCAAAGCTCTGGAATAAAAAGCGTTCCAGTTCTCCGCATGAAACTGCCCGAAGTCTACCCAGAATTGGCAGTATGATCTTCGCATCTGCAGAGAAAATACTGAGTCATGTTGTCAGCCCACACACGTCTAACAAAAATAAAAGCATCCCAACGATTCAAGATTCACCCCCTCACCACGTAAAGAAAGCACAAGTCATTCAGTCATGCCTCATGCGTCGGAGACCTTTAGAAAACACCCGGCGCAGGGAACATTCGCCCCCGCAGCGCCCACGCGCCGTTTCAAACCGGCGGCAGCGTTCTCAACCCATTCACCAGCCGGTCGTGACAGTGCTCAGTTTAGCGTCCGTGGAGGAAGTTGCAAAGACTTAAAGGTTTCTGTTGAAACCAAACACCACCGCTTACATTAAACACCATAGAGCTTATGTTAGGAGCGTTGAAATGGGGCAACACATCGTACGCCGCTCGAGTCCAAGGAGAAGGCAGGAAAGTGTCCCGTACTTCCCTGCATAAAGGAAGTGGCAAACTTAAGGCATGGTCTGTACGAGAGGCTCACGGGCTGTTTTCCTGCAGGAATTAATCCTGCACAGGGACATCAGCTCTCCCCGCGCTGGGCTCGCTGGGTTTGCAGGCACTCTGCACGCAGCAGACTGGGAGGCATTTGCACACACATCAAGATTTGGGGAATTACCCAGGAAATCCTCCCCCTTCTGCCTCTTCCCACATCCGACATTGTACCCTAGCAAGAAAAAGCAAGTCCCTGTGTTTCATCTGGCTGCTGGAAAGCTCTCTTCCCACTTTGGTGGTAAAAGCTGGTGGAAGCATTAGCAGCTGAGCACGGAGCTGCCCCAGCCAGTGCCGGAGCGGGGACGTCACCGCACAGAGGACGCGGGGTTGCACAATGGCTGTGGCACCAGCAGCGACACTGGAGACGTGTCAGGAGCCCAAAGGCCATAGCTAATTTGTGTTTGCTTTCACACAGCGCGATTTTAATCGGAGCAAAAAGCACACGGTTGCGGTTTATGCAGGGAGTGCTGGAAGTCGGGACAAGTTTACAGAGCAGCTAGGGCAGAGCGCGCGCCCAGGGTGGCAGGGGGGGAACACTGAACGGGGAAAGAAAGGCAAAATCTCCTAAATCCAATTTCTCAGCCTTTCCTTTATTGCTCAGGAAGACTACGTACTGTGTGGCAAAAGTCTAAGAGGCAACTTCATCAAAATGCTATAATTGCCTAACTCCCAGTATAAGAAGGGGCAGGGGGAGAGCTCCAATAAGCCTCAGGACGAGCTTTCTGAAAAATCTCACCACGGAGGTGCTGGATGTGCCCCAAGGTCCTGGCCCAGCGGGCAGGTGGCTGTGCCCGTCCCACCAGCCTGCACCAGCGCGGTGTCAGGAGCAGCGGGAGGGTAAATATGCCTTGACAGCTCTCGATTTGTTTGCCTTGTAGCTCAGGTAGGCTTACTGGAAACTCAGAGGTGCGGCTTGCTGCCTGGGGAGTGCTATCGCTGGAGAAAATTCTTCGTTCCAGCCTTCCTCTGTTTGCCCACTGGGAATAAACACTCCTTTTCCCCTCTCGGTCAAGCTTCGATCCTTAAAAGCTAAGAAAAGATAAAAAAAAAAAAGAAAAAGAAAGAAAAAAAATCAAACCAGGACCTTTGCTTTAGAGCGCGATTTAGATGTGTTTTTAGATGGCTGGTTCGGGATGGGATGAGCTGCACGTTACGAGTAGGAGGGAAAGCAGCCAGAGGAGCTCAGCTGTTGCTTTCCACGTGTAGCCATAAAGCCGGCCCCAGAGGCAGCGGCCCCCCAGCCAGCCCCCGCTGCTGCCGCAGACCCCCAGCGCGGCACTCCCCGCGCCCCCTCCTCAGGGCATTCCCTGCCCAGACCCCGGCAGCTCCCCGGGGGGCCCGGCCCCGCCGGTGCTGGGGGACGGGGAGGAGGGAGCTGGGCAAGCAGGCAAACAGTCCCGTTTGCACCCGTTTGCAGCGCGTGCGGTCGAGCTCTTTGTCACCGTGACGGAGCACGCTCCGTCCTGCATGTTTTCCTTTCCTGGTATTATCACACACACCCTCTCTGCACACGCCTTATCAAATCCCGTACCAGAATCAGCCTTTTCAGGACAAGGGCTGATTTCTGCTTGGCTAATATCTGCCAGCTAATATACGCCAGCTGCGTATTTATTTTTTTCAAAAATGACAGCCATTCATAAAATCTAAGCGTAGAACCTACAGCTGCCACTTAAAAAAAAATAAAAAGCACCATTTCTGGCACTGCCGAGTGGTGATAAGGCCCGGGACCCCAGGACCCTCAGCATCACCCTGGGAGCACGGACACACAGGCAGGAAGGACAGCAGGACACCAGGCAAAGGTGCCCAGCGCTCACAGCTGCCGGAGCAGCACCAGGAGGGCCCAGGACCGGGCAGACCAGGGCTCTCCCCCGGCCAGATCCACAGCCCTGGAGACCGAGGAGCCTCGTGCATCAAGTCTAACACCCGGTGACGAGTCTATCAGCGTGCATCTGCCCCACACGCCGCTCACCTGCCCGTCTCGGGCCGGGGACAAAGGACACAGAGGAGCGGGGCGAGTGCCCGCCCGGGAAGGAGGCAGGCGGCTGCTGGAACAAAGCTGCCTGGGGAAGGGGCGAGGAGGCTCCCCCTTGCCTATTGTTTGGCCTCTTTTGTGCTCCCAGGCCATGCCGGTCCCGAACTGCACAAACGGGGATGGTGGGAGCCGGACGGAAAGGGCTTTGTTAGGGGAAGCCCCTCGTCGGTCCCCAGCTCCCACCCGCAGCCACCACTGCCCGGCCTCGGAGGGACCAGGATGGAGAGGAGGAGGAGGCAGCACGGTGGTGCTTCTCAGCTTTGTCCTGGGAAAAACAGTTTCTGACATTTTCTGGTACTAAGGACCGCACGTTAAAGAGGAAGGCTCTATCCAAAGTTCAGTTTCTCTTCCTATTTTTCATTATATTAGGTATATTTAAAAGAAATTATAAATTTCTTTTTTGTTGCAAAGAAAGCTCCTATGGCCATCCAAACAAACAAGGAGGCCTCCAAACAAGCCTGGTTCAGAAGCAAAGCTAAAGAAACAACCTTCCTATTTAAATTCCTATTTAAAAAAAAAAGGACTAGAAACCATGATGCCTAAACAGCATCACCTCCTTCCTTCAGACTTTGCACTTGGCAGAGAAGCTTCAGCAGATCTTGCACCGTACCCTCGAGCTTTACGAGCAGCACTCCCGCTGAGCTCAGGGGACAGGAGATTCCTGGTCACGTCCAAGTTGCAGACAACAGTTGTTCCCAAAGCCACCAAGACGGGACTTTGTGAGGCTAGATAAGGCCAGATAAAGCAGAGGGCCTCCACCTTAGACCATAAAAAGTCAGAGAACGGGCAAAGACCGGCGTTGTGCACCGGGTTGGTGGCAGAGCTCCAGCCTCTTCTCCATGCCCCCTGCACTACACCTCCCTGCTCCCCCGGTCCCCCATCTGCTCCCACCCGGTGTCTCCATGCTGGGGGCTGGTGCGCAGCCCAGGACCAGCACCAGCGCCATCCCAGGGGCCAGGGGCTGAGCTGATGGAGCTGGCACAGGCGGGATGGGGCGTAACAAGGTGCCGCCCGTGGGAAAGCCTCTCTGCAGGCTGCCCACGGTTCCTGCAGGGCGCGGGGGTCAGCAGGTAACTCATTAACGCCAGCGCTCACGCGAGCGAAGGTCAGCACGTTTGTTGCTCTTCTGGAACAGCCGACCTGAAAAGCCCATCACACAGGCTTTCTAGGAAGAAGAGAGACATCCAAAGAAAGCATCCCCTACCCACCTGCCCAGAGACCCCTGCCACGTCCCCAAGCCACCAGACGCTGCCCTTATCCACCTCCCTGTGCCCAAGGAGTCAGCTATTGCAACGAGCAATATTTGTGTTTTGTTCTTTATAAATGCCTGCACTCCCTGAAGGTCAGAGTTAAGAACACACAAGTGATGTTAGCAGAAGTATTCCTCACCTCTGAGTGTTTTATATGGGCAATCAGCAATTTATCAACCACTTCTGACATCGGTTGTGAACGGGCAACTGTTGCTTATTTTGACCCACAAGGGCCATTATTTTAGCCCTATTAAAAGTGAGATGTCGATTGCCGTTGGGATGGTACCAGCACCTACTGCCAAACCTGCGAGGGAGACATCGCCTGCAGCCTTTTAGTCAAACGCCAGCTCTGGGGGAATGAAGTTCAGAGCTGCACTCTTGCTTCCATGCATCCAGGTGCACTTCAGTCTGGTGGGACGAAGCAGCCCTTCTCCCTCACATTCGCAGAAGCAAATGCAATCCAGAGAAAGAAACCGAGCTCCACTTCTGCAGACACTTACCTGAAGAAATGGGGCGTTTGGGCCATTACAATAATTTGTTTTCCCTGCAGAGATGTACTGACAAAGGCCGTGCTTCTCAGCGATGTCAGAGGAGGGAAAGAGAAGCCTTTACCACAAAGGGGAACTCAGTCACTGGGAAACAGGCAAAGAGGATGCTGTGAAACATTTCAGGAAGCACTAAGGAAAAGATGGGGGCAGCCAGAGGCTTTGAAAGTTTTGCTTTCTCCAAGAGAATGAACTGCCTGTTCTAACCAAAGAAGAAACTGCCTCCAAGCCTTCTCTCCCAGAGAAGCTTCTGCAATGTTCAATACTGCAAAGGGCTGGAGAGGAAGGAACGCTCTTTTGGCCGGATTAATTTAGAAGGTAAAGGTGATTTTTCCCCAGGGGAGTTAAACTGGACGCGTGCCTTTGCCTCTCTGTGGTTAATGAAGGGCGCCTGAAGCCCTCCTGTTTGCAGGAGGAGGGCTGGGGCAGCTCCTGGCTGGGACCACCCCAGCACCGGAGAATCGCTCAAGCAGCGGCTTCGCGGGAGAAGTTAAATGTTCCAGGTCCCCTTTCCAGATGGGCTGCTTCAGCTTCGCATTTGTTTTTGCTAACACCTTATTTTAACTAATAAAGCCCTTGCTGAAGTGTGGTGCCCTGCCCCCTGGTTACAGTTACTGTGGCTCTGTTGAGATCTCCTGCAAGCCTTTAAGATGCAGCCAGCCTGAACGTGGCAGTTCAAGGAGCGATAAAAACCCCTTAAACGTAGCATGGAAGACAGAGCATGCTCTCAGCAAATGTGGGGATCCAAAACAACCCCGAGAAACTTGAACACTGGGCCAAGAGGAACCTCCCAAAGTGCAGGAAGGGGAGTGCAAAGCTCCTTACCTGGGAGGAATTGCAGCAGACATCAGCGCAGGCTTGGGACAGGCTGGCTGAGCGGCTGCCCAACTGAACGGGACCTGGGGGTCACACCTGGGTGCGAGGTGTAGGAGTTAGCAGTGTGCTTCCATTGCAAACAACGCAAACTGTATGGCAGGCAACCTTAGAGGCAGCGTGGCCAAGGGGAGGTGATAATTCAGCAGTGGCGAGGCTGCAGCTGGAGCAGAGCTGTACGCTGGATGTCACGAGCATTTGAGTCCTGGAGCGGAGCTGGGCTTCCTGGAAAATCTATGTATGGGAACAACAAAAACTACCCCAGAAGTAACAGTTTCCTTCGAGCTCCCATGTCTCTCTAAATGGCCCTATGTCACCATGTTCAGATGTGTCTCTCAGAAAGCAAGGCTCTCTCTTTAAAAAAGAGAGCTTCTCTTTAAAAAAGAGAGAGAACTGAAACAGGGAATGAAGCTCTGTGCAGCCCAAGCCCTTCATTCTGCCCAAGCAGCACGTACAAGCGCTGGGCCAGGCCGGGCTGACAATATCGCACCTGCACGCGCCTATAACCCCGCTGGTCTGACTGCCGCTGGTGGATTTTCACCCTCCCCATTCTCACCCCCACACCCGGCAGAGGACCCGTCTCTGGAGGTCACCAACCCGCCCCCAGGCGACCTCCCCAGCTCGGCGTGACGGGCAGCCGGCTTGTGACGGGCAGCCGGCTCGCTAAGCTTAATCCCCGCGGCTCTGGGGGGTTTCTCGCCACGTTGCCGGCCTTCTACGGCCTGAGTGGGAGCGACTCACACCAGATCTCAGCCTCCATCTGCAGCCTGGCATTATGATTTCAAGCATAATATTTCTTTACGAGCAAATTAGCACCGAGGCTTCAATGCACTGTTGGCCTTTTAAAAACCTAAGTGTTCAGTATTTTTATTTCTTTCTGCTTTGCAGTTTATAGCTCCCATAAATCTGGGATGAGCTGTGGCAGAGGGAGAAGGCTGATCCGACCCGCGGGAAGGAGAAAAAGGGCAGGAGAAGGGGCAGGGACTGAGTCTTTAACCAGGGGTCTCTGCTCCCTGCCCCAAGCCCTCCTGAGGGACAGGCTGCTCACCAGGACTGATGTTAACATCGCGACGATGCTTTCTTCTGTGGTGCTGAGTAGAAAGCTTATTTCTTATGTGCCACACCATCTACTTGTAAAGCAAGAATCACACTTCTCTCTCTCACACAGGACCGAGAGCAGCGATACATTCGCCCCATCCACAACCTGTTCCATCGTTACAGAAATTACAGCTGTGGCAGGGGGACAGTAATCAGCATGTTCCCAGCCCACTCAGGGGCATAGGACCCACAGCCCTTCCTTCCCGCTGCCCTTGCCCACCTGTCTTGGTTCCTTCAGCTCCAGATCCTCCAGGGCAGATGCTTTCCTACATGAGCACATGCACGCTTCACACCTTGCTGAGCAGGCCACCATCCTCTCAGAGACCTTTAGGCCCAAAAGACAAATAACGTGTAATGTTCCAGGGATGTCTGTTGGATTGGGGCTTGTGGGGCTATTCACCAACAGTTTTATTGCTAGCTGCATTGCTTTGTTCCTTGCTAAAAACTTGTCTTTGCCCCTACCCATGGTACCCAAGGCATGTGGGTAGTTCATTTTATACATATTTTACCAATGTTTAAGAGCACATGAGAGTCCCAACCCATACCATAACCTGCACACGGGACTGTATGGTGGGTAAAGGAGAAAGTGAATTGAACACAAAAGCCCCAGTGAGACTCGTGGAGCTTCACACATGCTCTGGGATCACCTGGCAAATCGGGTTTTACCCTGGACGTATCAAGACCTAGGAGCGGTAAGGGCAGAGGCAAACAGCAGCAGCACTTACTCTGCCCTCCTCCAGGAACTACAGCCAACTTCTGCAGGGGCAGGACAGACGGACACAAGGGTACCTGCCTCACTGCATGCCTTCGAAAACTGCGCGACTGCTTTCAGTGCCGGAGATGCGCACCCCCTTTCCAGGCGGAGGTTCCCTCTGTCCCTGCCGCGCCTGCTCCTCGCAGCGGGGGCAGCGGGCACCTCGCCCCGGCCCCGAGCCCACCTCTCCTGGCCCCGAGCGGAGGGGAGGACAGGACAGTGCTGAAGGCAATTGGAGCTGGCAGGGAGGCAGGATGTCATTGCCGGGGCTGGAATTTGGCCTGAGCACCATGGAGATGAAAGGCAGCAGATGGTTAAGGTGTACACGGGAAGCACGCGCGCAGCACCTGACTGTAGATTTAAGACCAATTAATACAACAAAAGAGAAAACTTGACAAGGAAGCTGGAGACCTACAAAATGAATAAGTGAACCATGAAAAGGGGAGTCTCTCCCATCCACAAAAAAAAAAAAAAGAAAGCATGCAGCGTGGCATACAATACCTACAGAACCGTGAATAAACTGAAGTTGGAACAGATGGAGGCAGAAACAAACCACAGCGCCTACGAGCTGGCTAACAAGTGAAAGGACCAACTCGGGAAGGAGCTCCCCACAATGCAGGGAGAGGACAATAGCCCCCGCCCCACGCCACCCCCTTTCTGAGGTGCTCAATATGCTTCAACAGCTTAATTTAGGGCTTACAGTCTGCAGCTCTCTTGGACGCAAGATCCTGACAAACAACCAGGAAAGCATATTCTTTTGAATAATAAAGCATGTGTCTGTAATTAAAAGATGCCGGGCACAACGTGCCGCAGACAGAAGCCTCCCGACGCCACCTCAGAGGTGCGGGAGCAACCCTTATCTCTGGGCTGGGCACACAAATCTTTCCTTTGCATTTTATCTGATGGCCTGGGCTCTGCCTCAGCCAGGTCAGAGGCGAGGAGAGGAGCCACCGCGCTGCGGAGTGGGGAGAGGTTCGCATGGTGCGATTACGTGCTGCAAGGGTGCCCGAAACACCATCTGCCAAGATGGAGGAGAGTGACCCGGGGTGCCGGGCACTGGCTCTGCCACCCCGCTCTCCCAGGAAAGGCAGCGCGGGGCCCCGGGAGCAGAGCACGGCAGCCCCGCCAGCGGGCTGGGCTGGCAGGACGCAGGGCTGCAGACGCAGGGCCGCCCCGCCGCCCTATCTGCTGTGTAAATCCCAAAGGTAAACAAGTCCAGCGCTGCAGACAGCATTTATCACCTGCTTGAGAGCAGGGCGGCTGGGGCTAAGCCCCCTGAGAGGCACCCCCAGCCTGGACGCGACAAGCGTTTCACAGCATGCAGTCCTGCCTTGAAGCCCAGACCTCAAAGCGGGAGGGCTTTTGCTGCGCGGCCCCCAGGAACCCTGCCCCAAAGCCCCCACTCCTGTTTGTGCTCCAGGCCGAGCCGACGCGTCGCTGGTTTGTAGGGGGCAGGCGCGCTGCAGCGGCCGCTTTGCTCCTCATAGCGCCAAGGGAACACCAGCACCGAGCTCACATAAAACAACGCTGGCTGGGAGGCTGCGAGCACAAGGAGCCCAAGCACAGGCACAGGCCATAAAACACCTCCCCTGCTTTTATCCCCACCTGGTTCCCTCTGTGGCTTTAGGCAAATCACATTGCTTTCCCTCCTTAGTTTCTGCACCTGTGAGACAGGGATATTTACCTACCCCAGGAGGGGGTTGAGAGGATTAGTTAACGTTTGCCCAGCATTTTAATGGATAAAATATTCTGCGTTAATTCCTAGACCGGTATCTGCAACCCCCATTGCCTCCAAGAGATGGTTTTTGCTCAGGCTGGGCTTTGCCGCTTCAGAAAAGCCAAATTGGAATCAGTTAGGTTGGAAAAGACCCTTAAGATCATCATGTCCAGCCTACCATCAAGGTCATCAACCCAACACTACAAAGTCCACCAGTAAACCATGTCCCTTAGTGCCACATCTGCGTCTCTTAAATACCTCCAGGGATGGGGACTCCACCACTTCCCTGGGCAGCCCATTCCAATGCCTGACCACCACCCCCTGTGAAGAAATTCTTCCTAATGTCCAATCTAATCCTCTAGAACAGCTTGAGACCATTTCCTCATGTCCTGTCACTTGTCACCTGAGAAAAGAGACTGACACCTCCTTGCTGCAGCCTCCTTTCAGGTAGCTGTAGGGAGCGATGGGGTCTCCCCTCAGCCTCCTCCAGACTAAACAGCCCCGGTTCCCTCAGCCACTCCTCACAACTCCTGTTTTCTGGTCCCTTCACCAGCTTTGTTGCTCTTCTCTGCACACACTCCGGCACCTCAATGTCCTTCTTGTGGTGAGGGGCCCAAAGCTGAACACAGTATCTGAACTGTGATCTCTCCAGAGCCAAGTACAGGGGGACAATCACTTCCCTAGCCCTACTGGCAACACTAATTCTGGTGCAGGCCAGGATGCCACTGGCCTTCTTGGCCACCTGGGCGCACTGCTGGCTCATGTTCAGGTGGCTGTTGACCAGCACCCCCAGGTCCTTTTCTGCTGGGCAGCTTTCCAGCTGTTCTTCCCCAGGCCTGTAGCGCTGCTTGGGGTTGTTGTGCCCCAAGCGCAGCACCCAGCGCTTGGCCTGGCTGAGTGCCATACAACTGGAGGTGGCCCATCGGTCCAGCCCATCCAGACCGCCCTGCAGAGCCTTCCTACCCTCGAGCAGATCAACGCTCCTGCCCAACCTGCTGTCGTCTGCAAGTTGCTGAGGGTGCACTCGATCCGCTCATCCAGATCGTTGATAAAACCATTAACAAAACTGTCCCCAGGACTGAGGCCCAGGGAGCGCCACTTGTGACTGGCCACCAACCGGACTGAACTCCTCTCACAGCGACCCTTTGGGCCCGGCCACCCGGCCACTTTTCACCCAGCGAACAGCACATCCGCCAAGCCATGGGCAGCCGGTTTCTCCAGGAGAAACCTGTGGGAAACAGTACCAAACACTCCGCTGAAGTCCAAGTAAACAACACCCGCAGCCCTTCCCTCGCCCACTCGGGGGCCGAAGCGAGATGTCAGGACGCGAGTGCTGCAGGAAGTGGCCGCAGTGCAGGCCACGAGCCCCCTTCTCTCGTGGCTGCCACCAGCCTCTCGTGGCAGCGCCTCGCCTGCACCCGCTCGGCCCATGTCTGGGATGCCCGGCCCGGTGCCTGTGCTGGAGGAGCCGCTGAAGGAGAAGCCCCGGGCCCTGAAAGCAGCGTTGTGCCTGCAGGCTCCCTCCTAACCTCCCTGGCTCCAGCCGGCAGCGAGCACCAGCCCCGCAGTAGGTCCCTGTGCAAGCCCCGGCCAGGGGCACAGGCCTGCCGGCACGGGGGCAGCTCAGGGGCTCAGCTCTGTCCCCGTGAGCACCCAGGAGGGTTTGGGGCAGCCCCCACACGCAGCACTGCCGCTCCTCCATCCTGCGGGGCGGCAGATAAAGGCTGGGATGCTGCAGAGGCTGCTGAGCAAAACCAGGAGGGCAGAGCGAAACGTGACTCATTCCTAACACAGCGCAGCCCGAGTCACTTTGCGAGTCTGAATCGCTCTCTGCTGCTTCCATGCTGGCTTCTTTCAAGGGTGAGTAAGCAGACAGCGGCAGACATGACTTGTGTTATTCACAGAGCGCTGAAGCTGTACCATTTCTCCGCGGTTGGATGACTGTATCCTCCGCGTGTAGTGGAACATTTCTAAGAACTCAGCAGTGACGCAGAGGCAGCCAGACCAATATGCTCAGCATATTCCACTGACAGTACCTCGAGTTGATTCATTAATTGCCTGCACTCTGCCACTCATTGTTTTTACCCAGTCGTTTCATTTCAATATTCTTGGCAACTTCAGGAAGACCCATTCATGGTCAGAGGTCCAGGACAATGAAAACAGCTTCAAGCTGGAATTGAAACCCCTTTCCGTAAAATTAGCAGTGCACACGTTAAAGTGGGCTTTGTAGTGAATATCCTTGAAGAGTAAACAGCAGCAGTTAAAGATGGGGAAATATGCAAAAACTGCTCAAGGTAAAACAGCATGAGTATTTTGTGTACTCATATGTGTATATATAAACTCATACATATGCAAAAAGGTAAACAAACACACATCCATGAGACAAGAAAGTGAAACTTCCTTCAGTATTGAATGGTCATTTTTGAAACTTGCACACGTTTTGAGAGAGAATTGTGTGTTTTTTCCTATCCCAGGTTAAACTGCTACAGCATTTTTTTTTCTCCTGCTGCTCCAGAATTCCATGTTTCTCATTTATATTTCTGCATTTAGTCACTTTTAATTTGAATGACAATATCAAGACGACGACTCTTCACATAGCTTATAGCAGCACAGTTTGAAATAGCGTAGTATTTTTAGCAACAAAACCTGCATCAGCTTAGGCACAAATGTGAACTTTTTGTCAATTGGAGGCATGATACCCACTTCCCCAGGGGAACGTGACACCACAAACACCAAAGTCTAAGCAAAAGCACTTGCTTGTAATTGTAGCGTTATTTACATAGACCAGTTCAAATTCTGCTTTTTCTTCTAGTGCCAAAAGTTTAGGGCTCCAGATAAATCACTCTCCTCTTGAAAGAGGTTTATTGCATTTATTACTCATTTCAGAGTCCAAGGGCCCAGGCTGAGATCAAAGGCCAGAGGCAGGGCGCAGCGATGCCCCACATGAAAACGCCGCAGCGTGCAGTGGGCGAGATCTCCGCCAGGGACAGGAACACCCAGATTCAGTTCCCAGCAGTGCTCAGCCTCCTTGGGTAACCTCAGATGTGTCATTTAGCCTCCCTATGACTCAGTTCCTCATTCATACACTGGAAATGACACAACTTCTTTATTTCGTAGGAGTTCTGTGCAGATAAGTATCTTTTAGTTTGGTATCGGAATCTGCTCAAAAATCGTAACAAAAGCAAAGATCAGCTATGATCTGAAGAAATGACATGAGCAAAGGCCGGGAGGAAGTAACAAACCATACAAAACAATTGAGGGGAGCTCTCTGAAGTGAGCTGATTTCTCGTTATCATCACCTCAGGGTACCTCCAGAGTGACTTGGTTCCTTTTGAAAGGTGGAAAATTCCAGTGACCAAGCTGTTTCCCGCAAGAAACAGAGCTCATTTTGTAAATACAGTTTCCATTCTCTCCGTACCAGACTTGACAGGGCTTGATCATGAACCAAGGCACAGGAGAAGCACGGCGCTGACTTTGCCAGATGGCCGGGTCAGGATCCTGCTTCCCAGCATCAGTTTGCACCCTTTCAAAGACTCGGTGGTGCTGCCGCCTCCCGGTTATGAAGGACTGGCTACGCGGCTCCCATGTCCCTGCCAGGGGCTGGTGCGGTCACCAGGAGGGAGCCGAGAGGCAGCACCCCTTGCCTGCAGCCTGCTGCACCCCCTGCACCGCCCTCTCTTGTGGAGGCAGGGGACCACGCCTGGGTCCTCCCATGCTGGCGTCCGAACCCCTGTGCCCTGCCAGGCTTCCAGAGAGATGTTGTGTTTCGGCGTGTCAGACTCCTGCATGACCCGGATTCTTCTATCTGCGCTGTAGGTGCAAGGGCAGGTCCCAGTCCTGTTACTCTGGCAAGGTGAGATAACCTCAGCGTCTGACACCCTGAGCTGAGCGGGGCACGTCTCACCTGGGCCAACTCGCCTAGCTGCTTTGTGCTTTGCATCACCGCTCTGTAAAACAGATGCGGTAACTGCCACAAAGGGATGTGCATGCTGCGATGAGATTTTAAGACAAAAGACCTCACAGCCCTGTCCCCAGCACAAACATGTTGCTCCACACGCTACGTGGCTGACCACAACCCCCCTCGACCTCAGCACATTTTGGTGAGTGAACAAGGGAAGGTAACGACACTTCTCTTTTTTCACCGAAGACAAAGCTGCAGAAGACAGATTCCCATGGCAACAAAGGCAAAGAAGTGTCCCAAGATGTGATTTGCTGTCATGATACCCACCTTGCTGCAGATAAGGACAAGTGATAGCTCTGAAAGGAACTGTTTCCATGGGACCCTTCCCAGAGAGCACACACGATGACAACCCAGCAGTCTGCTACAGTCTTCAACGTCAAACAGGTCCGACTGGTAGAGAGCAACGCTGCTTCCTGGAGCAAAGGCTGCCCCTCGGAGCTTGCCTAACCCGGAACAGGCCACACTGCTGCTCACTAACCCACTTACCCAGGCAATTACACGGGGACAGCAGCCTGCAGAGCAAGTTCTGAGCTAAACATAGGCTGTTTTTTAACATTTATTTATTTATTTAATCTATGGAGTGCTACCTTAAGCCACGTTGAAAGCTCCTTATAGAGCACACATTTATGCTTTGGTAGTGCATGCTATGTAAGTGCATTTCCTTCCGACACTTTCATTTATCATACTTCTCCCCTCCTGGCCCTGCCCCTTCGGATCCCTAGGGGAAGTTAGTGAATTTATGCAGGAACAAAGTCACCTTGAGCTTTAATCCACACCCTAGCAGAAGGAATAGTCTGTCGGCAATCACATCCACCCACTCTGGAACTGCATAACAATGCTCACTTTGTTAGCACAGAAAATACTGGCTCCTTTTCTAGTTGTTGAGACAAGCTACCACAAAGGTAGAAGCAAAGAAAATGGACTGGGGAAAGAAGAGGAAGGAATTTGGCCCTGGACATTCAAGAATGAATGGGTAACCTGAGGTGAAACAGTGGAAGTAGGAAGAGCAAGCCTGGCAAACCAAGTCCTTGTCTTATGATAAAACCCCTAAAACAACTCCCTTTCTGCGTAAGGAGTGACGACGACTGAGAAAACATGGTCAGGGGAGTCGCAGGAGACAGGCAAATATCCTCATCCAACTGACAGCAAAATAGCAGCCAAAGCAAGTGGCAAAGTTCAGCAGAACCATAAGTATGAAGTGACACAGATTTCCTCATGGGGGAGCAAAGGCCAGATTCCCTCAGAACCGGGGTGGCATCCAGCTGCTGGTGCAGTGGCTACACATTCCCCCCAGTGCCCTGCTCCTTCCCTCGGGGAAACCAGCCCTGACACTTCCCGAGCACACAGAGCCAAGATGCTGCTTTTAAAAGGGACCCAGGAGCTCCAGGAGCCCACAACAGCATCACAAATGCGCCCAGAAACAAAACTAAGCAGATAAAAAGATAGGGCAGCAGAAAGCCCTACCACAGCCCTGCACACGCACTCACCTGACGTTTCGGAGGTGTGCACTAACAGAGACATCACTTCTGCTGGCACAACGCTGACACAGGCCTGTGTTCCCACCTTTGCACCTCTGCCCGCGCAACAGCTCCTTTGCACTTCAGCGGCAGGAACCGCAGCTGTCTCTTGCTGACTGCTCTGCTTGTTGCCATGCCTTGTAGTAAGCAGTCCTGGGATGAACCTGCCTCTCACTGGAAGGAACAACACATTAATATTCTCAGAAGGATGCAACAGTTACAGTAGAGGGCAAGTGGGCTGAAGGGGAAGAGGTGAATGGAGAGTGGAGCCAGCTCCGATGAAACTGCCTCTCTGATACTCCCATCCATCTGGCTGAATGGCAGGGACAGCTACTACCCCACTGGTTTGTCATCTTTGGCATTTGCTGTAGGTAAGCACAGCTTTTGTCAGCCCAACGACACTTTTCTCTGCCAAGCACTCCAGAGAAGATGAGGGAGTTTCTGGAAACTAGTCCCACCTGACAAACTGGAAAAAGAGTGAAGATTCAGGTCTCCGGGTGTAAGATTTATCTGTGTTTGTGCTGGGATCCAAGAGCCCAGAGAAATCAAGCCAACCCAAATTCCCAGTACTTTGCTTACTACATTATAAGGAAAGAAGATTTAAATAGCACAACTGAGTAATCTTATCCTCCTCTGCTGTCATTTCACTCGTACACTCTGGATTATATTGTTACTTATGTGATCCGCAAGGACAAGAGGCACTGGTGTAAGGATTTCCTGTCCTTGACAACTGAGCAACACCTACATCCCGAGAACAGACTTCCCCAATTCACCTGCAGGTCTGCTGATGGCAGGTCACCTGCCATCTGCTGATTTTAAAAGTATTCAGAAACACAGGTTGCAACTAAACAGTTTCAAATGGGTTTCTGTAACCTCAGACAGAAAGCTTCATTCTCCTTATAGTAACCTTAAAACTAACTAAAGGGTCACAAAGCCTGTCATCTGCTCTCATGCTCCAAGAGTACATTTTGATTTCCCCATTGCAGTTGTTTTCATTGACACCTTCACTTTGTTGCAAAGGTGGTCAGAGGGACATTCCAGAAGAACCTCCTGGGACCCAGACACGTACAAACCTAGATAATCACCAGTGCAGGAGAGCCAAAGGAAACATTCACAGCGATTGTCCAAATTCTTCTTTTTCGCATGACTATAAATATTGATGTAAGCAAATCTCATTTAGGAAAGGCATTAACAGAACCCAGATGCCTTCATGGGCATGCATTTAAACCCCCCCAACCATGCAAACCAGTCTAAGAGCTTGTATTTACAACTTTCAGGGAACTGTAGGCTGTTTACTAAAAGCATTAGATAAGGCTTAACAACGACGTAGGAAGGCAGGCACGTGGTGCCTTAGAAAATTTTTGCAGTACAGAACCAAAACGTCCCTGTATGCACTTTTAGTTGATGCTTACCTAGAAAACGGGNTAGCACCCCAGCCATCGCTGGATAGAGGGCACATTACACAAGAGTAACGAACAGTGATACGTCTAAGACATACCCGAACAGCTAGTGCCGCTACCGGTGAGAGCTATGGGACTCTCTAAAAATAGATACTTTCTTCTTTTATGTCAGGGAGAAAAAGACAACTCTTAAAACATGCTGCTGCTTCTCCTCCCACTTTCCTGCATGAGGGAATGCTGTTCTTCTGGGCTTGGTCAGGACAAGGTCTCGTGCTCTCTACGGCTGCCCAGCTGTTACGGCAGAAGCCCAGTTCCTCCTCCTTTGGAGAGCTCTGTGATAACTGCCACCGTGCAGGTTGGGACTGCTACTATCAGCATTTTCAAATACACATTCAAGCAAAACTCTGCTTAGAGTACTCCCAGAGTAGGTTGGAAAGCTCTAATCCTATTCATCAAGGGGGAGGGGGGGGCAGAGGAGGGGTAGAAATATGACCAGTTACTTTTCTTGAAGAATAGCATCATAGTACCACCAAACTACTTGGAGGTGAGGGACCACAACATGCAGGCGTGTGCTTTTTCTTTTCCCAGAGAGTATTGTGCTCAACCCGGAATTTACAGTTAACTATAAAACACAAACACAATTACAGAGTTTCCCACTGTGTCCATTTAAACACAGCTAAGTGTGAGCGTGGATTTGTATTTAAAGAAACAAGCCACAGGAGAGAAGGCACAGCAGTGCCAGCAGCCACATGGCAAGTTTAATTTCAAGGGAAGAACACCTGACTTCTACATGCCGATTAATAAATAATTAAAAAAGAAAACAACCCACAAGTAAATGTTCTGGCTTCTTTATTTAAGACCATTAAGTACACTGTTATAAGCATCTCTGTTAGGGGGATCTCACAAAGCTTCTTAGGAGATTGATGAGGAAGGGTGCCAAACCGCAGCACGCGGGAACACGGACCCCTCTCGGACTGGGTTTAAATGGAAGTCAGGGAGCAGCGAGGCTGGCACCCTGCGGGCACACACCATGCAGGGCACCGGTCTTCGCAGCAGCTGACCAAAGAGCAGCTGTCAGATCTACACCTACAATGAGGAGTTCTGCTCAGCAGAACTGCGATGAGAAGAGTGGCATAAAGCACACACACGAGTTATCCCAGATCAAGTCAAGTTTATTTTATGAGAGATCATTCTGGACATTATCAGACTGAAAACCTTTCTCCATCTGAGCACCTTGAGGAAATACACAGAACCCAAAACGCAGGACAGCAACAACAAAAATCCTGAAGACACGGGAACACCTAGCTAATTGACAGGGGCCTCAAAGCAGCCCTGCACACTTACATGCAAGCTGCTGGGCAGCTTGTGCTTGCAGCGCTCACAACACATCTGACACTTCTCAGAGGGGACAGAACTGTTTACAGGAAACCATTTGTTACAGGGCCCTGCCTCCCCGCTGCCCCCGGCAACGTCCCTTTCCCACCCCACCTTTCATCAGAAGCTTATCTAGCGCCCAGCCAGCCAGCCAAAAAGCACATCCAGGCTGGAATTTGAAACCAGAGTCTCAGACACCATGGCTGGGGCAAACGGTGCCGCCATCAATTTTGGAACTAAATTTCAGGGAGTTTTGATTCTATTTGTACAGGGGCTAATGAGTAGCTTGGGATGTGAACACCAGCCCCAGGGCATAATTCTGAGAACATGATGATAGATTCTCAGTCCCCTCCTCTAATTATACAGGCAAAATTGGAATAGAAAAGAGAAGAGACAAGAAGAGGATTTCAGATCCCTTGTCAGATTAATGGCAATGTTTTCCCAAGCACTGAAATTCTGAGGATTAGAAAAAAATGCAAGAATCACCTCCACCAAGAAAGAAAGATTCCAAAAAAAAGTATAAAAATGAAGCAAGTGAGTTCAAATCACCGAGCAACCATTCCATACAGTAAAACCATAAGGCACTAATAATGTTCCACTCATTACAATCATCACATGACTAAAAATTGACATTCATAAATTAAAAAACAAATCACCGTACATTTTAAAAAGGCAACTTTTCCCATTAAAAAAAAAAGTTTCAGATTTTCAGTTTCAAGAATTTCCATGCCTCCGACCCCCATCGAGGCATCGCTGACTAGTTAGAGTAAGTGATCAGAAGTTCTGCTGGTTAATACATACCTCTCACAATGAAACATCCCAATGCAAAAGCAGAAAGCAACTTGTTGAGAAGTTATTCAATGAGCCCATTAACATCATCAACAAATGTTAGAGGTGTCAGTCAGTCACCCTGCTTACTGCAGTACCGCAAAATGCTCAAATACTCCCATACTAAGTGCAGTCATGTTTTCAGAGATCACTTGCACCTATATTCCTCTTCAAGAGGCAACTCATCTTCAAAACCCTGGAGTCTGAGGTCCCCTATGCAGCCATAGGCAGAGGAGCATGGTGGAGACAGCAGCACTCGCTTCTCGATACTACTCCACGAGGATGCTTCAGTCCCTGTCTGGAAGCCCATGTCTGAGAGCAGCCAGGTCCCTTAAATTCATTTAATTCTGTTCCGATTTCTCCCTTGCTGGAGATAAAAGCAGTTGCCCTGTGAGAATGAAATCAGTGACACCAGCTTCCTTCTGAGCGTCACCAGACAATCCCATTTTGGTCAGTATTGATCAAAGTTCAAAAAACAAACCGGTAGTGAAAGTATTTGCGTCCCATTACTGATCCCCAAAGCCATTCAAGGTTCCTTTAGAGGCAAAGGATCTGTTAAGGCTTTTTCTCAGAGATCACAGTAAAATATTATCCAAATATTGCACACTATTTGTCTGCTTAAATATTTAAAACCTGAAATCTCATTTCCCAGAGATTAGTAGTAATATTATTAATAAAAATGCTAAAAACAAATATGGAGTTAACCTCTCCATGCAAATCTACTGGAATACGAGACAGTTATTAGCTAGGGATAGCAGAGGTCCATCTGTGCAGAGATTTAGCAACAGTATTTTTGAAACAACTGGACAGCACAAACTCCAAATATTTTTGCCCTTTCTAAAAGCTACAGGGATCGTAAATTTAGACTACCCATGAAATGCACTGTATGCTTTCACCAGCACAACAAAGCATCACAACTCATTGCAAGACAGCCTCCCCAATGTCAGTTTTGAACACCTGACCTTTGGTCAGGACATCCAGAAATAAATAAGACAGGGTATGGCAGTGAAACCACCCAACAGCAGATCCTTGTGTGACTGCTGACAGGGAAGAGTCTGGTAGGCTGGCACATTCCACCAGCCCTGTGGATTGTCTAGCTTAGATCAGCAGCTCCATGATGTGGAAGGTCTCAGGACAGGTATTTGGTACTTCAATATTGAGCTTGGAAAGGCAGATCAATCACATCTCAGAGCTACTTTGAATTAGTCCAAACCTGGAGGATGAAACAAACAAGTCTCCCAGATATTTGATTAGTGTCCCAGCTGCCAGGTCCAGACAACAGTCCTCCCAGAGGCAAGCAGAAGTCACTCAGCCAGCATCCGCAGGCGCCGTTCATGCAGAAGCAATCTGATCTCCCTCACTATTAATGGTGAAATGAACAGGATTGTTGAACTCGTCTGTGGAAAGAAGCATATCCAGGACGATTAGCACACAGCAAGCAGAGCTGCAGCCATCCTGCACTCCAATGAGAATTCAAGGCCTCCACAGAAAGATACAGGCTAAAAGCAGCAATGACAAGTTGGCACAGCAGATGAAACATCTGAGATTGCAAGGAAGCTTCTATGATTTCAGCTGTCATGATCTTCTCAGGAAGAAGCGGAGCTCTTCACCTCCCCAGCGGCCACCTCCTCCTGGCCACCTCTGCTAGTTACCAAAGTGGCTTTCTCCATTGTCAGCAGAGATGCAGAGACAATTCCTGCCACTTCCAGCAGGGAAGAACAGGTGAATTGTACAGTGCCCGCCACTGTGACAATGCTGAGATTAGGGCCTGAACTGTCCCCTCTCCCACAGGTCTATCAGGGCAAGGCACTTTAATTTTAGTTCCAAGATCTTCATCACTCGTTCCACTAACCTTCAAGGGCTGACAAAAAAGCAGCTCTCTGAAAATATTAGGTATTACGTATCATGGAGATGAATGAGGAGAAAGTCCTGCCTTGGAAGTCAGTCAAGTGGAATGAACTTTAGGACATGCATACAGGTATTTTTAGGCAAGTATTTTTGTATGTCTGCCAAAATCTCCATTCTTGTTGAACAATGTGCCTAAAGGATCTAAAATGAACCCAGTTGATTTAGACACCCTGAGGCAAAGGCACACCACAGACCACCCTGATAACTGCATCAGTTTGCAGATACTACAGAAATAGATGGCATGCCTAAGTCACAATGTTTGGGTTCTCACAAAAACTTTCTACTGCAAACTGAACTTTAACAAAAGAATAAAAAAAAGGACATTTCTTACCATTAGAATAAAGAAATAGAAAACCCACATCCATCCTAGGTTCTCCTGGATCAAAGATACTAGATACTAAAAAGAAAGAGGAAAAAAATGATTCAAACTAGGAAGATAAGCATGGCTTTCAGACATTACTCTTTCGCTTTCTAGAATTTGTAGGTTGTTAACACTCCATAAAGAGCTGATCACAAAACCTTCCAGCTGATCTTTTCCTGTCAGAATAGATGACTCAGGACAGCAGCCTTTCTGTGTAAAACCCAGTCTCAAAGTAGAGATACTATCTTGAAGCTTTACAGTAACTCACAGCAGCACAGAGACAGAACTGAACTACAGTTTCAAAGGGTGACAAATTGACTCCGCTGAATACAAGGTTTCTGTGCAGAACACTGGGACGTAAGTGGACGTAAGTACTCTCAGAAGAACTAAAAGCTCTAGAATGGCTTATAAATTACACAGGACACATTTTCAAGAGCTGTGCAACCACTAACTACTTAACCCTTCATCGTAGGCAAGACACTTGAGACTACAGTCGGTTCTGAACTGTATCCTAGTTCTTTAAGACTATACAGTCCATAAAAGAAAATGTATTCCCTATTAGCAGATTTATATTCAGCTGCTGTACAAGGGCTTCCCTTCTTCGCTCCTGGGCATATTAGCACAAAACAGGATCTGAATTTCTAACATGTTCATTGTGCATTTGCTGTTATTCACACACCCCCAGAATGACGTCATGGTTGTCTCTGTTGAAATAAATGCAATGTTAGAATGGGAGGCGGGTGGAATTTTTCAGAACTAAAGACCCAATTTTTATGATGACGAAAGTTTCAATGGTATGTGTGGGGGAAGACAGAAACACAGAAGACAATGTAATTAGAAAAGTGAGTGTAACAGTGCACTTTAATATATCCACAAGGCACTTGTAATTTTCCACACTTAACAGAGCTAAGTGGCATCCTTCCTATGAAAGAGACAGAACGATTGTATTTATCAGGCAATAAATGACAAGAACAAATCCAAATCCCTTTAGAGAAAAGAAACCCATATGCCTTGCCTAAGTCGTTGGTATTTTACCAGCACTAGAGGATGCCTAGAATAGAACTGGCTCTGATCCTCCTACTGAGTCCTCCCCTCCCAAAGCACCACTGTGTTCTTCCACATAGTTAACGCTTGTATTTGAGAAGTAAAAATGTCCCCAGTGGGCACACTGTCAGCTTCCTTTTCTGCAACAGTCTAGTCTTCAGACTCCTGGCAGCGTACTTTAAGGACTATCGAAGCAAGTGGTGCTGGATTTACAGGGTGTAAGAGACATCCACAAATAAAAAAGGGGAACCAAAAATAAGAGCAAATTTTAAATTAATTTGTCAACACCATAACATTCATAACAGGTATTCTAATTTTACTCAGTTATATAGGTAAACTTTTCTGTAAGCAAAGGTTTTGCTATTACCTTCGAGGAAAAAAAAATAAATTTCAAAATAGATTATTTTCCCTCTTTGTGAAGCTGACCTTTTCTTGCTTTTTCCACTTCTGGATATGAATGTCTCAAACTCATTTGATTTATGAAATTGCTATAACGTTAGCACTAGGAATACCTAGTTTAGTTCTTAGTTAAATTTCTTCCACTGGAAACATAAAACACATTCCCATGGTTGTTTCTTAAATAAATACCTAAATATATACCCCACACACTCCACGCAACTTTGGATTGAGGAGTGAACTAACTTCTCTAACCACACCAGACTCTTTGCCTCCTTCCCCACACCTTTGTTTGCCTTTGTAGCCTCACCTGGCCCACTGCAGCACCAATACTGCCAGTTCCATCCACAATTCCCGTGACCGTTGCCAGAGCCTCACTGCTGCCTCTCACCAGATCCTGACGCCCCAGGTCAGCAGAAATTGCAGAACTGATCATGTTAGAAGGGCCTCCGATGAAAAATCCTGAAATTGCCAAGATAACAGCCTTGATGCAAAACAAGCAAAGGGATAGATTCTCAACAGAACGTCTTCAAAACACAGATTCTACCATGCACAGCCCAGGAAAAGGATTCATTCTAGGGACAGTGATCACAGACTAACTGCAGGTAGAAGCTTACCTTCACAGCTGAAGAATACAGTCATGGCACACCTCGCATACCTGGAGTACGCGCACAGAATTTGCCAACAAGCACATTTTCATTCAACAGCAAAAACAAGGTAATTAGATTTGGCACACTGCAATAGCAATCAGGATGGACTGAACTGAATACAGAACACTACTGTTGAACAGCATGCATATACAAACCCTCAACACGAAGCAGATACAGACATGTCCCTACTTTGGAGCAGTATAGCCCCATGCTATAGCCTCATTCTCCAAGGGCTGGTGAAGAGATGGAAGAAAAAAAACTCCACAGGACAGAGAGTTCTGAAATAGGAGTGTTTGAAAAGAAAGGCTCCATTCATGCAGGCTAATCTTAATTCCATAACACAACATCATACGTCTGGTAGCACAGAAAGCTTGTGACCTTTCACAGTACACAGAGAATTTGGGGTTCTGACAAACACCCTCAAATTTGAGCTGCAACTCATGACTTCAACGTATATACCTACTTCCATGCCACAGATTATGGTTCCTGCAGCCCAGGTAGCAGCAACTGGCACATGTCCATGCCTCAGACACCAGATCACTGCTAGGTATTTTGGCATAAATCCATCTCCCATTATACTGAGCCAAGGCAGACCCCTATAGTTCCAATCCATTATTCTATATAGACTATATTCTATACCTCCTTCTTTTAGGCAGTTTTTGCACAGCTATATTCCAAAAATAACATTAATTGGGCCTCAAATTTTACTCTTTCTGCAAAATCAGCAGAAATGACAGCACACGAATGCATTACCACCACCTACATCTGGTGTTACTGATTCTTCTACAATGTATATATACACATTACATATATATATAATGCCTACTAGCATAACAGTGGCATTTTAGATAATACCTGTAATTGCCATGATCACAGCATTGATAGGTTTGCTGTTGGGAGAACCTGCAGGAGAAAGACAAGATAAGTATAAATAGAACAAACGAACTTGAGAATGCCATTTACTTAGGATCAGAAAGAAGCATGCAAACATCCAGTTAGAATCACCTTTTCAGTTACCTACAAAGTAACAGTAGCTTCTGTGTGACTAGACTTCTACAGGGATGAGTCTTACTGCAAAGACATGTAGAGACTGAAGGTCCAGAAGTTCCCCGACAGCACTTTACAGTAGAAAAGTCACCTTTGCCATTAAAAGCTTGTGCCCTATTTCATCACTAGTAGGTTTGTCTGGCTCTGGGTTCCAGCCCTTGTTACGCCTTTTTCCATGACACAGAGTGTGCTTGTGTCAACAGACAGAGGACTCTCCTTAAAAGTCCTCTTCAACGGTAAGAGAATCCATCCTCTGTCTTTCTGAAGAAGTTAGGCTCAAACTCTCAGACCATAAAGTATTTCCTTCAGCACTTCAATAGCCTCTTCCACTCATTATGAATTTTCCAAAACCTTGTTTAAAATGCAGAGATTAGATCTGGAGGTAGCAATCCAGCAACTGTCTAAATAATACTGTGCAAGAAGGTAAAAAAAACCCTGCAGAATCCCATATCCAAACTCCTCCTTACAAAACCATGCTTGGGTATCTGAGGGTTCTGCTTGCCTTTCCAGGAACCATATTGTGTACGTGCAGCTGCTTTTCCATCACAATTCCTCAGTGCTTCTCAGACTTTTTTTTCCAGTACCTAACTTCCAGACATCATCAGAACTCCTTACTCAGTGCCACAACTTCAGGCCCACGCATGGTCAAGTTACCATGGGTAAGATAAGCTGCAGTGCGCAACACACTATAAGCATAAAAACTTTTCCTAATTTGGCCAATAGAAGTTTAATTGTGACACTGCAATAACTTTGTATTGCATGTCTGAGCCTTCTGTATCGTGCTCAACAGTGCTTCATTTTGAGTTAAGCACAAGACACCTGGACTTCTGGCTGCTCTGCTATCTAGTACAAGCTTCAAACTTCATCAGCAATAATGTTGTATTTGCTTCCAATTCACTTTTGACAGTAATGAGTTAGCCCAAGAGCTGACAAAACTTCACTGAACTGCACCAAAACCAACCCTTTCTATTTAATGATTACAACTCACTGACCTTACTTTGAGACCATTGAGTAAGCCAGCATGCCTCTGAAAAGGCACACTTTACAGTTCACGTCCAGCTCTGGCAGTGATTTCTGCCCACTGATCTCAAAGCACTCTATAAAAGCTGTCCTGTATCACCACCTCATTTTGGAGGGAGACACGGGAAAGAAAAGACATCAAAGTGAGTTAAAGCACTCTTCTACCACTGGAGAATATGTCTCAAGATACAAAACTGCTACCCTTAGAAGAGCTTCATAGATGTTTCACAGGAATGAGATCTGCCTGTCCTACTCAGTTTTCCAGACAGACTCCTTTCAATAATCAATCACCAAGAGCTGCATCTACTATAAAAGAGGCAGAAACTCTTCAATTTTACCACTTACAGAAACATAAGTGGTGAAACCTAAGAGCTTCTACCTCTTTGCACATACACTTCAGCACAGGTCTGTCCCCAGATTCTCTTTCCTCTTACCGTAGGGAAATGCCTTATATTTCCTGCTCTGCCAGTTGTGGTTTTGATAAAATGACAATGCCAGAAATCTCACTGACACTGGAGAAGGATTAGTACCATAACTAACCAGTGCAGGGAAATCCAACCACTCAGAAAATTCTTTTCCACCTCATTACCCAGATAACAGATTTCTTTCTGTGCAGTGCCACACATCAAGTAAAATACACCACAAGGCACCATCCTGATCCAGAAGCAGCTTCAAGACCAGAAAACGGAACAGGCTGTACTCTGGTTCTCTCTCAGAAGCACCAAATGAACCCCTGATCACTATGCAACAAAAACATACTCACGGCTGTATCCAAAGAGAGAGCCTACAGCAAAGAGCAGGCTAATTGCTAGCACTGGGGCTCTCTTCTGTAGCACATCAGAAATCAAGCCCTGGATAGTCCCACCTGCAAAAAAAAAAAAAAGTAATCATCAGGCTTAGAATGCTAACACCTTGAACATAGCTGAGCCATTTCACTGAGTGCAATGGCCTCTTGCTTTCTCATTAATATGCATTTTCACTACAATCCTGAAAACTAAGTCTCCTGCCCTTACACCTCAGACACAGAGATAACTGTACACCTAAGTGGTCCAGACAGAGCAGGGAAATGCTGCTTTCCCAGGAATTTATTACTACTTTTTTTTTTCCCCCCTCCTGGCATGCAACTAGTCAGTGCTCCTGCTTTCCTTTTCCTTCCCCTATAGGACTATCACAGCAACCACAACTCTGGATGTGAGCAAGCTTAACATTGAGGCTGGTACATTTAATAGAAGGTGCAGGAAAAGGCAGTTCTTTTTCACAGGGAAAGCGTTAAGCACATGGGGCAGCTCACGTTCCCTGCTATCTCACCTACTTAGGGTAGGTGCAGGTAATTGAAAAAAATGTTGATAGCTGATACAAATCACCTTATGCATCATTGCTACCTCCACAGAAACTGCTCTGCTGGTAAAAACCAGACCATTTGAGAAAGCATAATACAGAAAAGGCCACAGAGGCAGGAAAAACTGACCCTGAAAAGACCAAAACAAGGATGTTTATTCTAGGAAAGCTAACTAGACTAGGTAATAAAGCAAGAAATTGAACAAAGGAGTGTGGAAGCCTAATCACATATATAGTATGTTCTTTATTCTAGAGGAATAGGGGCAGATTTTGCAGCCAGCAGAAACAAATGCAATTACATTCAATTTCACTAAAGGTAACAGAGTTGTGCCTGCTTTATTGAGTTCTGTGTTGAGCCTGTTCTTAAAAATACAGGACAGAAGGTACAGTACAGAACCCAATAGTCCAGACCCCACCTCTCTCTCAAGGGTACCTGTCAGAAAGGAAGTAGCAAGCAATCGGGACACATTTTGTACATAGCACTTTCAAGAAGTCCTAGCAAGCAAAGGAAGAAAAATACCTGCTGGGGGTGGTGTCCAAGAATATGATACTGTTCCTTAAACCATATGTGAACTCTTTGGGAGGCATTTTACCATGCATTTTAGAAGATGGCCAAGCAGCCACACACATAACTAGCCTTTTTATATATTCAGTAAATAGCTACATTCCACTGAATATGACAGCTCTGAGTTACATTTGCTGTCTTTCATTTTCAAATGCTAGCAGAGCAGCTGCAGGAAGATGTCATTCACTTACTCACTCACCTATGATTCCTCCCACATCATACCAGATTGAGAGCTGGTCAGCTTCTGCTTCTTTCCATCCAAAGTTGTTGCTGAGGTAGAAGGGCAGCCAGAAGAAGAATGAGTAATTCACCAGCTTCAAGCAGGCATAGGCCAAAGAATACTGGAACAAAGAGAGGGCCAGAAAACAGTTAGCACTTGAGAAATGCAAGCAGCATTTCTGTTTCTTCCCATAAAAGCTCTGTACCAAGCTGAAGCTTTCAGAGGGAAGTGCTTCTCCATTTCATGTAAGAAACCTTAATGCTGAACATCAAAGGGAACCCAGGAATACAAAAATCACTGTCAAGAAGGTTATTTTGTTTTCACTGAATGCAATGGGTTAAAATGCTTCCAGTGTAATCTTGAGAGGAACTGACACCGGGCTTCAAAAAAAAAAAAAAAAAAGAAAAAAAAAGGGAAATTGAATTCACCTTCTAAAGAGAAGGGAGCCAACCATGTGACATGAAACAAGCTTGAAATTTAGTCATCTGTGTATCATGCTGAGCAAAGTTATGTGAAGTAGTTCCTCTGTGCTACCTTCAGTTGTTCAGAAGGCTCACCTGCTCACAGCACCAGAAAAGAGAAAGCTTCATTCATAACCCCTAGGTAAGTATTCCAGGACACAAGATGAAAGGTTTGGCCAAAGCTAAGCACATGCCTCCAAATGCAACAGCTGAGACAACCTCCTGCTTTCGGCTGCTGGGCTGAAGTCCTCCTTAGCTAACAGGAGATCTCCTTTAGAGCAACGTTGTGGCAACAGTTCTTTCTCTGGGATCGCTGGCCCAGCATGCAGCAGGATGGGGCACACTATTTCAGTAATGCCTCCTGATAAACACCAACACAGCAGTTTAAGGAACCCATATTTGAAGAGGTAAATGAGAGTGAAGCTTGAAAAAATAACCTGCTAGGACCACAGCTTTTGAGACTGTATGTGTACGTATGCACTTGTCCTTGAATTTTAAGAAGCAGATTATTTTGATATATTAAACACCACAAAATCAGCTCTTCTGAATTTTTTTAATAAATACTTTTTTTTTTTTGCTATATTTTCAGTGCTTTCCCACTTTTATAGGACACAAACTAATTTCTACCACACATGTAAGACACAGGAATGGTAGAGTTCTCCTGCCTCTGGGTGCGAAGATTTGCACTGTACAAAGCAATATTTATTATAACACGCTTACAAACTGTCAACCAGATAGTCTGACCAATTAAACACTGAATTTCTAGATGCCCAAGGGAAAACTGTCTGTACTCTTCCAACCATATCACACAGCAGGAGAAGAGAGGAACTACAGAAAAATAAGTCAAATAAAATCTTTGTAGAATTTTGACAGAGCGTTGGAGGTTCTCAGTATTTGGTTTCTCACTCACTGATTTGACACAGCACTCTGGCTTGACTGGTCACTGATCTGACATCACATAAAACTCGCAGACTCGGAGGTGTTCACATTGCTGGATTAATGCACAGAGCATGCCTTCAAAATCACAAGTATAGAAACAGCAACATCAGGTGTACAGTACCTCCTTATGTTCTGGCCAATGAAAAAAGTCACACCAACTGAGGCAGCATCCACCACTGCTAAGAAACTAAAGGTTCTTTGTATATCATCCCATTCGTAGCACCACAAAACCAAGCCATAGTTTATATGGCATTTAGCCGTATTAGGCAAGAACTCAAGATGGCTACATTTTCTTTTGCCATCGCTCAACCAAGGTCTCAACAGAATTGTGGTTGTCTGGCACACTAGACACTGACAATCCACCCAATCCCTCCTAGATTTTGCATCACCCTAATCACAACAACCAGCTGTTTAACCCATTATGGGTATCTGACAACACCATCCATTCAGCAGTTCTGCCTCACGATCAAATCCCAACAGTTCATGCCGTACTACTAAGCCAGCCACCCTGTCCCCTTTCTTGTACTGTCTCTAGTGTTCAGAGGGCATACAGTCCACTTGCACAGAAAACTAACATTTTTCAACGGTAGATTAGTTTTTCAACTGGATCAAATCCACAAACTGAGCAATACTGGTGATGCAGAAGTACAAGTTCTCACAAAGGGGACAAGAGGCGGATATGGGGAAATTGCATCACCAGGCCTTGTTTCCCTTTGTCTTCTAAAAAACACCCATTTTGTCACATGTTACATCATGTTGATTAAGTCTTTTCAGGCCACCTTTCTGCTCTAAAGCAACTAAAAAGCACACCCAAATATCAGTGCCCCAGAGTTCCGTGTGATGCTCTGCTTGCAGTAAGAACCCCATTTCTCAGGGTAGTGCAGCTGCCTTAGCAAGAAAGCACCCTACAACCACCTCCTTTGCTCATGGACTCCCTTCTAAAGTCAGCAGCAAAAAGGGCAGGATCTCTACTCTGTAGAGAGATCTCTACTCTCCCTATCACCAGCACATTTAGCTAGAAAAGATTGACCCATTATAACCTCGAGAGGAAAAGCTAAAGTCATTTTTAGGAAAAGGAGAGGTTTCTCTGGCCCAGCATCCCCTTTGCTTTCAAGGTGGAGCTTAACCCCCATCTCCTGATTTTCCTTATTCATACTGCCCTGGTTGGCTCATTACATGCACTAAATGAAGCAGGAGTCCAATGGGAAGAGAAACATGCAACCACATACCAGGACAGTATTAACACGTGCACAAAGATAACTGTCCCATCCCCAAGGTTTTAACAGCATAAGAAGTCAAATGTTGATAACTAAAACACATGGTCAACACATTAACAATCACGTCAACAAATGCTGACAACACAAAAAGTTAGGTTAATGTTTAAGAACATAAAAACCTCAGATCCCACTCAAGAATCTGTGTCCTCACCAGTACTACACCTGGAAGGCAACAAGCCTGGAAAAAGCCAATGGCCTTTGGCTGGTTGTCAGTGTCAGCTGCTTGAATAGAGTAATTGCGGTCATCGTCATCTGCATCATCATCGCCCATTAAAGGTCTGTTGGCATCTTCCTCGACACTGCCTTCTTCATCTGCTCCAAGCTCAGGAAGGCCTAAGTTATACAAGGGATATGCAACAGGAACAACGGACCACAGACTGTTCACCCTCTCCCCACTCTAAAGCTATGCTCGCTTCTTTTAAGCGATTCTCACTTCTAGCAGTTCCCTTGCTCTCCCATACCTCCATCCTCCTTTGGCTTAGAAACTCTTCTAGATGGTGTTCTGCAGTGTCGCCAGGTTCTACCCTTTGTCTTCTAACGCTCTTGAAAGTATTCTGTCTGATCCTGGTGTCGGCTTTGTCTGTTCTGAGTGTCTGGCCATTAGTTGGAAGACACAACAAATTAGTGCATTTCCCCCCTTATTTAGTGGTTGGGACGCTTCAACCTGGCTCCTGGTTACCACCTCCCTTGCGTGTGGAGGCCGAGTGTACCACCAACTACTCACACAGCTGCTCCCTGTTAACGCCTCCTCTGGAACGGAAGGCCTAGGAACTGCACTGAGCTTTCTGGGTTGCTGAACGCTCTTACGCACACTCTTTATGGTAGCTTTAGTGCTACCAACTTTATAGCCTTTGCAGGCATCTGGGAAACCTCTTCCATGGCCCTGTCAAAGCCCTATCTTTCCTTTGTTTTCCCTGTTATACACAAGCCTACCATCTTCTCAGAGAAGGACCATATCCTGCCTGAGAGCTGTTTAACTGACTGCTAGAAACTTGCACACAAAAAGCACTTTCCCTTCCGACTGCACAGCTAAGGCCTGTCATTTTTTTCCTACAATAGCCAGTTATTAGTTTGCTGTTTCTTAAAAAATAATAAATAATAATAATAATAATGATTTTCCAGGTGAAGGAAAACCGAGAATTAGGCATGTCCTAACAGAAGCATAAGAGTCAGGCTGTTTTATCTTGCTTTTAAAAATATCCAGACTCTATATAGATGATGCACAATGGCATTTAGCGTGATCTTGGTAAGGAGTGCTGCATTAAATACACTAAAGTGCAACACCATTTCGTAAGAACCCTGAGGATTAGTGCTGTCAGAACAAGCAGCACGTTTAGTACTACGTGGAAAGCTGCAAATCTGCTTCCCATGAAGAGACTGAAATGCCACAGTCCTCTTCTACTTACCCACTTCCTTTGGTGAAGTCAGGAGCCCAAAGAAGACAATGACTCCTCCAGCAAACTGGACTGAGGCAGTCACCAAGAAAGCATACTGAAGATAAATAAAAAATTATTTTTAAAAGGCTTTCAATCACATGGGCTTCCTTGATCAACGAGGATCTCTCTTCATTCCAACCTTGTCAGAGAGTAAATATAGCTACAACAACCCAGACTACATCCATAAAACTTGGAAACAAGTGACCTCTGCATCTCCTGAACAGACTTGATTCTATTTAGGCTGAAAGACCACATTGAAAAAGCTGCTTTAGTGTACTGAGGTGTCAGCAGTGACGAAGGAGCTCACCCAAAACAACCACAGATCCAACTACACTGGAAGGGACTGCTCAAAGCAGGGTCAAATGCCAAATTCAGACCAGGTTGCTCAGAGGTCTGTTCAATCAGGTCTTGAAACCCTCCAAAGGCAGATTCTCCAGGCTCTGGGCCCCTGTTCCAGTCCTTAACTAAACTTCACAGTGAAATGTTTTCCCAAACATCCAGCTGAAACCTTCCCTGATTCACTTTATATGCACTGTTTTTTGCTCTCTCACCATGCAACCCAGAAAAGAGTCTGGCTCCAACTTCTCAAACTCCACACAGGCACTGAAAGACTACTGTTTGGTACCCCCTAATCCTCCTCTTCTCCATCCTGAACAAGCTCAGTCCTGTTTGTCTGTCCTTATAGGTCATATGCTCCAACATGCACTGGTTCACTTATGTTCACTGCATTCAATTGCCTGCCCACTGCATTACAGTGATGTAAAGCACACCTGGCCTCTTCCCAGCAAGAAGCCATGTCTCCACGTCTGTCAAAACCTCACCACTATTCAGCAGCAGAGAATTCAGTTTAGCGAGAACCTGTGATGGATGCGATTCTGAAGAGCATTTTGAGCCACCAAATCAGAAGAGGGTACACTAAAGCATTAGGGCTCTTCAAAAACATCAGTCACATTTGCAGAGAAGTCTCAGGTTCGTTCCTCCTAAGTCTGAAGGGTCAGGAAAGGAATACCCCTTCTATTCTGCCTACTGCTTCCTACCATAGAATTCTGGAAAATGAAACTGGACACTCAGATAAGAAAAATATTCCTATTATCTTTCACAGACAAGATAAGAAACTAGTCTCTGCATAACCCAGACATGCAGCCCTAGCTAGAAGCCAGACAGTACTACCTACCTCATAGCCGTATTTGAGAACACAGGAGGCAAGGAATGCCCCAAGGATATTTCCCACAGATGCACAGGCACTCCAGAGTCCAAACACAAAACCTCTCCTGCAGAAACAGAAGAGAATTTGGAAGGGAGCAAGCAGGGAGAGGTGACATTACAAGCAAGACAGACATAGAACATTAGAATGAACTTTAATTTACATATAAAGTTACAACAGATTAACTTGGGGGAAGCAATTAAAAAAGCAAGAATGTTCTGTCCCGAGACACTTGCATTACAGCAGAGGTAAGCTGGCAACATCAGGATTACAAGCTATGACTATAGCTCATCTGCAATATCCCCAAGTGACAGACTCAAAACTATGATGAGTCAGTTTCCATTTGGTCTCTGTAGTGGTAAGTGGTCAGAAACAGGTTTTCCAGTGACGAGACAATTTGAGTTCAGCCACTCTGCACTATGAAACTTCTCGAGTTTGACTTTGTGCCTTTGGCACACGCAACTGTGTTCACATCAAACTGTTCCATGGCTCCAGAAGAAAAGAGGTAGTAGTAACAAGCAAGGCATGTTTCATCACACATAACTTTAATTCTGACCTAACAGTTGACAAAACAGAATCGTGCCTCTCATTTGAGACTTTCAGCTCAGCCTGCTACTCAGCAGGTCAGAGAAGTGAGTCACTGAAGAAAACTTAACTTACCCAGCTTTTCCAAACCAATTGCCCATGACAGCAACCACACAGGGCCAACCCGTGGACTGCAGCAAGCCATTCACAATCCAGAGACAGCAGTAGAACCATTTGTTGTAGAAATGTAACCATTCTGTGAGTGTGCCAAAGAAGAATACCTAGAGAGGAATTAACACAAAAACAAACAAATACACAACCACACACAGAAAAGAAACCATGAGACTACTGCTGGAAGACAGGAGTGGGGTGTTAAAGAAGTAGTAATATTTCAGGAAGAAGGACCCCGCAGGGGCCAGGCCAGAGCTAGGCCTGGTATTGTTCGAGGAATGGCTCAGAGCTAATAGCACCCTCTGCTGAGCCACCACAGCACTAACTCCAGAGCCCAAACAACTCCATAACATAAGCCATAAACGCGCTATCATGGCACTTCCACTCCAAAAGACTTATTTTTGTAAATAGCACAGTCATAACCAGAGAGAAGACAAATACTTTTAGTAACAATGCTAAAAATAGAGTAGCCTCTTGATTTGTTACTGTACTGACATCTGAATCCACAAGGCTCTACGCAAAACCCTCAGTAGTTCTTTATCTCAGCAAAATTTAACATAAATACTACATCTAGGTTTCAAATTACTACAAGTCCTAATCAAAACTAGCCAAAATAAACACACTTTGTGGCACACTGTGCTTGATGCATGTCTGTGGTCACGTGTTTGCAGAATGCAATAGGCCATAGTGGGGTTTGTAGCCGATGGGTAAATCAAAAGCACTCCACACATTTTACCACTACTTCAGTAACTAGAAAACCACAACGAGATAAGACTCATTCATGCTGATCTGCAGTGGCTTGAACCTGAAGAATGCCTTTGTTTTAGGCAGAAATTCTTTTTTGACATATGCCCTCCTGACAATTACAAAATAAGCAGATGAATGCTTAGTGTTGTTAGCATGCCCTTTAAGGAAGGGAGCAAAAATTGCATTTGGAGGCAAAAAACTTGATGGCAGCATATGTGGGCTTGGAGAACAGTCGTAACACCAAGGAGTCCCAAAAAGTCCAAATGCACCGATCTTACACAAAAGCTATTCATCAAGTCTCTAGACAGTGCCTCAAACTTCGGAATTTCCTTCTGACACAGTATCCATAAATAGGTATTTCATGAAGAGCTGAGTCATCTCATGGAGCTTTACGGTTGATACAATGAAGTAAGTACAGCCAGGACAAAGTTTTACACTGAGACTTTGAGAGCACTGAGCTACAGCTATAGTTCATGGCAAGGTTCACACAGAAATAGAGCCCCTTCTCCTAAAACAGAACCCTGTCCAGAAATCCTAACAGAGATATTTCTAAATCACACCAGTATGTTCCAACTTACCACCAGAGCAGACGAACACATGCCGAAAGACAAAACCCAGCGTAAATTCAGGCGATCCCCAACAATGCCACTGACAAAGAGACCCTAAGAACAAAACACAACATCAAGTAAAGCCACAAAGCATGCATCTGTGATCTTCAAGAATTAAAATGAAATAGAAGGTGACCTATATGTTACTATACCAACTTACAGTTTGGTTCTAACCACTTCTTCTGCCACCAAAAAAATCCCTACTTTTTCTAAGTCGTTCACTACATTTCTTATCTTTAAAAACCTCAACTGAGAGCTCTTGGAGAGACAGAACTACCCCTTCCACCCACTGATGATAGGGGTGTGAGAAATTCTGAACTGATAGTATTTCTCTTGCATTTGTTTTACAATCACGGTCGCATGGGACACAGGCATGGATGGAACAAACAGAACAAAAGGAAGAGATCTGCTCCTAACCAAGCTTTTTAACTGCATTAGTTAGTGCTAGGCAAGACCAAGAAGAAGATCCTGTTCATCTGCTCCAAATGTGGGTGCAATGATCCCCATCAAATTCAACCAAAGCTTAGCAGCTTTGGGTTAGTTTTACTCACCACAGCATAGGAAAACAAAAAGATAGTGTCCAACGTTCCCAAGAAGAGAGTTGCTTCTTCTGCATTTGGAAATAAATGGCTGCTGTTCCAGAGCTACAGAGAGAAAATTCTAACAGGTAAACAGGTAGGAGCACAGCTTATTGTATTCTTTTTCAACGTAAACCCCAACTCCAAAGCAGAAGAGCATCTGGCCCCAGCAAGCTCCTATTCCTCCAACACTTTAATTACCAAATCAAGAACAATTCTTATGTTATGTACTACAGAAAATGCCCAGTGCCACTTTGTTTCACTTCTAAAGGAGAAGCTACAAAACCATGTGAGAAATGCTAGTTCCACCTGGATCAAGACAAATGACTGGCAACACAAACCCTACTTCTAACAACCATGCAACTGCTAGGCAGCTTCTTACACAGATACAGTGATGAGTATCTTAATGAATAATACAATAAAGGCATATTCTGTTTTATGTGCAATGTCTCTTCTGTAGTTATCTTGCTGTCTTCACTAAATGAATAATTCCCTTGTAATGTTTGTGGCAGCAACCATAATAAGAAATGACAGACCACAAACAGAAAAGAAAGAACACAAGAGGAACAAGCAGAAGAAATAGACTGGTTAGAAACTATTTACAATGAATTCCAGTCACTAATTCTGTTATTTTTGTGCTTACCCTGAGTTTCACTTTATTTTCAGTATGATCAAAAAAGGGAAAAGACTCAATTGTTCCCAAACTAAGATTAGTGACATCAGTGGAAAACAGCAAGCTTTGAGGATGACTTGAATGAATAACATTAATTAAGACAAAGTTTTCCTCCCTCCTCACTGTACCGCCATTAAAAAAAAAAAACAAGCAAACAATCCAAACCTGACCTATGGGTGCATCTAACTCAAATATCAGCAGTTTTAGCTTGATTCTACCTCTTCAGGGGAACATCCTGTTCAGACAACACTAATTACACATCTACTTCGTTTAAGAGATTTAATTTTGGTAAGGCCTATCAACATAGCTTCACACCAATACCTACTTACACTGGTAGCTTTCGTCTTTTAACCAGAGATCCCTGGAGTTCCACAAGCTATTAAGAGTCTTGGAAAGATAAGAGAATCAAATCTCTTGTCATTAGGCTTAAATTCATTATATAACCTCCAGAGGACTTACAGATCTTTAAAGGCTGGAAAGTATAGATCTAAGTTGTCCCTCTAATAAAATCATACTAGGGTCTACTCATGAAACAACAGCAAAACGTTCTTAAACAATTATTAAGTGTAAAAATAAAGAACAACTGTACTTAAAAAGATATATCAAAGTTCAAAATTGATAGCATGTTCATGTTGTTAGTCTGTTCCATCAGCCTCTCAAAATGCACTTTGCTGTTAAGTGAGGTAATCTAAACTAATACCAAAAGGAAAAGAGGGCCATTTTGATCACTTTGTCTTGATTGGACACATACACTTCAACACCCAGCAAACAACTAACTCATCTATATAACACAAAGATCACAACAGCTCCCAAAGTATTCTAGTTGTTTGAATGTCAGTTAAGGAACTAAATATAAAGACCACATAGTTTGTTTTAGCATCCCCAAGATGTTCATTCCTTTTTGCCATCCTACAAAGTCCAGGCCCAACTTGCTGTTCTCACATATCACAAAAAGTCAGCATTTATTCCTCAGCCAAATGTTCAAATAACTGGTGATTTCTAATGCAGATAAAGCTCAACCAGCTGACCTGGAACTCCCTTCCACTTCTCAAAAGCACAGGGACAGGTCACTGCTAAAAACAAGCATACCCCTAAGAGGACTATAGGTATGAGTCAGTAGGCAGTTCTTGCATTCCCATTTGTGAGGTGTAAGTGGTATACAACTTCTTTTTCTGCATGCAAACACCGCCAAAACTCCCACGGCTTTCACTGAAGCTAAGACTTTATGGACAACAGGTACCAGATGTTCAGCATTTTTGAAAATCATACCTTTTAGATGCAAGAGAAAATGCCATTCTTCAGTATCCCTTTAGGACAAGCAGCCAGCACTTCCTGGAGAGCTTTCTTCTCTCTTACGTTGGCCGTCCCTTTAACAGGATGCCAGCCCCACCACCACCAGAAAGCCACAGCCAGGATGTTAAGAGCACTGTAACCCCATTCACTGCTCTTGTTTATTGCTGCTGACATTTCAGCAGTAGGACCCCTCCTTCCCCCTCCCTCACCTCCTCCATTCTGCTGGCTACAACAGAGACTTTCCTGCAGACCCGATTTCCATCGGAACACTAACTTCTTAGCAAGTTTCTCTCTGGAGACCACTAGCAAAGATTTCACCATCAGCTGGTGATCCAGAAAATTACAATTCAGACACCTCAAGTTCCCAATGACATTCAGAGGAGTGTCCCTCACAGAAATAAATAAAAGGCCCTCTTCAGCACCACAACCTGAGCATACTGGAAGTTACCCATCTTTCTTGGCATCTGCTAGTCCCTCATATCCTTACCTCATATGGCCGGAGCTCAAGGGCTGTGCTGTTTAGGCAGGAGGGAGTCCATTGGCTCGAAATGCTGACTTTGACATTACTGAATGTCTTTCTGGAAGCATGGAGCAAGGAGTAACTGCCAGAAAAAACACATGCATGGGTTAGCCAAATCTTCTCTGTAGGTCAAGTGGGAAAGGGTGAGACTCAAAATTCATGCTGTCTAAGCAGGCAGTGAGTAGCAGAGGACTGAGAGTTTTGGAGATAGTTGTTAGTAACAGAAATCCCCAAATTATGGGCAGACATGCTGATTTTAGTGGGGAGGTGTGAAACAGGGTCTCGACTGGGAAGAAGCTCCTCTCTTCTTTTCAAAAGGTAACCATGCAACAGTTGGGTACCTCAGGAAAAATAATAAAGAAAAGAGAACACATTCATCTTGCTAACCACCATTACAAGTTCTCTTCCAAAGACAGATTAAGTATCAGTGGCAGTATTGCTGTGAAGATCAAAGGATATCAGCAAGGCAAAGTTTCTGTAGAGAAGCAGCATGTTTTTCCAGCTGTTGTCAGTAAGTTTAACAGACGAGCTTTAGACACAAATCTAGAAGACCTTCAGGTCTGAAGCAGAGAACTCCCTGTTCTAAAGGCCTGCCCACCCCCTGCAAACAGTACTTTCAGGAGCTGAGAGGACCCCAGAAGCAAGGACAGAGCATTCCATCAGTCAGATTGGGCATTAAATGAGTTCTGAGCACCAGGATTTGCTTCCTGCCTCATTTCAGCACATACCTCCCCCCGCCCACCCACATCCACCCTTCTGCAACAGACTGTTGCCTGCTCGGCACAGTCTCGCCTTTGGTGCAAGCCCTGTTTGTGGCTGGATTCCCCAAGGGCATAGCACACTTCGCTCCACTACTGCAGGACTCCCAGACCAGTTGTCACTACTAGCGTTTGAGTTTGTTTTCAAGGCTCAGAGCCAAAGGTTACAACCATTTCCCTACCCTCCTTCTTTGGACATGCTCTGTACCTCTCCAAATTCAGCAAGACGAACACCTCTCTGTGCAGAAAGACACTCAACCTACCTGAAGAAGGTAAGCAGGAACACGACAATATGATGGTGAGTGCAATGGGACACCAGGCCTCTGTTTGCAGGCTGCCTCCGTAAGCTTCCAGGCAAAGCCATACTCCTGGCAGCTCCAGCCCTGCTCCTGCCCTTGGCCGCAAAGGTTGGATGGTGCTTAGGTCATTTTTCTCCTTGCTTAAATAGAAGAAGGTGGGAAGGGAGAAAACACGCGAATTAAAACACAAGTACAAAATACAGCACTGTTCTCCAAACAGCTGGAATTTAGTAAGAATGACTCTATGCCATCCTTCCCAACTGGGCTCACATTTCTACTCATCTCGCCAGCTGTGCGTTCCTCGACATCTTGCATGCCCAAAAATGTCTTTTTACTCCCAGTCTCCAAGTACCTCCATGGTTATCCTCCAACCCATTTCTTTTTCGTCCTACTCCTAGCAGATTCCTCTTCAGTGCCCATCACCAAAGGAGTTCCCCCAGGATCTACCAACTCCGGGTGTTCCCATGTTAACGACCATTCCGCACCATTTACATACGCAGTACACAACAGGGTGGTCATAAACAAGCTAATTTTCCACTGTTACCTGGCTGGCCCTAGACTGGTGAGTTTAAGTCAAGAAAGCAGCATTTGGTTATTGGCAGAAGAACTGTTTTGGATCTAACTGCCTCCTTAACATGTTGCTGAGAGAATATACCCAAGGGTGGGCTTGCACAGCTGGAAAAGGGAAGTAACTGTGAGGACAGTGCTGAAATCCAATAGCTAGACTCCCTGCCTATTCATTCTCAAGCCCTACATTATAGCTCTGCCTGTCACTAACTCATTAGCACAGCAGTGGCAAGTCATACTGTACTGTCCCTACCTGTAAGGCACAGGTGACACCTGCCCAAATGTCCAGATACCAGACACTATCATTACTGAGGAAAGGCTACGATACACACAGTTTCCAAGTACTGGCTCACGCCACGCTAATTCCACTCCCTCAGCTGTGCTGGCACGGCACAGGGGCCATTTCTGCAAACAGTCGGGGAAACGACCCAGCTGGGCAGCGAGGCGGTGAATCTCTCTCCACGCCTCCCTTTTGTTCCCTTGGCAGAGCTTTTCGGCCGGATTTCCCTGCAGCAGCTCACAAGGCAGCTACACAAACACTTGTGCCCGTGCAGCTAGGAGAGCAGTGCAGAGAACGATACGCCATGCACCGGCGTCGCTGCTGAAGGCAGGGCTAGGTTCGGCTCACACCAGCTGGCTTAACGCAGCCAGACAAATCAGTCAGCGGGAGTGGCATTTTAAAAAGGCATTCCAACACCACACATACTCTGAATGCTGAGGAGAGGCAAAGTAATCCACCATCCTGTTCTAACGAATTACAGCTGAAATAAGGCCTTTGCTTTCTTTCATATCCACAGGTGCTTTTTGTAACAATTTGCAAACCTGACAGAAGATTTTTCAAGTTCAGCTTCACAAACCTCTCAGAGAAATTAGAAGTCATTGCCCAGGCTCCCTCTTGTCCAAATTTTTGACTGCTGCTGAAAAGCCTGTATTTCACACAGACCTTTTAAAGGTTTCATCTAGCCAGCCTTCACCATTAGTCCTCCTTTTTTGTTCTCTCAGTGATGACGTGTGCCTGACCACCAGATGCCAGCTACTACTGGATTTATTAGCCTTCACGGAAACTGAGGCTATGTCTCCACCAGAGCCTACGGCACGGAGACCCTCTGAGTAACAGGGACCCAGCTATTCCATCTTTGAGACACAGGCACATAAATTTAGCAGCTCCAGCACGGACACTGGCTGGAGACGTTTGTCCTGCAGCGCACGCAAACAGCCCCCCTCCTCACCCGGGAGGAACACAGCAAGCCTGTTTGAGATCCGAGACAGCACGCACCTCCGCAGCCCAGGAGCGCCCGAGCCGTGCTCCCTTCCTCCAGCTGTGACGGCTCACCCAGGCCTGCCAGCACCCTCTGGCAGGGACGTGCTTCCAGGCTGCTTGGCTTCACTCTGGGGGAAAAAGCACCTCCAGCTGGATCTGCGGGAAGGCAAGGCTAGCCCTGGAAGCGGCCTGCAAACTGCACAGTCTGCTGGTCAAAGACAAGAGCTGCTTCTCTGTTTCTTCTTCCCCTCCTACCACACAACTGCAGATAACAGAGGTCTCCAGAGGAAAGCAAAACACCGCAACTTGTGCAACGCTGAGGGAAAAGTTCCTTCCTCATGTAATCAGTTTACAGCCCAAAGCATGAGATTTACTACTTGCTTCGCATCAGCATGTGCAAATATAGATCTTATTTGTCCAAGATACCCAGCCTTTTTAGAGCTGAGTCCTGGATTTGACCTTAAAGTCACTTATATTTTATAGAATCTACTATTGCAATAGCTATTCCTTAGAGCTTTTCAACCTCAGCTAGCTTTCTCAAAGTCAGCCTTCTGGCACATAATGACACTTTCCACTTATTTACAGGGTAGAGATGACAGTGAAAAATTCTGATTTCTCTTCTTTCCCTTCTTCATGCTGCCTTCTCCCTAGGCCAGAAAATTAGCCAGCTAGGAGTTTATCTTCACAAATGGGTCTCCTAATTATTCTGAGAACACCACGTTAAGTTTGTACTGGAGGAGGAGCAAAAACTAGGGGGCAGGATAAGCTACAGAAGTCAAAGCAGTGAAGCATAAACCCTTAGGAAAGGAAGAGGACTGCTTTTAGGGTGTTGGACTACCTTGCCTGCTTGCTGATGCTATTTGCCTTCAGCTAATCGATCTTTTGAATAAGCTTTTGTTAAGCTTTCGGCAGTCTCCCTTATCCCTTCACTTAAGGTCGGAAGACGACACCTTAAGCTCAAAATAAACTTCCTTAATACCACCCTGTCGTCCTCCAAAGCGGGCAGGAAAGACCAGAACCAACAGTCCTGGGACTTCCAAAGCACAAAGTAAACAAATGAAAATATATATATA
>VXAA01002488.1:9981-76100 GCA_013399115.1 Anseranas semipalmata
CCCGTGCCTCGACCGGAGCCCAGCCGCGCCGCGCCGAGCCCTGGCTGCCCGCAGGCTGGAGCCGGCCGCACAAGGCGCGAAGCTGCGGGAGTTAAAGCCCTGTCCCCTCGACTCGGCATCCAGCTTGAGCCCAGCTCGGCAAGGGACCGCGCGGGGACGAAGGGGTCCGTGCTCAGTCCTACCTCAGCAGGATTACAGCAGTACGTGATTTTCCATGAAATGGTACCTGCCAGAAGAATTTTAAAAAGTTATAAAGAACAAACAGTTCAAGGATCTCAAGCTACGCTGCTACTAAAACAAAGCATAAAAAAAGATTATCAGAAAACTTGCTGCCCAGTAACTATTAAAAGCACCTGTTCAGGCTGGTCAGCACTCCCGCCCTCCCGCAGGCCAAACAGGAGAGGCCCACGTCCGCCACGAACACGCTGGCTGAAGGAGAAAAGCACTTCGTTACTTCTGTGATTCAGCTGATTTCACCCAGTCCATGGTGTACTGCCCAGGAAACTGATTTTGGCAACTTACTTTTCCACAGCAGATCTCGCTTAGCTCCTTTGCGCCACCTCCAAGCTGTACGCGTGAGGATGTTACGCCTTCCCCTAGGTGGACGTTTCTCTGGCAACTTGTGAATGACTTTGAACAGTTATTTTTTGCACTCACAACGTGTGTGCTCTTCTCAAAGCACAATAGTAAGAGGAGATGCAGAAGCTATATTTAGAGTGCTTAAAACTTGATTACAACCTAGTTCATTTGACATTGACATCAGCAAAGCTTAAAACTGATTAAAATGCAATTCTGAAAGCTGTTGCCTACACTGCAAACCAGATTTTAACCTCGCTGAGGAAAGGCAGCTCTCTCCCGCCTGGCTCGCGCGCGTCCACGTGTGCCTTCCCTTCAGAACCTGGACTGGCTTTGGCAGAAGCGGCTCGTAAGAGCTCTCACTTTCACTGTAACCGATTTACATTAAAAGTGTACAACGCAGCAGAGGCTACTGAAAACATTATCATAGCTGGTTTTTAGATGCGTGCACACAATTTTACTTGCACACTTGTGCCAATTTCGATTACTCATTCTGCACAGTGCCTTACCCACATTCGTGTCAAGACACCCCAAAAGGTAAATGTTCAAAAGACATTTTACTCTTAATACATTTATGAACAAAATTAACTCATGAGCCTCTAGCAATTAGCTCAAAAAATACACTGATGCACAAAGTGGTCTTTGCTAATCGTACCGTTACGTGCTCGTACCCTGACAAAACTGTGTCAAAAGACCCAGCAAGTGAACCGTACGTTGGTTCTCTAGTCTTACGCTGAAGGAGAATCTAACGCACAGACTAAACAAAACCAGCACTGAACAAATGGAAACTATTTCAGCAATTGACAACTGTGAACCAACAATGACACCAGCATCACCAGTTCTAAAACACGTTAGAACTTAGCTCCTAATACTATGAAGGCTTTGAAGAAGAGGCTTGAAGAAGAGGCACAGACGTGAGTCACAAGCAGTGACTCCTGTGCCAGCCCCGGGAAGACAGCCCGTGCAAAGAAGGCTTATCCTTCCCTTTATACCGCTTCAGGTCTTGTGAGGTCTTGAGGCTTTAACTATATAGTTCAATTTGTTTGAACTCTACAAGTCATACGCATAAAACATGAACATTTTCATTCCTATTGTTGCAACACCATCGCGTGTTGGATTGTTTCCATTACGAGTACAGAAAAAATGAAAGCATTTGCACTGTAAAAAGTGACACAAACTTTGCAAATGAAGTAAAATCCACCCTTGTGTGGGTGGCTTTCAGCCTCTCAACAAAGTGCAAGTCAGTTGCTTGTTTTGATTTAATCAGCAAGTTTTGCCTTTATCCAGGATCAAGTTCAAAGAGTAAATGAGTATCGCTTAAGTCACATATATGTGTATATAAATGCACATATATGTTTATATGTGTGTGTATGCAGATGCGTGTGTAAAAATCAAAACCATACCCAAAACAAGATGTCATAAACTCTTTTTACTTGTATTCTTTTAGACAGCATTTAATCAAGATTGTAACAACTGAATCTTAAATAAAGGTAGGAGATGAGACAGGAAATAAAGATAACACACCTCTTTTTCAAATGTCACATTTAATGTTTTCACCACTGTACTTCAAATCTACATTTTACAAAGTGACCAGCAAGTGTGCCACATTAACTGACCAACCTCTGAGATTTTACCTTTCATACCAGTGTCTTCTTGGGCTCTTTTAATTAAACACGTTTCTCATTCAAGTGAATTGAAATGCTTCAGTTGGTTTTATTCTCAGGAGCCTCATAAAAAACAAAGATATTGCACCATCTTTGTTCAGTAATTCAATGTTTGTCTCTTTCACAGCAAATAATTACTTCATTGAAGTTAAAACTTCCAAACATAACTTACTAATAGTCTCCAATTTCAGCTCAGATCACTCCTTGAAAATACTCTGCTAAATACAGATAACTTACAATAACTTTAACAGTTAATTGTCCATAACAAACACCACGGTTTTTCTCCAGACCAATGCTCAAATTTTAAGACCACCCTTTAATATTTCTTTGTACAGGTGAAAAACAGTCTTCAATTTTCTAGTCTTGTTTTAAATATAAAAGTTGGAAGGGACATTCAAGTTTCAAGTCTCCACACTGAACTTAAAAAAAAAAAAAAAAATCATGTGGAGGTAAACAAACCAAGTTGTATACTCCAGGAGGTAGAGGCCTTCAATTTGTGTTCATATATACATATGCACAGAATTCAGTGTTCCAACAGAAAAAGAATTAGCCAAAAAAGTAATAAAAGTTATTTACTACTGTGACATTTCAAGACTTCCACAGCTTTGCCTAAAGACACAAACACAATTAACATAATTCCCTATGTGCTTTTTTTTCCTTTTCTTTTTTTTTTTTTTTTTCTCTCAACTGTCCAGTGCAGGAAAAAATTCTCACAGAATTTCACAGACCTAAAATGTGCAAGCTAGTTTCTCTCTATACAGCAATGATGTCAGGGATCTCTGAAATTAGCCCATAAATGGAATTATTTACACACATAGAAGATGCATGCTGGGGGGTTTTATGTAAGAAAGAGCAGAAAAAACTTCTAATAAAAATAGATTAAATATATATATATATTTATACTGGGTAAGGAAACAGAAGTTTAGTCTCTCCTAGTCACAAACTCATTCTCTCTACTCACAACATCTGATTTTAGAACAGCACACATCACCATCACAGCTCTAGTGAGAAGCTATTTATAGATTGGATCACCAGGTGACATGCCCACCTACCGTGGTCACTGTCACCTGACATGACTTCATGATTGGTCGCAGTCAAGTTTTCTGTATTCCTTAGTTTTAGAAAACCCCAAATCTTCAGGAATGGCTCAATATCAAAATGTATGTCTATCTTTTTGTACAATCTCACTTCAATAAAAAAAAAAAAAAAAAAAAGAAAGAAAGAAAAAAAATCCTCCCCAAATTTGGTTCAATTCTGTTTGTTCTGAGCTGAGCCATCACAGCTGCACTAGAATTCATAAAACACGTGCAACTCTGGGTAAAATATTTTCTTCTAAAAGCACAACCACTTTACAAGATTAAAAGTCTAGTACATTTCTAAATATTATTCATATTGTACAAGTAGTGGTTGTTAATTTAAAACTTCATTAGTAAAATTACAGTACAAGCATGATTAACCTCCAGAATTGCAAATCCCAGACTCCAGTGAAAAGCTACATTACATCTTCAGTAGTATATTATCTTCCACTTTACTCCCAAACCAGTGGAGATGGCGGCATCTCAGATGGTTGAGCAACTGTGGAACTAGAATGCAAGTGACACAGAAAATCAGTGTTCATTTGCAAAAGCTAATAGACAAGAAAGGTAATGCTTGACCAATAAGCAAACATTTCAAGTAAGCAAACATTTCACCCCCTCAAAAAAAAAAAAAGACCAACAGTTAACAACACTGACAACAAATATTTCACCACACTATCTACTTTTCTATTTTACTCTACTTAACTTTTACTTTTTTCTATTTTCTTAATGATTCTTTGCCTATAATTGTCATTCATTTCAATGTTTTTACAGTGCAATTTTACAATCAGAATTCAACTTTTCAGTTTTTCAATTCTAATTTTTAGTAACTACTGTACTTTTCTCTATTTACAAAAATATTACTTGAAACTTTTGCAGATTTTAATTAAATTCTAAGTATTCATCTTCTAACTATTCATAAAATCTAAGCGTTCATATCATTATTTTTAAAATGTAACTATATATATGCTTAAGGCATTTTTTTCAGAATTTATCTATGTACCTTTCCTATCCTCAGAAACTCAAAAACATAACAACATTTTGGATGTGTGAATTCTGTACTACTAATAAATGTGAATTAATATCAGATGTGATTACATACAGTTACCTAATAAAGCTCTTAAAAGCAGCAGACTGAGGGTTGATGCAGAGAGGTACTCTGTTTCCTTTCTGCTGTTCCAAAATGAACTGATGAATTATTTCTGTACATAGGAGAAAAATAAAAAACACCAGACCATTAGATTAATGCTTTGTGCTTCAGTAAAATGCAATGTAGACTGAAGGAAAATAAAGCTTCCTTCACTGAAAGTACATTTTAGTAAGGATAAAAGAACTCCAGTTTACCTAAATCTAATCTGATACCATACCTCTTACCATAAATCCACACAGAACTTTTATGTGCATGCTGAAATAAACGCATATAAAACAAAACCCTCAGTCAATACTATAACACTGAATTGACGATAACCAGTTATAGATTAACTCCCAATTTAGGGCATAACTTCTTGAAAAGCAAGGAGTTCTCAACTTGAACTTGGTTTACCCAGTTCTATTACTGAGTCCGGTTTGATTCAGGAATTCAGTCACTACCAACAAGCACCACACTGCCACTTGAGATCGTTAAAAGGAAAAAGTAAATTTTCAAAAGGAAAGAGGAACTCTGTGTTCAGTTGCCAGACAAAACATCCTCTTATTCACACGTGTGCGTGTGTGCATACACACACGGAATACAGAGCCTGGGAAGGGCTGGCAGTGGGCTGCTCTTCTGTAAGTAGCACAGACAGCTGCCAGAACAGAGCTCCATACGTCCGGACAGCAAATTAGAGGCAATGTGCTGGAATCTGCATTGCTGTCAGCAATCTTTAAAGGCAGCTTTTAGAACAACAGATTACAGAGGAGACAGCAGAGCTATGTACAAGCACTAGAAAGTGAGGGACAAAGAAAGAAGGAAAATGGAAATAACAGGATAAAAAGAAAACAAAGTTACGTGAACTCCTAGAAACTATCAATGTGAATTTCAGAATCACAAATTCAGGTTATGGCCAAAATAAGTCACGATATCATGGCAAAATCATAGAATATTTTTTCCCAAATGACTGAATCATTTGTTAGAAACTGCTGAGGTAATGCATTTCTTCCCCTGTCCTCTTCTTGTCCTATTTGAGTTGCTACCAAAGAGAACCTAAGTCCCCACTGGTATTTCTCATATTGCATCGCTCTCATAAAAGAATGCTTTCCTGATCGGATCACATCTGATTTCAAAAGAAACAATGTCTATCTTATGGCTCGTGCCTTATGATGGAATCAGACTTCAAATGTCTAGTGCCACAACGCACCTGCTGGCATTTAGGAACCATCTGCACCAGTAGCTTCCTGTGCCAGGCAGAGATGGATTTTCCTCATGACAGCACGTCAAGACCCAGAGTGCGCCCTGTGCATTGCTGCCAGAACCAGAGGGGCACCACCGCCAAAGCTTATGACAGCAGCTGCTCTAAAGGCACTTGACATGGACACTTCAGCGTGAGCAGACTGCGACAGATTAGATCAAATGAAGTGAGAAGAACTATGAGACTACTCAGCTTTTGTTACTTATTGATGATGCTGACCCTTCTGCAGAACATCAAGACAACACATCGCACCCCAAAAATGAAGTGATAGGGATTTCCCTGTCCCCACCGGTACAATCCTTCAAAAAGAGAGCGAGTGGCATGGTGAACACAACTTCAGAGAAGGTGGCTAATTCAGGTTAGAAAACAATAGACTTCCACACGTCAATCAGTGTGTGTGACACTGTATTATGTCAGAACAATCACAAACAATTCTGTTCTTTTAGTGAAAAGAAATTATTTCCAGTATCTACTCCAGAAAATTACCTAAAAAGGAACAAAATACTTGGATTATATATACATCCAGATTGCATATCCTAACTGTACACTACTAAAGGATGGAGCAGGAGGATAAAAGGATATGCAAAGGTTAACTACTACTTACCTTTAACCTGCCGAACAGAACTGAGGTTCTTTTCAAAAGTGTCATCAAATTTGGGATTAGTGATGGGTTCAAAATCACTAGTATAAACTCTTCCAGTAGATGTGGAAAAACAGCATTTACACATACAAGTGTGGTATCGCAACCGCCCTTCATCAAGATATGGGTGTGCTAAGGCATCCTTAGCAGATATTCTTTTGGACTGAAACATTGCATTTAAGGAAAATTAAAAAAAAAAAAAAAAAAGAGTTAGGATATTTTCAGAAGTATTGAAACGGTATAAAGAATACTTACTCATCAATCTATTCAACATTGTTTTATAAAACCCAAATCATGTTAGAGGACCAGGTTCACGTCAGGAAACGTTTTAGCTTTGCAAACACTCTGCCACTAGGGGGAGCACTTGACTTAAAAACAAGCAGCATTGTTAAGATGACATTGACCTTTCTATACCAGAGCTAATGATAGAAAATGCTGCTAAATATGATTTCTATAAATACGTTTCAATAATTACTTTTTCAAGATAACCTTAAAGTTATGACTCTTGCAATAAATCAAAATAAACCCCAAGAATTTTAATGATAGCAAATAGGGTATTTTGTAAATGCATATTCTGCAAACATTTTAATGTGCCCCTAAGTACACATTTAAAGTAAAACACATTTAAGCATTACTGAGGACAGAATAATTCAGCATATGGCACCCAGAGTTCTTAGAAATACCTTACATGTCAAATTTCAGAAACCAAGTGGTGAAGGAAGAGCAGAGAAGAAGGCGGTCAGCGTAAGGGATCAAGTTATAGTCTATTTCCACATGTGACTTTTTTGTGCCTAACCCAAGTACTCAGTCTCTAAGTGTCCAACACCATCCCATCGAAAAAGGAGAATATCATCCATTTCTAAAGAACTGCAGACAACAGTGCTATTGCAACTTCAAGGTGTATTGAAATCCATTGTTACAGGCAGATTAAAAAAAAAAAAAAAAAAAATCCAGGAAAAAAAGTTACTTGCTCAAAGATACAGAGCAAAAGCAGTGGCAAAGCATAAAGTAGAACCCAAGTGTCCCGATTTTCAGGACATTTTTTTAGATTAACTTAAGATCACCTGTTCTAAAGAATTGTCCTGGTTTTTAAAAAACAAACCCACAATTACTTAAATGTGATTTGGGAACAAATAGTATTCTGAGTGTTGGGGGAGATAGGAAGGAAAAAAAATAATTTTGCTTACATAGAAGTTATATTACAACATTTCTGTGTTTTTGTTCAGTAAAGCAATCTGAAGATTTTTTTTTTTAATTTTTTTTTAATCAAGAGGTACTGGTACTGCCTTTTGAAAACTTTACCAGTTACAAGCTTCATCCTTTGCCGTTCAGTCAATTTTCTATTTTTCAGTTTGAAATATCATGGATTTTTCCTCTAAAGAATAACTAAGACCACCCAATTCAGGTATCAGATTTTCCAGTAACAATTTTGTATAGTAAACCCAAGAGATAAAATACAATAAATCCAAAGCAGCAAATTTCTATTAGAAAAACAGATGCTCGGGGGAAAAAAGATCCTGATATGTGACTGTGTAGATGCAGAAAGAATTTTTTGCGTGTTGCAAGACCATGAACACCCACGCGTCTCTAATTAGAACTGCATCAAAGTATCTGATGTTCTGCTACCTACACCTAGCTAGGAAAAGACAGCATGATTCATGAACACCCTCATCTCTCTCACTCCATCACAGCTTTCTTCAAAAGACCAGTAGATTTTAATTGTGAAATCCCCATTCCAGGGGGAAATTAATTGACCAATTACAAGATGATACTTTTATGTCTTTTACAGAACCAAAAGTTCTGAAATGCAATCTAGAAGAAAATCGGTTAAAGCAGTTCTTTATTCGCAATATTCATTTAATTAGCAGACAACCAAAATCTTTAAAACAAAAGGTATTCCATTTATTTTAAATCCTACTTACTGGATCGAAGACCAACATTCTGCAAAGGAGATGAACTGCTTCATGAGTAGCTTGACTGGAAAGTGTATATAGGACAGGAAGGGATGGCTGTAAGGGAATACGGGAAAGAAAAGTACAGATAGTTGTCATGTCAGATTAATCAGCTAGAAAATACCGCTATAGCATGCGTTATTTTACAGTTACCGAGGTCAAACTTCTCGCTACAAAGGACATGCACTCCCTCATGCTTCCCAACAGGATTGCAGTCACTAACTCAGCAATTGTAACAGAAATCTAATTGATCATTTTTTCCTTAGTTGAGATGTCAACCCTGGACACATCCTTATTTCAAACGCAACATTTATTAGTGAGTAGTCACTGCTGTGACTGTGATACAAACCTACAAGCTACGAGGTTTTCTCCCTCAAACAAACAAATTTGATAATACCAATAGCTGCCCAATGTCAACGGTTATTCCTCAGCTACAAAACCAACAAATTTTAATTCTTGGTGAGCTATTGATGTAACTGATGCTGAAGAAGTTTTAAATTATTTCCTAAGATTGTTATAAAAGAATAACTAACAAATTTTGTAGTGCTTTAATTATAATCATAAAAGTACGGCTGGATGGAACCACAAGTCATCTATGCGTAGTCTTATACCTTAATCAGTACATTTCAGTGCCTTTACCAGGAAAGTTACTATCATTTCCACTTTACACCCAAGGCATGTGGCAGACCGATAACATAACCCAGTGCTCCCAGTCCCCAAATAATCCCTGCACATTATGCTATTTTTTGCCTAGCAGTTCTGAAGCCTCTTGAAGGGTCTGTAACTTTAAATGACCTTCTGCCGAGTTCTTAAATATTTATTTTCAACATTTGGTGCAACTGTGGAGTCCTGTTTCTAGAGAATATATTTATTTATTTTTCTCTATAAATGCTACTTGAAGCTGTGCTGCTCAGAGGTTTGATTATCCACACCATTTCCAGTATTTCATTTTTCTGACCTCAATCACTGCCAAATTATGGATTATGTTACTTTTCTTTACCCAGCCAATCCATATCTAACTGACAGTGACATCTAGCACAACTAGAATGACCTTCGGGCACACAGCGCGTTACGCAGAAATAAACAGGCCGACTTGCGAGGCCTGAGGGCAAGGGCAAGGGGAAGGGGGCTCAGCGAGCTCTGCCTCGCCCCGCAGCGCGGCTCCCGGCGTTCCGGACGCTGGAGGAAGGCAGCGGCCGGGCGCTGCCCGGAGGAGCGTGCCTGCCCGCTGGCAGCAGCCTGGCGCTCGCTCTGGGTAAGCACAGCGTTCCGATGACACCGAGCTCCAGCGCTGCACACCCTTTTCCTCCTGGATTTCCTCGGTTTGTTCACGCACACAGAGGCTCGTCAGCCTATCCCTTCTGAACGTTCCCAGTTTTCGTTGCGGTGCAAAACCCTTGTGGTACCCAAGTTAAAACAGGTTGTAAAGACTGGCTACATCCAGCACTGTCCGGGAACGCGAGCATGGAACCTGCCTTCCAGCCCCGGACCTGGGGCAAGCACCCATCCCCGCAGCCATGCGTGCTGCTAAGCAGGCTGACCGCCAGCTGCGGGGCCGAGGCCGAGGCCAGCTGCTCTTCCCGTCCCAGCAAGGGCCCTGCTAGGTCGACAGGCAGATAATATTTTACCAAGATTTTACTTAATATATCAGGTTGCCATTTGACAACTTTTAACTCCACATATTCTCTAGTCTGAAAGTCTTCTTTGATTCTGAAACTGAATGTTAACAAAAAGATAGCAAAATGCAAAGACAACCCACGCCAATTCCTACCACGTGGGAAGAAATACTGCTTGAAGATGTCCAAAATGAAAAAAAATAATCAACAAGAAAAACTTACTTTACTGTTATATGCCATTCGTTTTAAAGCATTAGCTATATCCTAGAGTCTCTGGAATGAGCTTCAAAGTTGTTTTTTGGTGCAGTTGCTGTTTGGTGCAGTCTATAGGATATAAAGCTATAATATTTGGTAACTTCGTATCATTTTCCCAGTAACAAGTACCATCTATTGCAAAAAAATACTGTCATCCAGGCTTTGTGATTAAGTAGGTTTGACCCGCATATTGCGGCAGAAAAATGTGATTACATTCCTTATTTATGGAATCTGCTGCATCCAATACAAATGAAGGATGCATTTTTCTGCTACACATATGCCCCTTATCAGCAGCTTGTCTGTCATTCCAAGAGCATCTGGTCGTGTCCAGCACCTGGGGACAGCATTTTCTTGGCAAACTGTAATCGAGTCCATCGCCAGAGATAAGAGACAGTCCTGATAAGAGTACTAGCCAGGGAGGAAGATATTACTAAAATCTGAATTACTGTTAAGATTTGATTATCATAGAATCAACATTCAGCAAATACGGTGCATCATACTGGGTCTCTTTCCTTCGTAACAGAGAATGCAAGGAGCACAGCAGAGGGAATGAACTCCAACACGTTACTTTTAGAAGTGGGTCAGCACATTACTGGCAGCGAACACTGTGGAAATCTAAATCACCGCTCACGGTACTCCATGAGTGCAGGAGGAGACGCTCTTCCTAGTGCTGCTAGTTAAGCAACTTCAGTTCACTTAAAACTTAGTTTGAAGTAGAATTTTTAAATATAAAACTGAAAAAAGTAGTCTACACAGTGTGTAAAGTTTTATGATGACAACATACAGGGTTTTGTTGTTTTTTGAAATCGGAAGCTTCATGCATTAATCTGTTTTTACATAAAGCAGCCAAATACTTTACCCCTTAACTCGTTCTATTCTCACCTACATTGATTAAAAATAGTTTGTGGAAGAAAGCAATTGTCTGTTTCTAACTTGTTTTTCTCTCCCTGTTAATCAAATTAAGAAACTGGTAACATTTAGCTATTTATAATTAGCATAATCTCCATTTTTAAAGATCAAAAGCCATGAATTTCCATTCAAACATGTAGTGTGCTTGACGCTGTAAACAGAGAAATATCAGTAAAGAAATCAACTAGATGCACTGTAACCCTTATTTCCAAGTTGCAAACGAGCACAGCAACTCCAGAAGCTGTTCAACTTCTGTAGCATTCCATGAAAAATGTTTTGCTCAACAGACATGGACCTAATTGCTTATAGTTTATTTCCTATGACTAATACACCATTATATCTGTGTTAGAAACATTTTATACCATTTCACCTCACTTGCTTTTTGGTATTCCCATAATTCAGTGGGTAAAAAGACACAGTTTCAGTGGCTTGTAGAAGAATAGCCTTAGCATTGGGATTAGAAAAATCAGAAGACATTCTCGTATCCATTTCAATTCTTGATAAAACATCCAGGCTTAACAAAGTGAAGAAGTCTAGCAAATAAATTCTAGAGTTCTTGCTTACAACTATTGCATTTTGGAAATGTCAAGTGATTATCAAATCACCTGAATTGAAAAACAATGCATTCCATAAAGTATCTGGATGTATTTATATACTGTTATATATTTGTATATATAAATATAGTACAACTTTTTTTTTTTAAAGAAAAAAACAACTCAAATATTGAAAGTGCAAGACTACAGGCTTAAAACTTAGAACTCTTTTAGCATGTGATAGCGAAAACAATTAGACCTGATTTGTTTTAAAACTGGTAGAGAAAGTCTTAAGGAAATCCTCCTATTATTAATGTTAAAAGAAAAAAAACATCATAAAACAGAATACAGACCACAATGTAGTGAATCAAGATTGCCTAGGAGGTAAAACTCCCACGTTAATAATATAGCAGAATATATATTCAATGCTCATTTCTATGGTAACTACCATTGTGGTGAGTAGACACTTGAGAAATTGCTTCAACATGGAGAAAATAAATATGCAAATTTTACTGGAAAGACCTGATGTATTAACATGTATAGGTTACTCATTTTGTTCATTTTTACTATCTAACAATCATAAAAATAGCTAAATTGGGTGGGCATACTGCTTTATTACTGCTTTAAGGACTCCTGCCTAAGCATTTTTTTGTATCTATTAACAGTACATTTCATTTGCTCTTTTTATTGTCCAGTCAGCATAATGATATCATCTCATTTTTTTCCTGTTTTTTTTTTTTTTTTTTTTTTTTTTTTTTTTTTTATTATTATTATTTTTTTATTAACTTCTACATCAGTTATGTTGAATGTTGTATCTCAGTTTTCAATATCTTGTTAAACCTTTCACGAACAGCTCAGGTCACTGCACAGATGTCTGAGGGGACCTTTGGTGATGAGTTGCTGGACTATTCTGTTACAGATCTGGGTAATGGGCGATTTCTACTTCTAACACTCTTGATCCTGTCAGTAAAGGAGTCCCTCTGGGGCTTTCTACACTATAGTGCCAGTTTTAATTTATGTCTCTTGCCAATATTATCACATAAATCTAACATCTTCATTCAAAAAAAGATATCAAAACACTGCCTCTTCAAAAAACGGAGAGATGTTCACCTGTACCAGCAAGTCAAGCAATACATATGAGACAGAAGCCAGAAATGCACTTTACCAGTGAAAAAAAAATCTTGTCTGAACAGGAGTTTGAATAACTCACTATTAACTAGTGCCACTGCAACAACACAACCACCTTTGGTACACTTAGCTCACTTTACAGGCAGAGACAACTCTGAGATTAGAGATCTAAACAAAGTATTTATGAATGTACCTGCTATGCCAATGATTTTTTTTTTTCCTCCCTGGCCTGGGAATATGATTAAGATGTAAAACACAGTGATGATACAGCGGTAGCATCCTGCACAGAGGAAATCCTACACTATGAAGGCTAAGTGAAGTATAGTCTAGACCCAGTGGGAAGAAGGCCAGTAATCTCCAGCTGTACCTGTTTATGAGGACCCCTGAGTATGTGTGCCTTGGCGCCTTCGCAAGCTGTCCTCATCGCTTCCAGTGACGGTGTTCCCAACAGGTCTGTGATCAGGTCCAACTGCAGGTACAGAACATAGGAATTTGAGATCTTAGACATATATTAATATATTTCACTACAACAGCAGATTCTTAAGCTGTAGTAAATTAAATTTAAAGTATGAATCAATTTGAAAACACTATTTTACGGATAGTAAACTAAAGAATATTAACCTATACATTAGTAGATAGCAAATGCAAAAATTTGTAACTTTTTGTAACATCTGTAACTGAAAAAAAAAAAAACTAACAGAAGATGATTTTCAAGTTTGGAAGCTTTTTTTGTTTACAGGTTTAGTAAAGTATTTTATTGCAATTTCAAAAATCAATTTTATATCCTTAAGAAAATTGAGAAGTACTGTTAATGATGTGTTATTCGTTCTAAAAACCAAACAATCTCAACTGAACGTCAGCATTGCATACCAATATACCACACAAAGTTACCCCAAAGCCAGGTCAACTACTACTTTACACAAAATATTTTGAGTTTACACAAAATATCAACAGGAATAATACCATAGAAAATAAATAAATAAAAACGCTCAGAACCCCAGTACAAACATCGCATATAAAAAAATTCAACATATGGGAAAAATAAGTTAAAAAAAAAAAAAAAAATCTATANAAAAAAAAATCTATCTATCCATCCATCCAGCACCAGAGGAAAGAAAAGGAGTGGTGCTAGTTATAAGGAAAATAAAAGCTAGCTAAAAAGAACTAAGCTGATGCTGTGCTTAAAACTGGTATCAGCTTTAAATGAAATGACATTTCATTCACATTTTTAATTTTTAAAAGCAACAGACAAGCTTTCACCTTATGTCTGTAAAAGTGTGTGCATATACTCCTATAAAATAAAAAAAACTTGTAGGAGTCAAACAAAATAATAAAAAAAAAAAAAATTTTCCAGTGGTGAGATCAGCTCCCTGGTTCCAAGGGCTCCCTCATGACCACCACATCTACTCACAGTAACGAGCAACTGCCTAACTCTCCTTGGAGAATAAACCCATTATCATCATGACACAGGCCTTGTATGCATGAAAATCACTCATTGACTGTTGGTATAAAATTGTGAAATGTGATTACTGTCTACACACCAAATGTGTTACTCTTCCCTTGGTGTGTTCTCTCCTTCTTTTCTCCACTCTCGAGCAGAACCACTAGGCTGGGAGGTGCCTTGATGTACATGCAACTTCATAACTTTGTACTGAGCACGTCCTTGCCGTGGCTATCATTACTTCATAGAGGAGTGACAGCAAAATACCTACATTTGTAAGGAGATGGAAAACTAGAGAGGAAAAAAATCCTAGACCTTGACGTTGTAGATGTGGGAAAAAGATAATTTTGAAATATACACATGGAGCTGATATCATAAAAGACTGGTATATTTACAAAATATAAGAAGTAATTATACCAGCATACCAGGGAATGTGGACTGCATAAACACCTGTATTTTTCAGCCAACTACTCCTGAAGCACGCAGCAATGATGTTAATATGTTTATATCTATAGATACAGATATAGCTATAAATACACACACTTTATTCTAATGGTTACAAAAAAGAAAAAAAAAATTACTGAAAAAAATTCATAATGATCTCCTGAAGTTCATGTTTAATGTCTCTAAAAATACAAATTCTCTTGTCATAGCCCATACATTTTCAATAAACTCACAGAAGTCTTCTATTAAGCAGTCTGATTTATGTAGATGTGTCATCAGTCATTAAACACATTTTTCTAAGGTATTACAAAATTTATTTTAAAATTTCAATGTAAAAAATAGAAAAAAAAATATTACAAAACATTAATTTTTAATTCAACAGACCACCGTTACATGGATTTCAAGTCTGTCAATCTACATTATTATTTTAGGTCAGAATGAGAAGCGCACTTTCAAAGCCAACTTCTCAGCTGCTCCCACTTGCGCTCTGGTTTGCACTGAGTCTCTGCAGCACAGGCGCTGGATTCCTTTTAGACTGAACTACCTGGGAGATGCACTTCACGAGAACATCTAAAAGGATTTCATCTGCTGGTGGACACTCAGACCGTGCAACCAGACCAGGCCCGGGCCAAAGCAAATCTCCACTCTGAGCTGTGGTAAACGAAGATGCCAGGTCCTCAGTACCAATCCCCTTGCTCTACAAATCCACTCCTGCTGGTACGCTCTCGCTCAACTAAAAACTGCTGAAGTCAGAAATGCAAAAGCAGGACCCAGCAACAATTGCCCTGTTCGCACACTGACGTGTGACGGTAAGCATTTCCCGTTTGCACACATCTGGGCTGACATGGCAAAGACAGGCTACACAGCTCACCAGAAATGCAACTTCATACACTTGCTACAGCTCATTGGGAATGGCTACGCTAGACTGGCTGCATCTGTCTGGTTCTCCATTTTTCCTGACAAACAGATCCTTCCAAATACATTATGCTTATTGTCTCAGGCACATGAATGGTTATCTTTAAGGAGGATTACATAGTAATCAGCAAAATAAGACTAGAGGAACTGGCAAACCTAGGAAAGTGGTTGAATGTCAGCACTGTACTACCTGCCTTTTACAAAACAGTGTATAGTTTAGTCTTTAAAAGCAAACCGAGAAAGGCATTTGCTCCCCCAGATAGTCAAGAAGTCAAAGGTCACCCTTCCTACACCAGAGATGCACTAAATGATAAAATTAGATTTATTAAATATTTCTGGACATATAGCAAAAAAATAACTTTGCACCTTTAAAAATGCATCTTTAAACAAAAAGGGAAGATAGTATCATACAAAAATGCTAACTATTCTAAATAGCATGGATTAAAAGCAAAAATAGGAGGTGTTAGATAATCAGAAACATTTTCAAATACAGTATTCCCTAATTCTCATGGAATATTATCTCATCTCTTAGTTTTTATAATAAATACCATAACATTCTTATCCACAGTTAGCTACTGTAACTTGAGTAAGTAACCTAGATATATTAATTTATTTCAACATTCTACTATCCAAAGTTTAAAATACCAAAATTACCAGCTCCAGGCTGCAAAGCTTTATTAACTCCATCACAGTTAGGAACTGCAGCACAGTCAGTTTTAAAACTCTCTCTTCCCTTACTTCCACCAGGAGAACTTCAGCATGAGGACGGCTATCCTGACACCACATAGTGTCTGCTGGCCTAGTTATCTCCAATGGATGTACAGGATAATTGTTTTTAGTACACAGTCTACACCAAAAGGCTCAGCACAGATATGAGGAATAGACCATAATACAGACTAGCCCAAGGCACTTTAGAGTCTATTCACCTTTGAAGAATACTGAATTTCTCAGAAAATAATTGAAAAACATATGGCAATTACTTCTTAAACCATTCCACTGCATAGAGATTATAAAGGATCCAGGAACTCTTAACACTTAAATAACTTTATACAACTTTTAAGTCAAGGTGAACAACACAAAAAAGTACATAACGCTGTTCCAGAGTTATCTGATGATTATCTTCACAGCTTAAATTTCAAGAAGGATGGTCAAGGCTATTAAAATCACATATGTGTATAGCTTCGGTGTACAAAAAAAACCCCAAACATTAGAACAACAGACCTCAAATATTTTTGAGACTGCAATGGATTAGCTGTCAATTTGATCTAGAAGTCTGATTACATTAACTGCCTTTCTCCTCTGCAATCTCTTCACAAGAGTAAAACAGACATATTTTGGGAAGAGGTCTACCTTTGTGATCATAAAACATATCACTGCTGTCTAGAGTGACTAGCATGTCCCTCCTTGGTAACATTACTGTGGTGACAACGATAAGAGCCACTAGACAGGACACAGCATTAAAAAAAAATACATATGCACAACACAAAAACATTTTAAATATATGAATGTTTAAAATAGCATACTATTGTGTATAATGTCTCTCAAACCCACAAAAATACTTTGTGCATAAACAAACAAGGAAAGTATAGGGTTTGGACTGTCCCTTTTAATGAAAAGTTTGAGATGTGTTTTTATTTCTTGCCAGTCAATGTAAGTAATCTCACAATTTTGCTGCTATGTAGTTTCTAATCTGTTGATGAATACTAAGAACATTAAACATTTTTATGACAGCACATCTTCTTCCCGCTCTTAGATAAAAGAATAAATGCATCAATTTCTAATACCTTACTGCAGACATCATTTTGGATCTACTTTAATGCTTCAAGAATACTAGAGATGCAGGCATGTTGCATTAGTTTGCTTACTGTTGGAATGGTGATGAAGTATTCTGGTAAATCTGATGTTTTTATACCTTGCAGTAGCTATATAAGATGAAAAAAATACTGAATATCTTCTTACATACATGATCATTACTACAATGAAGCAGTCAGAGCAATACTGCTGGGGCACATTGAATAGTTAAAGTGCCAATACTGTATCTCCAGTTATATATTGATAGAAACTTATTTTCTCATATTAGCTCTTCCAAAAAGCTTGATCTCAGTTATATCATCTTTACCTTGTCTCAGTAGACTGCAGTAGACTTTGGTAAAGCAGCAGATTACAGGGGAATATAAAAAAAAATACACATTTCAAAAGCTAATGTTAATAACCGCTACTTTTAATACTGTCTGGAAGCTATCATTCAGTGTTTCAAAGTAGTTCGTTTTTTTGCCTATGTATAAACGAAGCAAAACAAAAGCAAGTCTGAGATTCAAAATGCATTGGTAATAACTGACTCCATGAAATTATGCAGTAGAAGATTTTTAAAGGGAAATTTAATTATACCTGCTGAATGGGACTCTGTGCCTGAAACAATATTCTTCGCCCAAGTAATTCTGCAAAGATACAGCCTACAGACCAGATGTCAATAGCATTGCTGTAGTGACGGCTGCCCATCAGGATTTCTGGAGCTCGATAATACTGAGTGACAACTTCCTGAGTCATGTGACGAGATTCATCTAATTCTTCCACCCTGGCCAATCCAAAATCACAAATCTAAATTGAGAAGGTAAATAAAAAAATTAAAATAACCAAAACACTTAATGCATTTCAAATAGGTAACCTTGTGGTAACGAAGTAGGAAATTCTAAGCCAGCATTTAAATAAATCAGATAATCTGCTGTAACTGCATAAACAAAGGGAAAGGGGAATAGGAAGAAATTATGCTACTTTATTCCACATCCATTTAAACTTTCTACAACTTCATTTGAAAACACGGTATATTTTTATTTGGCATTATAATATTCATAATCTAAAAGAGTAAAAAAAATTGCACTAAAATAGTTATATTGGCAATTTCTGGGTTCAGAATATTTCATCCCTAACCAGATTTCATTTGTTCATGATATGCCTCAAAATGTTACAGAAAGATTCAGCCTTCTCTCACTTCGGCTCTGAGGATTTTTAAAAGTTTCCTTAACCAGAAGGAAACAGGCCAAAATTTTCACAATTAGAATGCTTAGAAAATCAATGTAAACAAAACTTAATTTATTGATATTTGGCATTGCTATGCAACATGTCCAAGCCCTCCAAAGTTTCACATACCTAAGAAGTTAATGGAAGAGTCTTGAGCATAGTGCATTGCCTTTACTTTGACTAGCACACTGAACACTAACATTGCAATACCTGAAGAAACTGCCTGCCTTTCTAAACTGCTGGGGGCACAAGAGATCCCACTCAAGTCAAACAAAAGAATCGCGTCTATCTTGCTTTCACAGAGAAGGGCAAAGGTAGAGAGAAGAGGGAAATGGAAGATGTTTGTTTCATTTATAATTTTTTAAAGAATCTGTGGGATTTTTTTTTTCTTTTAAAATGACTTTACAGGAAAAGTGTTCATATTAAATGGTTAAAAAAAAACATCTGATTTATAATGAACAGCACATACATATGTACATTTTCAATAAATTTAAGTAGCACCTTAAGAACACAGTTGCTGTTCACAAGTAGGTTCCCTGGTTTAATGTCTCGATGTAAAATGCCAGCAGAATGTAGGTATTTCAGACCTGAAATATTAAACGAAATTAAAGTAAGTACCTCTTTTTCCTTTTAAAAAGAAGTTTAAGGTTGACAACACTTTCCTGAAAGGTCTTGCAACTCCTGATGAGCAAAGACTTCACCATTGGCTCGTTTTTACACAATTCTAACTTCAATTCTCTAGTATCTACTTGGTCTCTCAATGAAGAGAGAAAACTTTTAGAGTATACAAACTACACCCAGACAGTGATTTAAGCAGTCTTTTTTGTTTTCCCCCAAAACAAAACAAAAACAAAACATCTCTCTGGTTATGACATGGATACTCTGTTAAACACAATACTGGAATATCAACACACAGTTCTTACTGCTCTGTTTCCCAGTAACAATTTTAATTTCTGCAGCACTAAAATTTGACTTAAAAATTTCCTAGTTAACAGCTGCACTTTGGAAGTAAGCTCAGATTAAATCCAAGCTAATTTGCATATAATTTGAGAGAGAGAGAGAGAGAGCGCAATTAAAGTATAGCATTAAACTGGACAACACATCTCTCAGGTCAAATGCATGGGCAAAATGAATGAGAATTCAAGCAATTCTTGAACAAACTTTAACTGACAATTTTGCATTGCCATCCGGATAAAAATTAGAGTTTTGAGCCTTCCCCCAGCCATCATAAACCCAGTAATCAAACAGGCACAAATGCCTTTTGTCCTTTAGGTGGGTAAATCTTTTCTCTAGCACAACAGGTACTATCGATAGCCCATACTGATTCTGGATATCATTTAGAATCCTTTGCTCTGCTCTTTACAGATTTACTGTTTATTTACTACCAGATAAAACTGACTGCTTACTGTCAGCTTACTCCAGTGAAACTATTCAAATAAAGCCAATGGAAAAGCAACTCGATTAACAGTGATCATTTGTTCAAAAGGCAAGCAAAATAATCAAATTTCTTGGATAGAAGTTTCCAAATAGACTAAAAGAAAGATCAAAACAATCATGTTTAAAACCACTATTGTAGCAACTTGTTTTAGCTAAAATCACACTTTAGTGGTCAGTTCCATAACAATTTAAACTAGTGTTCCGAAAAATGCATTAAGTGGGCATAGTTACATATATTTATCAATATGGCTCAGTCTAGGTGTCCCTTCTGCACCTTGATTCAACAAGCGTCAGAGGACTGTTAAAACACACATCGCTCCCCAACTTCAGTCTGTCACAGGCCATTAAAAAATCCTTTGCAGCTATAGTATAAGTCTTGCCATCTGCACCCATGTACTATAACAGAAGGCAGCAGGGCTGCCATATTCTTATAACTAGAATAATTAATGCTTGCCTAATTCATAGTATGAAGTAAAAAGATCAAGTTTCCACAGGAAACTTACTCAAGATGAGGATGTCTTGAAAATAAACATTAAGAAACGGAAAAAAAAATATAACAGTACTGCACAACTTTCATTACTTTTAAAAGAAAAAAAAATTACCTCTTAAAATCTGGTAAAGAAAAACTTTGACATGATCCGAGCTGAGTGGCTGAGGAGAGACGATAATCTTATGGAGGTCACTCTGCATCAATTCAGTGACAACATATCTTCAATTTATTAGTTAAGGCAAAAGCAGAAAGTCCAGCACATAATCTCTTGAAACATTTACTCTACCTCCTAGGAATTCGAGCTCTTATAGGTCAGAGCTATAGAGTAACAAAGAATAAAGCTTCTTTACAAAACAGAGGTCAGTCTCCAAACTCTTAAAAGAATGAAAATAAAAAATAGGTTGTGAAAGAGAAAAGATTATTCAGTAAAATACCATTTGCATTAAGGCAGTTGTTACAAAATTATTCCAAAGTCAAATTACGACTCAGAAAACAAAATAAAAATTTTAATATAATTAATGGCATATTGAAATCTTTAAATTTTCCCTTTGAATGTGTAAGCCACAAATTACAAGCAACAGAAACAGTGTCTTCAGAGAGGACATATATCAATGTGGCACGTGCAAGCCTGTGAAAATCTGCACTTGGAAGCACCTTGCAGGCTGCCCCATGTCCAGTAAGGCAGACTTTTAGAAATACACATGCCTCCCACAATCTACCCAGTATCTGCTCTTTCACCTTCTCAAGCATCACATACGCATGCACACAAACCCCAGTCATAAAACCTCTTCTGAGTTACAACAGGAGAAGAGAAACTAAAAACAACAAAATCATTCTCTATCTAAAGGAAAAATGAAAAAAAAACAAACAGAACCCACTAGGTGACATACCCACAGACACGCCAAACACGGCGATAGTCGTGCCCATGGAAATATTACAGAAACAGCTGAAGATACAAAGAGATACAAAATGCTCTGGCTTATGCTGAGGTAAGGTGCAGATTAAGAAGGGCATTAGGTTTAGTCAGGAGGCACTGAAAATACTAAAGAAAATATTTCAAAAAATGGAAGAATATGGAAGACACAAGAAGCATATCTCAACCCACGAAATCAATACCGTAGTGTCAATTTCCTGAACATGTTACAATAATAAAACACATGCAAAAGTTCAAAGCAAAACCACAGCACCTCAACTTTCAGGAAGGACAGAACTTGCAATATTGAGAAATTTGAAAACTCTTATTTCAACTTTTACATCAAATAAGCTTGATAAGATAACTAAGAAATATTACTGCTTTAAAAGTTACCTTTAGCAGTCACATTTGAAACAAAAAAGAAAATCTCAGATATTATTACATTCATGGCTGGAGAAGGTAAAACACTGCCACCATACGTTAATTGAACTTCTACTTTTCAGCAACGTATCAAACATCTCACGAAGACTGCTGCATTAAGCACTGAACGCTGTGAGACACACCAAGCCCTGCAACGTTCAAACCAGACAAAACTGAGGCAGAGAGGTGGTGTGCGCTGCCAAGGTCATGCAAAAGATCAAGGAGAGAGTTAGAAGTAAAACTCCGTCTCCTGGGTCCCAATCTCATATCTCCCTCGTGTACCAGGTTCACTCACAGTTCAAGGTAAAGCGGTAGTCAGCTCGCTCAGCCTTCCAAAAATACAATCTGATTATCTGAAAGAATCGGGAACAGCTCCATCACCCTCCTCAGACCGGGTGCCACCTAAACGCCGAAGCGCGTACAAGTTTGTCTACCACTCTGCAGAAAGAAATGGGATGTTGCTTTACACGAGCAAGTTACAGGCTTCAGCGTTAGTCATCCTCCGAATCTGCTATGCAGAAGCTCCGGTAACTTCACAGCCTAGCAATGGCGTTTTTCAGAGCGTGCTGTCCTGACCATCTCTCTGAAAGCGGCGGAAGTTAACTAGGTCAGCCCCCAGGGCTTGGTTTTGCTTTGCTTTTACATCTCACCCTGTCCTGCAGGAGCCTATCAGCTGGTTCAATGCTCTTTGTAACCAGCTCTGTTACATACCAAGCCTGAAATAGAGCAGCATGTTTATCTCTGGGTAACACAGTACACAAGTCAGCTTCTACAGAAGCTTCTACCTGTTCTTCCCATTAGCAGCAGTTAGTCAACACAGCTTAATGCTGCACTTATGGTGAGCTAGAGAAAACTTAAACTTTCTTTCATCTCTACATAATCAATGTTCTCCTTCCACCTGTTGCTCTGCAAAGCCTATCTGATCTTAAAAAAAAATCAGCCAAATTGTTCATCTGCCATCAGCACACCACACAAAAACTCTTTTTAGAAAATAAATATTGCCATTTTGGTTTCTGACCCCAAATCCCAAACTACAACTGCATTCATAAAAAAATTATTAACATTACTTCATAAAGAAAAAAAAACAACTCTGTAGCACCGTAATTTTTAGTCCTCTAATTTTTCTTCTTTTGCAAAAGCCCTCTTAAACATTTATACCAGCCTTTTTTAATTCTCTCTCTTTTTTTTTTTTTTTTAACCTTATGGCTGCAATACATCTTTGCATTTCATTTTTAATGTAAAATATTAAAAAAAAATCCAAAAGCATTACTCTGCACTTTATTATGGTAAGACCTCTGTTTTGCTACGCCACAAATCCTCCTAAATCTCAGTCCCAAGCATAATGTCTCCCAGATGTCTCAACTAGTTGCCATGCCAACTAAAGCAGCTTAAATTAAATGAGGGCCTGAAATGGCACCTGCACCACTCCAGGTCTGTTGCGCATTAAATAAAGCTCTCTTGACAGGGGCTCAGAGGTGCCATTAACTTGAACAGCAGCTATCTGATTATTGTCTCTAGATAATTTAATGAGGGTCTCAAAACAAGAGCGAAAGCAGCACTTGCTTGATGTTCCTGCCTTTTACAAATGTGGCAGCTTCTTAAACAGCTGGTGCCCAAGTGGGTCAAGGACTTCACTCCGGCCACTACTACAAATGTTTAACATGAGCAAACCACAAAAACCTTCTGGGATTTCTATCAACTATTCAAACAGGTATCTGCACTTTTCTTTAAGTTGAGACAAAGTATGCTGGCTATGAGGTGGTCACCGGAGCTGTAATACGCAGCTAAGCTGAACACCACCACCAGATAAAAATTGCTACTGACAGCAGTAATTAGTTAAGTAGCTGTACAAAATTAGAACTACAGATGTACCAATTCGCTTCAGAATAATTACCAAGGCAAGTGCACGGCACAGAAAACTTCGCTTACTCTGACTGGGAGACCTGCTGAGTTGGTAAATTTTACAAAGTGACAAGCAAATTTTAAAAAAGAATAGAGTCTTGTGATGCAATATTCTCACAATGACTCAGATCCTTCTTCATTATGTCTCTGCATACCACAAAACTCATTTCTACAAATATTCTTTCCTGGGAAGAGGCCAACATTTTGAGAACAAGTTTTGGGGTAGGTGGACTAGCTGGATGCCAACAGTGGAGGGGAGGTCTGTATCTGCAGGACACTGTAAGAAAGAATTTTTAAAAAACCCACAAAGAAACATGCTTGTTTAAAAAAAAAAAAAAAAAAGCATATTTCTTACATATTTCAAGATTTTCTGTAAAATGTGGACAAAGGGTTTTCTCCTATTTTAGTAGGTTACATTTGTTTTTACACTAGGATCATACCAAGCTTTTTTCTGATGCCATCTCTGTTCTCTTCTAACTCTTTACACACCTTATAGCTTTCTAACAGAAAGATTTCTGTAACATGTTCATTTCATATCAATGTCCGAATCACACACAAAAAAGATCTGGTCCATGTAAAAACAGCATAAGAATTATTCAAAAAAAATTAAAATGAATTTAGATAAGCATTAGATTAAGTTTAAAATGTATTTTCTGCTATACATATAATAACTAACGGCTGTGTGTTTACCATGGAGTCACCTCTCATTACCCAAGATAGAAATATCAATCTGTGGCACACATCAAAGACTACAGACAAGAAATAGCATGAGGTTTTTGGAAGCACATGGTTTTGGAGGCAGAAAAAACACTCCCTACCTGACCAAATCAATCAATTCATCAATAAATGAATAAAAAGGTCATTTTTTCACACCAGGAAGAAAAAACGAGAAGTCTCTCTGAATCTTACTTCTGTGTAAGGTAAGGGCTTCAAGCTCTTGCTGAGCTCCTGATACAGAGAAAATTCAGCCTTTCAACATAATTCAGCCAGGGCACAATGAGAGAAGTGTTTAGCTGAATCACCAGCTCCCACTTTTCCACTCCTGTACAGTTTCAAAACTCAGCAGGAGATGGAGTTCCCAGCCTTCCACAAAATCAAAGAACCACAGAGTGGCTTGGGGTGGAAGGGACCTTAAAGCCCACCCAGTGCCACCCCCCTGTCATGGGCAGGGACCCCTCCCACCAGCCCAGGCTGCCCAAGGCCCCATCCAGCCTGGCCTTGGGCACTGCCAGGGATGGGGCACCCACAGCTTCTCTGGAAAGCAGCCTGGGCCAGGGCCTCGCCACCCTCATACTGAAGAATTTCTTTTTAATACCTAACCTAAATCTGTCCTGTTTTAGCTTAAAACCATTACCCCTTGTCCTATCACTACATGCCCTTGTATAAAGTCCCTCTCCAGCTTTCCTGTAGGCCCCTTTAAGTACTAGAAGGCCACTATAAGGTCTCCCTGGAGCCTTCTCTTCTCCAGGCTGCACAACCCCAACTCTCTCAGCCTGTCTCCATAGGAGAGGTGTTCCAGCCCTCCGAGCATCTTCGTGGCCTCCTCTGGACTTGCTCCAGCAGGTCCATGTCCTTCTTGTGCTGCGGGCCCCAGAGCTGAACACAGTGCTCCAGGTGAGGTCTCACGAGAGCAGAGCAGAGGGGGAGAATCCCCTCCCTCTCCCTGCCGGCCACACTGCTTTTGATGCTGCCCGGGATATGGTTGGCCTTCTGGGCTGCAAGCGCACATTACCAGCTCATGTCGAGCTTCTCATCAACCAGCACCCCCAGGTCCTTCTCCTCAGGGCTGCTCTCAAAGATGTTAAATAGTGCCACTCCCAATACAGACACCCCAAAAGCTCCATGTCATCAATCAGCAATGAATTAGTGGCATTGGCCTTAATCACTTGCAGTTTAGTAGCACCCTATTTTGTATTATGTACAATAAAATCACTAATTTTCATATCTAAATACTTGTATCCACATATTTTTAAAAGAAAGCTTGAATTCTGGGAAGTTCTGTTTTGGGAAAGACAAATATAACTTGGGCTGTCACTCCTGCAAGACTGTCTATAGGTTTGCTGTGACACATTTTCTTGGCTGTATACTGTGATTAGCAAGAATAAGACAGACAGGCTCTCTGGTCTCAGTAAAAACCGTGTCTGAAATCTCTTCCTTAACTAGCGGAATGGTGAACCATTCCCTGAGGTATGGCAGGACACAGTCTGCAGAATAAAAAAAATAAACACTACTTCAGCATTAGTTTCAAAATTCTCTTAGTTATTTAAACGTTTGGTCTCAAGGTTACCTGAATTTGATATTCAAATGGGAGACACATTTGTCAGATGTCTGTGCTATAAAACACTTCTTGTAGATCACAATTCAGATATTTTACAGTGCTTATGGACAGATGCAGTAAAATTATCAAATACTTCCACGAGCAGAAAAAAAGCAAAACAGTGCAAGGGGCTATGTGAATTAATCAGTGGATAAAGCTATGTGAATTAATCAAATCTGTGGATAAAGGACTAGCTAATAATAATTTATTCTACATGTATCTTTTAAACAGATTTAAAGAGACGCAACACCAAATATGAGCACACACAGTGAAGAGTTCCTAGTCAAAGTTAACAGTTTAAAACCTTCTCTCATAGTGTCATTTCAGGTTCTTCAAAAACCAAGTCATAATCCTTAAGATAGAAATTAAGATAATTTATTGAGTACCTACAAAAGGTTTAAAATTAAAAAGACAGGGAAAATGTCAGTCTATTTTTACTGAATCATTGACAGCCAGACACATACTGCTAGCAGATTCTACTTGAAAGATAACTGCTAACAATACACGATATTCAACTTTAAAACCTCTCTGGTATTTTCCCATGAGTACACAATCCTCTCAATAGAAATAATTTCACATTGATGTATACCAGGGAAAATCACTGTAATACCAGTATACTTAGATACAGTAAATTAAATTCCATGAGTAGTTCATTCTCTTATTAAATGAAAATTACATGGAGCAGACAGTTCTGTGTTGAACTAACAGCCTATCCATTTTTTTAAACAAGTCTGTACTGTTAGCTGGTAATGCTGTACAGCTTTTTGAGCTGGCCTTTGGATATACTTTCACGGTAAGAAGGAACTTTGAACTAATGTCACCCTGCAGAGCCAGCTTCTAATCAATTAAACCCCTTCTGCATAAGTTTCTATGGTACTCATGCATACTTCTGCCTAACTGAAGACAAAATTTTGGAGTTGGGGGATATACTTGCACCTAGAGAGAGCTGATTCCTAGAGTTACATTTTCAGTTCCAGGCAATATTATCCAACTAGATACTGCAAGTACTGCAATAAAGGTATTTCAACTTTACTGCTGAATAAGGTGAAATTTTAAACCCCTGCAAAAGCTGCTCATGTTATAGAAAGAATAGAGCCATTTTTGCAGACAGTTCATTCAAGCAGATATCTAAGACTCTTTCTGATAGAGTTTACTAGTTTGGCAATAACAACACCATTTTTTCATTACCTGTATAAGGTACGTCAAGCTATTCTGTTCACATAAATTTCTGTTGAGAATCTAAGTCACGATTCTGCCTGATCCACCCAGAATATAAACTGTTGTGTTACCAGCTGCAAAATGGCAACCCATAGCCTTCTACAGAATGTACTAATCCTCTTAATCCTTGAAGTCCCCATTCAATTTGCTTGCATGCAATGACGTTTTAGAAAGCTACTCAACAAACAAGAAGGCAACCCTTTCTAAGGATGCTGTGAAAGAACAGGAAGCCAGAGCACACTCTACGTGCTATCCCAGCAGTGTTATCATCATGCCTGTTGCTGGCTGGAGGAACAGTATTTACTCCGTAATACGTCAGAAAACAGTTCTGGCACCTCTTAATAAGACCAATGGGAGGGAATTGCTCCACACCTTTTCTTTTACTAGCATTAAAATCTTTCCAAGTCAATATACAAGACTGACAAAATTTATGTCTTTTCAACTGCTTCTAATATTCACTTTAATGGAAAAAGTTTTCCAAAAGTTACTATAGCAACTTAGGATAGTTCTTAGTTAAAGAAGAGAGTATCTCTGTATATCCAGTTGCAGAATTCAGTATTACTATCAATTAAAGAAGATTTTGTAAATCTAGACTACTGAAATGGCCACTGAAAAAAAGAGAGCCATATGTCAGTTCATCAAGAATTAACAGATGATACGGTCCTCACAATGAAATGCTGTTTAGATGCACTAGCAAAACCAGTGAGTCGCTATTTACCTTTATAACTGACATGTTTTCCAGCTAGGTCAGTACACCTAGGAGCACAGGCATATCACAGAACCAAAACATTATCCAAGCTTGCCTATCAGGGATTATACTTCTGTTTCACCAGCACGAATGTCAATGATCAAAGGAATAAGCCTTGAACTTCAGCTTAATGATGAACTTAATGAGGAATACAGAACACCTAAAATTCATTAGCAACATGTTTTTCATTTATCTTCTTAGGACAGACACCCAGAATAATTTATGCCCTGATATCTATTCACTTTTGCACTAAGTGATAATGGCAAAAATATCAATGCATGTGTTGTTAAATGCTCACAACAATTTTCAATCCAAAACCTCATTATACATTCAAATTATAGCTCAAATCTAAAAGTTGGCAAAGAATTTGCATTCTAAAATAAAATCTCACCACACTAAAATTCCTTTATTCATCACCAGTTTCCTACGAAATCTTTTCATTTGTCAAATTTTTAAGTTGTTTTTTTAATGAGCTCTCTTCACAAAATATACTTTGCAATATTTGTTAGTACCTATGAAACACTGACTGACTAATTGAAACTAACTCTACCAGTTCATTTACAACATGTTATCTGCATCAATTTAGTCACTCTTTTACTATTTTTTTCCCTTAAAAACAAACAAAAAAAAAAAAGAGGCAAACTACAACTCCTTGGAAACAATATAAGAAATCAAGCAATGCCGACTCGATCCCTTTACACTTTCACTACTGATCAATATACCTTATTGTAAAAATGGAGCATCATGGAGCGGATCAAAAAAACCCAGTTTTTGCATCTAGGTCCCCCAAATATGGACTATAGTTACCTAATCTTCTTAAAATGAATCTGAAGTAAGTTTGTATGCCACAGTAAGCAGAAGCATATAGAACTAAAAATGTGTAGGTAAGTTGAAACACCATTCATTCTTCTAGTGAATTTAAGGGTCCTAAGTGCACTTACTGCAATTAATGCAATAGAAAGGAGGAAGAAGACTACAAAGCAAAGTTTTCTATAACCAATATTAGAGTCAAGAAATTCAAACAAATAATAAAAAGAACCCAGCCCCATAAAATACTAGTCAGAATGACTTAAAATGAGTTAATCATGAAGGAAACTAACATTTCTAGTTTTATATACAAAACTTGGCACTGGCTAAGCTTATCCCATTTAAATATTCTTGACTATACAATTACATAGAAGGAATAATCCTTAACCTAGATGTGATTTATAATTCACATGACTTGTTACAAAATGAGGGCACTGAACTAGTGCAAATACCAAAATCCAGTTTGTGAAAACTATCTGAGATGGTGTTCATATGAAAGAAATACCAAAGCAAATTATAAGATCTTTATCTAATATTTATATGAAAAAGACTTAGTATAGTATAGCAAAATTTTCAACCAATGAATTCTTTTATCAATCAATAAATCATGCTGTACTTTGGTCATGATCATTGAGTTCAAAATAGACTTATTTTCCTCACTAATGATTTCAAAATATTAGAAATAGATAAAACCATATTTTGTGAAGTTCAGTTTATCTAAAAATTAAGTGACAATTTTCAGCCCATTAATTTTTTTTTTTTTCCTAAGGTGGGTCATACAAAAAAAAACAGCTAAGACCCATCAGTAATTAAAAAAACAACCTTCTAAACTCTAATGATCATGGTAAGCTGATGCACTCAGACCTCCAGCAGCTCCACTGAAGACTGATGCCAATATAATAAAGCTGCTGTTAGGATAAGCAGAACACAATGGACATCTGTGGGACAGTGCATCACTTTTTTTTTTTTTTTTTTAAAAACAACTACTATTATACATCCTGCTAACAGAAAAAAGTTCTCAGGTCTCAATTATGAGTGTATGAAAACTGTAATTTTAGAAAATAAACCTAAATCTTCAATGAGAACACTTTATATGCTCCTTAATGTACATGCATATGTTTTGAGATGAAAAGTGATTGGCAGGTATCTTACATAAGCTTATAATAGGTATTTCTTTATGTCCTGCCTGATTTACAAAGAGATTTTGGTAACAAAAATTTTGGCTTTGGGAGGAAGTTTTTAAGTGAATAATTTGATTGTGAATTATAAACTTGAAAGACAATGCAACCAAATCTGTAAAAGTAACAGCAGTGTAATGAGATGACACACACCTTAATATGTATGATGCGAGTGTTCGCTTTCAATAATCCAGCACGGAGTTTAATTTTTAGTATTTGCTTTTGGGGTTTTCCATACAAAACACATAAGACTGTTAGCTTACCTCAGCTGTATGGCAGATCCCTGTACCGAAATGCTAATTTGATAATGGAAATGCCAATGTGTTAGGATATTTGATTATCTGCTCTCAAAAATATCACTTTTACTAAAGTCTACAAAGGATTTGTTGGTACTAGTAACCTGTTGTAAAAATATCTGAACAGTTTATAAAACTCTGTGAATAAACTTAAAACTGTTAGGGGCAGGAGTCTAGTGAAGGGCATTTTTCCCCACACACATATAAAATAAAATATAAATAAATAATGTCATTCAGTGCTAATTATCATGTTCATTATTTACTAGTTAAAAACTTCCCCAAAATTGGATCTTAGTATGTCAAATTTTTTAAAATAGCATAAAGAAGAGAACAGACAGTGGGATTAATCTAGGCAGACAACCGTTATTATGATTCCCAGTCTGTAGCTAGTAAAGTCTGCACAGAAGAACAGAATTACTCCAATTTTAAATATATATTTTTTATTCTAAATCAATCTCACAATATTCCTAGATACTTTCTGTATCACAAAAATCTGTACTTAACTCACTGCATTGAAGTAATTTCTAGCGACACAAGCAGGCTAGGTACTAATACATTCTGCTCTGAGTCACAGAGCTTCTCTTCCAACCAGTCAGAGCACTATCCAGCTTAATGAATCACTTAGCTTTTCAGTATTTTAGAATGCAGAAATTCCCAACCCCTAAACAGATTACTCAAACAAAGACTGAAAAAGGAAACAAAACAAAACATGACATTCTCATGTCAAGTTATGATGAACAAACGAAATCTAATTTTTAACATGGTTACCCACAGGCAGCATGTAGCTTTGTATCAGTGACACATCCAACAGCACATACTTTGTGAAACCTGTCTTCTTGATCAAGATAGGAGCTGAAAAAAGAAAGCCACAACCCAACTAATCTGCTGAAGCATTCCCCAAAAGTCATGATTTCAAAGCATGTGACAGTAGTGCTTTCTGAAAGCACCAAAAAGTATTTCTGAAAGCACCAAAAAGTCTTAAGGTACTGACAGAAAGATAAATAATGGATATAGTTTTCAAGAAATATTTTGGAGGATTCACCATTAGTAACAGCGGAATATGCTGGTAAATATCACAATGCACTGCATTTACTGGCTCTTACATATTTAAGGTTTCATGTTCCAGCTCTGCTCCAATGCTAACATTAATCAAAATTTCTTGAAAGTATAGATTCCCTTCTTTAAATAAAACTGTTCAGATTCGGGCTCAAGGTTTTTGCAGTTCTATTACCTAGGTTCCACCAACGAGTTGCAGTTTCTAAGCTAATGAAAATTACACCTACCTCCATTAAGAAGCTCTATTTTATATTTAGGATACATTTCTTCAAAATAGTCAATGTGTGGAGGCTGGAGTATGTCGAGGGCAGAGAGTACCTAGGAAACACCACAAAAGATCAAGACCTACCCCAGTCAAACAAAAACAAATCCCTTTCAGAAAGACAGTCGGACTGCACCTTTCTTTTAGAACATAGTTTTATGTTATCCCACACAGACAGACCAATATTCTATCTCACTAGGTATTTGAATTTAATAGCCCACCAAGTCCGATATTCTGTTCTGTACATTCAGGGTCTGTTTTCTTTTTTTTTTTTCTTTGTTTTTAATTCAAGAAAAAATTTCCAGCTGGTCAAGTACTGGCTTGAAAGAATAAGTTTATCTACCCACTATATTCTTTTTAATCTCAAAAATAAATACCTATAAAATATTGGAAAGAAGTAACTCTTAACAGAGAAATGCAAAAGCAGAAGATACTACACTTTTTTGTCATTCATCTTCAACAGTTCTGTGATGCACTGCTTCCATATAGGAATTACAAAAAGTAAAGCTGTTCACATACTGAATCAGAAGCTCAGACAGTTACCTAAGGTCTCTGTGCAGAGCAAAAAAAGGCAGAAAAGCAGCAGCACAAAATTTACATCCTCTCACAGGAAGAAATACTACTTTGAAGTAGTCTTTTAGATCCTGTCCTATGCACATCATTTGGGTGAAGTACACTAACTTCAGCGTTTATCAGGCATGACTTTTGACTGCTTACAGAGATGCTTTTACTCAATTTTAGTCCCCAGTAAAATGTTCCCCATAATAAAGACCTTGGTGAGAAGCGGTTTAAGATACCAGTTCAAGAGAAATCTTGTCCCAGAACCCATCTCCCAGGGATGGGTAACAGTGCGTGGGGGGGACTCCTTGCAATCTGGCACTAGCTCAGAGCCAGTCCATCTCTTTTGCATCCCCACTAACAACACTTATCTGAGTTCAGTGCTTAGCCATAAATAAAATCTTTCTTGGAATATGATATCTTCAGATAAAAAATAAAATAAAAAGAGAAATTTAAAGAAAGGAGGAAAAGCAATGAAATAAAGTTCTAAAACAGATACACACTTCCTGATCCAGTTCCACTAGGAGAAGATAGTATTCCCAAGATGCTCATTACTGCTTACCAATGGGAGAGGCTACCACAGCCACAGTTGCATTTGTGGAACAGTTTCTGCAAGTACTTTTTTATTGACTGCAGACACAACCATATGGGTAAATTCAAATAATTTTTTAAACGGTTTAGCTTAACCTAGCTGATTTAACCTAAAGCAGATTTAGGAGTGCTTGCACAGCCACTCTGCTAGAAGAACTGAGAGCACAATAAACTTCAACAAAGGGGAGAGGAAGATGGAGTAAGAAATAGCTTGGAAGCAAAAGTGTTTCCAGCTGGCATAGCTTTGTGCAGATTGAAATATATCTAGAGCCTAAAATAAGATTAGGTTGAAGTGTATTACTTATTCGTAACCATTTTGGAAGGGAAAGTATGAATACCCCTGGATTCTTGATAATCAAGTATTTAATTTTTTACAGTGTTTGCAACAGTAATGTCTGAGTTTCCAGGAAATCTGATAAATATAAAATTAAAGAGCTTTCAAAGCATTTTAGATTTTCTACAACAACAACAAAAAAACTTCAGTTACAGCTAGCACCGTTTTACAATTAGGCTTTACGAAATACTTCAAAGTCACTTTGAAATACTTTAGAATTACTTACATTATCATGCTTAAAAAAACACAACATCTTCAACTCCCGGAAGACCCTTTTACAAGAGACCAAATTTTGGAAGACGTTGGGCATCTTTTTGAGTGCAACTCTCTTTCCATCTCGTGGATCTGTTACTGACCTGCAGAATAAAAGATTCAGAACATCACATACTACTGTTGGTCAATTTTTCTAAATCAGAAAAGAATATTTAAGAGTTTTTATCATTCTCAACTTAGACAGTCAGTCAAAACAATGTGAAATACATTGCACAGGGAAAAAAGTATTAAGCAAAGGATGCTGTGCACCATACTCTAGACTTTGTATAAAATGTAGCATGATCATTCTTTGATTAGAGTACATATACACATCCCCAGGCAAGCTTGGTAGCTTCTAAGTGGCTTGACGCACATACATCCGTGCATATAGTGCCTGCCACTGGCATACACTGTAACTCAAAGATCAACAACTCGAGCAGAGGAGCAGATGTGACCACAAATATCTCCTTCACCTCTCAAGACAGACCTCACTATGAGTAAAACATGTCTTCACCTACATAGAATTGACTTTGTCAGGACTACTGAGTTCTTCTTCCTCCCAAAAGAGGGCAAAAATTTTAATAATCCCATTCAGACAGCACAATGGCAAGTATAAGGCTATTACTTGATCTATCACTAAATCACTTTGCATCTGGAGATGTAACAGCACATGGTATCGAAGTTTCCACAAATGTAAAATGGGCATGACATCTGTCTTTCTCCCAGAGAGCTTACGGGTTGCAAGTATAGTAGTTCGGAAATTATAAGGTGCTTTGCACATGGCAAGCATTTTAATTTAAAGTAATTAGATTCTGAAAATAGAATTTTGTAATGAGAGCCATAGAACTAGAGCAAGGAGATTATGGTGCCTCAATTCCCAATCACTGTTTTTAAGGTGAGGTTTCGCAAACCTCACTATGAAACAGGGTTTCTAGATCTTCAGTCATTAGGAAGCCTTCAGGTTTTTTTCTGCATATTTTTATTGGGATGGCCAAAATAACTTTCTTCTCAGCGCAATGCTGTAACCACATAAGAATCTACATCCAACCATGTATCCTGATGACTACATTTCTCCTTAAAAAGTTGCTGGCTTTTCTATCTGTCACGTGAATCTCATGCAGACAACACAGAAGGCTTTCTCTTTTGTCTCAGCTCTGTTGTTTTAAACGCTCCAATACAAAATTAGAATGGGGTAATCAAATATCCGTCATATCTCCAAGTACCACACCTGTCTTCAAAATGCAAAACAGTGAAGTCCAAAAAGTCAAAAGTAGCCACTGACATTAGTGGTTGGGAGTCAAAGGGGAACTATCCCAGCACGCTCAGCCAGAACACTTCCAAATAACAGCCACTATGTATTTATATTTTAAAGGGGGATGGATAACTTGGGACAGCTGATGCCAGACCATTTCTTTGTTGGGAAACACAGAGCTGAAAAGAATCTGAAAAGGTCTTCTAATTCACAGCCTGCTTCCTATTTTATCCAGGACCTTTCCCTCTTGCCTCTGGCAAGAAAGGGAATGAAAACTGGAAGAGCTACAGAAAATCCACTGTTAGTACAAATCAGCACTCACCATTGGCCAGACTGAACCATCCTCCCTCACACTGTGCAGTAACTTCATTCACCGATTATGGCAAACCTCAGTGAGGCCATAATCTGCAAAGCAAGGTACTATTCATGGTCTGTAGGTGACATTTCGGGCTGGCCTGTGGCTCCAGGATCACAGCAGAGATCCTGGAGAGGATTCGGAAGAATCAGAGGCAGATTCGGAACGACACACAGCAGGGCCGGTGCGAGGCAGTGGCTCACGAGTTCAGATAGATTTGATCCCAGCGTGAGCCGAGAGCTCCCACTGCTCACAAGGTCAAGCACCACTGATCAGCTAATTAGCGGTATTCTCTCTGTAAGAGGCAGCGTTTCTGGCCCACTCCAAGTTTTTAATAGTTAGGAAAAAAAAAAAAAAGCTACCAACCCTCTAACGTGTAAAAGAAAACTTAAGAGCTGCTGGTTCCTGGGAATTAAATGGATATATTCTTGCTACAATAAAAAAAGTTGTACAGTTATATTAAAAAAATCTTCACTGATTGTGCTACAAATGCTACCCAATTGCTAATTTTTTCATTTGGAGTTTGACACCTGCTGACCGCTGCGCACACGCAAGACACTGCTATCAGGGAGATCTTCAGGCTAGGGAAGAAATTCCCCAGCGGATCACAATGATGAAACGCTTCAGCGTTACACAGATGCAGGACCTGAGACAATTTGAACATGTCTTTGGCCTTATCTCCCAAATGACCGCCAATATTTACACAGCCCACAGGCACCTTCCTCAGCTATGTCATATTCAACAGTACAATTAAAACTAGAGTTAAATGGCTATCCTGGCTATAAAAAATATTCAACTGAAAACTGTCACAACATGTCTTAGTATTTTTACATTGTGCTATATTACAGCATGTTAAGAACATGCTCTACAGTTATTTTTGAATAAGGGGAAGAAAATTACAATGTGTGGTTTTGTTTCATTATTTTTCCTTAAAAAAACATAAGTATTCTAAAAAACATAACTACAACAAAAGATTTTTCTGTAAATGAACAGTAAGCAAATCAAGTTTCTAAAACGGTTTCAATTTAAGGCAGAATAAACCAATGCTTGTCAGATAAAATCTTTAGAAAGATACAAGTAAATATATTAATAGAAACTGAAATGGGCTGGGGTGAAACATTCAGAAGTCACAAACAACTCCATTTTTGCTGACAGACATGTAAACGAGTGATGTTACCTTCCACGATTGATACAAATCTTGTCTGAACCTTGGGCAGCACGTTGACTATTTACAGCAAGCGGAAGTCAATTTCCATAGAACTACAGATAGCTGGTGCTTTTGTTAATCACTCTTCCTCTTGTTAGGGAGATTGGATGCTCTAGGACAGAGAATCCTAGCTGTGTATTTAGGCTGTATCTACAGCAATCAGTTTCTGAATTTGAGCGTTATCACAACAGAAAGACACCATTCCAATTAGTCATGGAAGAACGACCCATTTGTAAGTGTTAACAAGCAAATAACTCATCACATCAGAGTCAACTTTGAAATTCTAGATATTTTGGACATCATACAATTTTATAAACAGGTCAGACATGCAATACAATCCACATATCTATGTGAAACATACAAGACATCGAAAAAGTGTTTGAACAAGATGCAATTCATCTATCAACAAACACAGAATTATTAAAAAGAGCAAGCACAGTTTGGCTTTGGTTTTGGGCTTAACGACTAACAACCACCAAAATACCATATCAACAAAACGCACTGAGGACAACTCGTCCACACTGCTGGGCTGACAATGCACACGTTACAGCCGTGTCCGCCCTTCAGGTGTTTCGTTATCATTAATAGCCTGAAGGGTTTTTTAGACAAAACGCACCATGGATTTGAGCACGGAGCTAAAAAGCAGACCCACTGCAGCTCTGCACACAGCAGATTTCTAGCCACATTCAGGGCTCAGCGTTGCAGCAGCACCAACAAGAAGCCACGGAAACTACGGCAGGCGACAGAGTTGTTTCTGAAACTCAACCTGTCATTAGAAAGGATGAAACTGATCTGCTGGAAGAGGATAAATACCAAAACAAGTTTCCACTTGCTTGCCGGCTCACCCCTAATTGAGCAAGGGGGAATACTCTGGCTGGTACCGGACGACTCGGATCCCGGTTCCCTCCCGTGACAAACGATGCCGCAGAGGCTGCAGGTTCTGGCAGCAGCAGCACAGCTCTGGGAACCTACACGCGGACCTCTCGGGGTTACGTTTAACAGCCACCTTTTAACCCCATTTCCTCTCAGAAACGCCCTATCTGCCTTTTTCCAAATCTTATAAGTACAAATATTACTCGGGCACTTGACAAGAATGCTCTAATACATGCTCAGGTGGACCAACGCTCATGGTTTCAAAGCCTGCACTGTATCTTGTTAATGTTAATGTGAGTTAAAACTCACAAAGTAGCATTTCATGTTATTATTCATGCAAAGACCAGTCATGCTTGTAGCTGGTAACAATATAACTCTAATGAATGTGAATGGCAGTGCAGTAATTTCACGCCATGTTGAGTTTGTTCTCGCTTAACTCAGGGTAGCAGCTGCTTTGGTTCAGCACAAACAGTACCAGCGAGCAGAGATAAGTGCTGCAGCCTGTTACAGAGGAATGCTTTTATTTCTCTGTTGCCGCACGGCTTGCTGGGCTGAGCCCCTCTGGTTCTGCAACGCGCGGGTTGTCCCATCTGTATTAGCTAATGAATCTCAGGCTGCACGGATAACGAACGGCTCTGAAGGCACTTCCGCTACCGCCGGTGACAACGACCCTGTTCAGAAGGTCTGTCTTAATGACCAGCTACTTTTCAAACCAAACTTCACATAAATTACTTAGATATTAAGTATATTGAGCTTTGAATGCATATGCTGCAAAAATCAGATGTTCATTTAGTAACAAATCTATTTACACAGTCCTATCTAATAAAATGAAAGTTAAAATAAAAACTGGTAACATGTTCATTTCTACAGACAAACTATTAAAAGCTGTAACTTACACTCACATATTCTCTTCAAATACTACCATAACTGGAGATTTAAACAGTCACTCCCAATTCTAATAAAATATTAAAATAGAATAACAGAATTCAGTTTTAGAATAGTAACCCAAAACATCTTCAGGCAACGTCTGAAATTCAATACATTATTTTAAAAGAACAGAAGTACTCCTTTCACACTGGCCCAAAATATGGAAATGTTAAGATACAGCATAGCGCTAAATACAAAGTTACTCACATTCATGGATATTCAGTTACACTGCCTCTGTAGCTGTGCCTGTGACGACTTTTAAAGTAAGCTATAAAGACTGCTTAGAGTAAGCAGATTTCATCACCTAAATCAAATGGCACCTGTAAGCTGAAACAACAGCCAAACGCACAAACACAACTTTTTTCCAGTTGCCTACGAGCTGCATTACCAGCAGCAATGGAGGCGATACGGGTCAAGACTGGGAAAGTAATATATTCAAAGTTAAAAATCTGGATGCAAGACAAATTCAGAGGAAGTCATCTCCATTGTTTCAACAGGCAAATGAAAAACAAAGTTTGCAGCTGAGGTCACTGTAAGGAGATACCTAAAATAGGACTTTTGATGGATTTGAAATGCTCACTTTCTTCAGCTGTACTGCTATAAAATTATGCTAGTTGCATGCAAACACATAAATCCAATAGTCAGCTTTCACAGAAACTAGTCCGGATCAAAAATAAATTTTAGGATGTGAAAGTTGACCACCTACAGTTGAGCAAGTCATGAGGCAGTTTAGAGTTGCCTAAATTAAAGTTCTCATAATTCAATTTTAGTTACACATGAACAACGATACAAACTGCAAACGATTTTTTTTCCTATTGGAATTAAGCCTCTACTTTGTCTAATTTCTTTCCTAAATCCTTTATTAAAAAAAACACACACGCACGCGCGCGCACACACACACTTGGAGAAAACATGCTATGATAAACATTTGATTTTAAAAAGATTATAAAGATATGAAAGTTGCTGCTGAATGCCTTAAAATCCTTTCAGCCCCTGCCCCCAGAAATATGAAATGGATACACTACCTATTTTCTGCTCTCTGACTGAAGGTACATGCTTAAAAGTTCCGCGTAATGATTCCCAAGCCTCGCTCTTGCTGAGCCTCACTTGAGAAAACTGAGAGCCTTGTGCCTCAGAGCACCACAGCTCTTTAGCACCCACCACTACTCAACTAGGAATACTAAATTAAGCCAGAACATAATCAGGCAACCGATACTAGCGAACACTGGTGTCCTATTCTTACACTTCTGGCATGCATGCAGTTTTAGCAAAAGATTTGATAAAAGGTTGGTCTTTAATCAAATAATACAAAACTAATTTATACTGATAGCTAGCAAAAATTTATCGATGCCCCTTATTTCAAGTTCCAGGACCCATCTGAAAAAACAGAAAGAGCTAAATGTATTGCAGAACTGTTAAGCTTTATCACAGCTGTGTAAGCAAGGCCTAGTACATCTGCTCTCCATTTTTCTTTAAACATTTCCATATTTCAAAAATTGGTGTATGTGAATAGCCTTTTCCTAATGCTCCTGTTGTAGGCTGTGATAAAGGAAGGAGTTAAATGGGGTTGCTCTTGCATAGGTACTTAAGGTTAGTTTCTTTTTTCTTTTAAATAACCCACTTCTACAGCTAGCAATGATCTCCTGCAGTACCCCGCTAGGAAAGCCGTTCCTCAGCCCCTTCCCCTTACCTGTAACTTTTTCGTGCTGCTCCTCGCTCCCCGGCCCTAGCTCGTGAGCTCTGCACCGCTCACCAGCAATTTCACTTCAAGGGGCAGCACAAAACTAACAATCAAAGCTATGGAGATCAGAAATGTCAGGACTGCATTGCAAAAGGGGAAAGAAAAAAAAGAAAGAAAGAAGCCTCTGAAAAACTGGTATTTGTATCCAATAAAGATGCTGAAAATGTTGCTTTGTGCTTGTATACAGTACCTACTTTGATTCTTGTAAAATAATTATTTATAGCAATAAGCTATCAGGTCACATATCCCCAAGAGGAACTAGGAAAGCATGAAAATCTCCTAGGAGCTAATTGAGAGAACAACTAGAAAGGCAGCTTTGCTTACTGCTGTTCTCAGAAGAACACATTTCAATTCCCTCCTCTGCTTTGTTAGGATATTACACCCTGGGTGAATCTAGCAGTAAAGTGAACAGCAGGCAGGGAATCCATCCATCATGCAGCACACAGTCAACGGGGTGCTCCTGCAAGCTACGACTGAAGTCTGTGAAGGCTTCACTTATTAAGTATCAACTGTAGCTGGGGATAAAGAGACAAGAGACCAAGATTTAAACCAAAAATAACTTCACAAAAAGCACTATATAGGCGTGGGGCAAAAATTAAAGTCATAAATATAATCTCGAGGGAAAAAAAGTCAAGGAAGGTCTCGTTTAGCTTTAATCACGCCCGTAAGAGTTCTCTGATTCCAGATGTTACCGTGAGAACACCCAGCCTTTTAGGATTTTTTTATGGTACTGTACAAACCATGGCAAAAAGCGACTTTTAATGCTATTAAACTGAGTCAAACATTTTGCTTTCAAAGAGATTACAAGTCCTCCGGCACAGCTAACTCTGCTCACACCAGCAGCCAGGTTCCCGCCGGGGGAGTGGGCTGCCAGCCCCGCGCCCACCCGCACAGCCCCGACCGCCGCCTCCCTCGCTCGGGGCGCGGGAGCACCCTCCGCTGCCTCCTGCGCCTGACCTGCACGGCAATGGTAGGACAGGAGCTGTGAGGACGGCAAAGCACACGTTTGGTAAGACTCAGAAAGGGTTCCTGCAAGATCAAGATGCTCTCCCTCTGGTACCGAACCAGTTTTTTAGTATGTAAGAGTACTGTCCCCAGTGAAAATATTAATAGCCAAAATAGTACAGAGAGTTATTTCTCTGTTCTTATTTTCCTAATGTGTTTGATAACATGCTGTTACTTTAAACAGCTTGTTTCCTCTGTAACATCAGTTTGATCAGTTCTCCCTTTTTATAAACACGACAAAAATTATCCCTCTAGCCAAAAAGAGGGAAGAGAAACACAAACATGACAGTAGTAAAAAGATTAAGACACAGGTAAACAACACAAAACTATTTGTCTTACTTCAGGAAACATCTAGGTATAATCCGTGGTCCCTTAAAATATTTATTTACCTTAGATATGCAACCTGGCATATTTAATACAACAAAACAGCTGACTGCAAACATTGACAAAAAAGAATCAAGTTTTGCTGAGTTCAGCAAAATGAGCTTTTATCAGGCATATATTTTAGTTATAACAGTTCTTGAAACAATGCTAACTTTGAGCATAACATAAACCAGTAAACAGAAGAGTTTGTCCACTTTCACTATAATCCAAACACCCACAATAGTGTTATTGTAACATTCTTTAGAACTGTCAGCTTTCAATTTGTACTATTTGCATCCACAGCTAAAGCTTCCAAATAATCCATCATTTTTCTCCCTATTTCTAAAGTATACATATAGAAGAATAAATTAAATCAATCATATGAGTAATAGTCACTGTCCATAATTTTACAGATTTCTCATCTACTCCCTTTATGGCAAATGGCAGGGACTTTAACCTCTCCTTCATGGAAAGGACAACGCCAGATGCACATAATCAAATACTTCACAGACAAAATAGTGAGAAATGTTACACAAATCAGAAGGATTCATAAATAAACAAGCGGTTCCTTTCAGGTAAAAGGGCTGCGTGCCTACCAAATAAGCAAAACCTCTGTCCTTTGCTCGTTACAATGAACGCTGTCAGCGCAGATGTCAAGAACTCCAAACACATCCGCGGATCGAATACCCACGCCCCTGGCCAGCCGTGTCCGCAGGCAGCTGCCTGCTCCGACGGTGCTGATCGACCTCCAGCCTTCTCAGGGTCGTGCCATAAAAATATTTTCCTGATGCTGCTTTTTCTTCTATGTTCTCTCATTACATAATCTCAAACAGAAAACACAGTCTAAGAACTGCAGAAAAGCTGTACTCTATTCTACTACTGTTTATAGACCTACTGAGATATGGGACCGCTGAATTCCAACGGTCGATAAATATTACACATACATCTATGGCTTTTAACACAAATAAATACCTTCCAAATGAAGTGCAAACAGAACTTTGACAGTAGAAATTTGGTTCTTTGGTTCTAAAAAATTACCAGATACACATGCTTAACATGTGACTGATGTTTCTCTTCAAATATTGCCTATTTTTTTCAGACACCAAAATTTTGCAAATTCCTTCATCAAATCCTGAAGAAAGTTGAAAGTTATTCTTTCGGTGTCTAACCAGAATGTATTTTGTGCGTTCTGGACTCAGGGTTGCAAGCCACTGAAAGTCCACCTTGCTTAATTCTTGTGCATCTAGTCCTGTATTTGCTGATAAATCCAGAACTGCCGGGTATACAACAAGAACAATTACTTTGTGAAGAGGATTCCCCAAACCTATTTTCTGGAATGAATTACTTTAAAATTTGAAGAAAAAAAGGTTAAGGGAAAGGAGGAAAGAAACCACTCAGCCTCTTTTCCTGGCACCTAAAACTGTCATGTAAGAGCAGGAAGAGTTATTTAGACGTTCAGAGTCTATCTTCTTCATTTACTTCACTAAGATCTTTAAACTAAGCAGCTGTAATCCAAGATAAGGTTGCCTCATCTTGCTCTAGAAAAAGTCTTTTAGAGGGCCTCTCTTTGAAGGATAGTCACACTTACCAGAACACTTATGCCTTTCTTCACTGCAGTAATTCAGTCCCACATCATCAAAGACCGGGCTGACTCTACAGGTAACATTTCTCACTGAATAACCAATACTCTTATTTCAGTAGAACAAGTCGGTGTGAAGAAGTACCCGAACTTTCCCTCACACAAACCCCTGTTCTGCCTGTGTCTCCAAACACCACAGCTACATCAGTAGTTTCCCAAAGCAAAGATTTTTATCCTTACAACAGTCAAGCCAGACAAGGATGTGGGTGTCGGGAGCTTTACTGGCGGTGTGGTTTCACACCCCGCTGTCTGCTACGGCCGCAAGCTGCCGTGGCAAGTCGCGGGCTCCCGCCCGCCTGCTGGTTCCGCCGACGGCTCTTCTACGGCACGACCCTGAGAAGGCTGGAGGTCGATCAGCACCGTCGGAGCAGGCAGCTGCCTGCGGACACGGCTGGCCAGGGGCGTGGGTATTCGATCCGCGGATGTGTTTGGAGTTCTTGACATCTGCGCTGACAGCGTTCATTGTAACGAGCAAAGGACAGAGGTTTTGCTTATTCGGTAGGCACGCAGCCACGAGGCGAGCCAGCTCAGCTGAGCAAGCCGGTGTGGACAGACAGGGTATTAAACACGCAGCACGCGGAATGAAGTCATCCCAAAGCCTCCTGATCCCCAGCTGGGCCACCAGGGCAGCTGTGAGCACATGGCTGGGGCACGGTGCAAGACTGCGACTTTTTGGTAGCAGGTCACAATTACAGCAGATTAGGCACAGCAGGAAACCAGGCCCTGAGCTGTGCTGGGAGCTTATGGCCAGAGCCAGAAACGAGGACGGCAGCTCCCGAATTACAGCCCCATGCTGAAGGGCCATTCTTCCATCCATAAGAAAACTTTTTTTGCTGATTATAAGTAATACACCTATATATGTCTTATTATATTTAGGAACCATGGAAAAACTAAAAGTCTGACATAAAACGTAGTAAGAAAAAAAAGATACTTAACAAAAACTGTGGCTTCTATTTACATTATAGGCTAATCATTCCAGAAATAGTAAAATTCTGTTAGTAAGAGAGCTGCAGAAAGGATTAATGACACAATCCAGACCTCTAGTTTTCAAAGACAATGCTTATCAAACAGAATTCTAGCAGGCATTTAGCCTTTTCAATTACCCTTTATAAGTATTTAGCAACTCTCTGCCTTGTTGATGGCAAACTTTCAAGGTAGAGATTATGCCAACAGTAACTTTTCCTCTCCAAATCCAGGTCAACCAATGCATACACACTGTTCTATAGTTTCAACTGGTAGAAAAACAAGTTTGTGACTACTGCACGGCAATTATTACGCAGAAACGAGATAATGAAAGAATGTTCTCAGAGGGTGGTGTGGGAAAACTGCTGATTGAGTTCGTTCTAAGAGGGCAGCAAACCTTCCCTTATGTTTACAGGGAATACCTATAAATTTACATCAGGACTTACCAGAAGGTGGCAGGGGGGCTTAATATGATTACTGTCCAAGTTTTCTTTACTAGTCGAAGAACTTTTTTCCTCAGTTGCTCAACTCTTTTACTCATAATACCCATTCCAGAAAGCCTTACCCTAAGATATGTAACAGACATGGTCCTACAAGCATTTCAGCTGCTCACCCAAGCATATTTGATACAACACTTTTAAACAAATAACGCAACTTGTATTCAAGGGTATGTGATACCTGATATACTGCTTTTTGAGTACCTAGTATTACAATAAATCCATGACGCTACAAACACAGTTTTGTTTTAAACTGCTGGGGTTAGTAGGTAAAAGAGCTCTGCTTTAGTCTGGCTAAGGCTTAGAGGCATTTTATACACCTGTTATCACAAAGACTCTCAAAATATACTTGAAAATGGAATGAAATAAAAAATACTTTAGATAAGCTCACAAAAAACCAAAAGATTCCTAAGACTAGTCAAAGGGCAGGGAGAAGGTGTGTGGTTATCCTATCACTTATCCGTGAAATGTTTCATTGGGTACATAAAGTTTACATACAGGAGTAGGCTGTCAGGTCCAGTGTATCTGGTCTGTGCAGAATTATTGACAGGCAATAAGCCCTACTAAAGCACTACAAAAAGTGGACTATTTGTTAGTGGAGAGGAGAGGCAAGGCAGGGAAAGCAGTGTGTGTGAAATCATTACGAAAATAAAACATACACATGCATGTGTGCGTGCGCACACACACACACACCCACCNGTTAATTAATTTCTAAGCATACACTGAGTTTTTAAGCAAAAGCAAAAGTAGCTGCTTTACCAAGTCTCTTCTTATTCTCTTCTAGAGGGCCTGTCTTGGATAACACATGAACTGCTCCCCTAGCAATGCCTCCCCCTACCAGCTAACCGCAGAGGGAGTTAAGAGATCTAGCTTAAAACAAAGCCTCACTTCTAGGTAACCAAAGCTTGCTAATTCGAGGAACCTCATTTCTAAATGTTACTTGAGTTTCTTCTTCCCTGTGTGCTGAGTCTGAATTCAACGTCAGTGCTGTAGGTTACGACCCACGTTAAATCCTGCCCTATTAGCGGAGTGACTTAGCCTTCCCTTGCAAGGAGAAATGGGAGCGGTGGCTAATTGCGTGGTACCATTAGAAGAGAGGTTTTGTTTTTGTTGGATTTTTCGCAACAAGAGAAGCTTAGCATACACACACAATTAGTACGGTATTATAATGTCTTTTACCCTCTGGCTGTACATACATTGTTTAAGAGATGCAAAGGCTGATAGATTCTAGTTTAAAGGAGATGTTCATAATCATTGTAATTATTCTGTTTAAAGGAAAAGCCACACACAGATAAGTTAGGAGAAGGAGGAAAATATTACAGTAGTGCCATGTGCAGTCGTCTTCACTTTACTGTACTGACCAGAGCTCCCCAGAAGGCTGTTTTAAACTCACAGCACGAGGCCCATCACCACTACGGAAATATGAACAGATGGAAATCAACAGATCAGACACTCACAGCACCACCAGTGATGAAAAGAAACTGAATTTAGGGAAGCATGCAGTATCCGAGTACGACTACCACCGGGGCGAGAAAGGGCACAGACAGAAAGGTGGACCCTGTACTCATGCAGTAGCCAGAGAGGGAAGTCTAGGGATAAATGAAGTAATTTCTTATTATCCTACCTGCAAGCCATATTGAATATCTGCTCATATGAAGCAGCTACTCAGGGCCCACAAGACAGGCACATGTAAGACACAAACATCGACACTTATGAAGTGTACCCTCGTATTTTCACCAGCTGTTCATGGACTTAGTAAAAGGTTTCCACAAAATCTGTTTACATTCCTGATGCAAATCATCGCCTGCAAAGAGCTCCTCGTAGCTGCAGCACAGAAGATTAACCCACGTCTAAAAGAGTTTGAAAGAGAATACTGAATGAAAGTCAGTACTGATACCAGCACATGGGCATGGAAAAATAAAGAAAAGGTTTCATTGTTAAAAGACACATTATCAAAAAGAACAGCTGTTATTTTTGGAGAGATTTAAGAAATTGATGTGCTGATAATGATTTTCAGGTCACAATTGCTATGCAGCAGTCTCCAGTTGGCAATACTTCAAAGATGCTGAAATGAAATATTAACAGTGGTAAAAAAATTAGTTTAAGAGATATGATATGAAAGCAAACTGAAGAAGACAGCTGAGAAGATACTACTGAGCAGAACTTTGTTTTTGCTTACACTTAACTTCGAGACACAGACAACCAAGACCAGCCAGTGTAAAAGCAATAAGGGACTACGTAGGCAGTGCAATGACAGCCAGAGGCAAGAGCTCAAAAGATCTATTAGGGGATGTAACAGTATAGCCACCACTGGAAGACACAATACTTGTTGCCCTCTCTCGGATGCATAATTTACTCCTACAAAATACACCTTTGCAACATAAAGCAGCAGCTTGCTTTATTGTCTTTTGGTAATGGTATACGCTGCCCTTACAGCTACGGTAAAGGAATTTAAATAATTAACTCTATGACTGTATGATACAAAACCTTTTTCTCACAAACATGGATGCACTGAATTGGCATATCTAACAGCAATGTTTTGGGGCTTTGTTTTTTGTCACTGAGCCGAAGGGGTGCCCTAAAGACCCGCAGCGTGCCGCGCAGTTACAGAAAAGAAGTACCAGAAGTACCGGTATGGATCCTGGAGCGGCTGCTCTAATTCGAAACAAGCCCAGGTACTGGACAGACGAAGAAGCCAGAGGCCGTGTGTGCTCTACAGGGGCCATTTACCGCTAGCAGCTGCGCCCGTGAGCCTGCTGGGAACCCCCCAGCTCGCTCAGCGCTGCTGGGGTGCAGGCGGGGGTACCGAAGCTGTTCCACGCAGCTGTCCGCAATGGTTCAGCTCCTGCCAACCACCTCGAGTGCCAAGCGTCCCATTCGTCTGCATTAAGACTAAAGAGCAGCGCTCCACCCAGAAGCGACAGCTCATTGACAGAGTTCTCTGTTTTATCCCTACTTCACCCCAGTTTCAACCGAGTTTCACATCAGTTTCAGCACTCATCAGACACAACAGACCACTCCATACCAAATACACAAGAACTCTTTGCAGGCCAATATGGACTGGTAAGAGTTGGGTGGGTGTGTTCACAGACAGAAGTAAAAACTTGCACTTTAAAACCTCTGAAACATACAAAGTCACATTCTACAAGCTAAGTATTTTCTAGAAACTTATGCAAGTAAAATAAGTTTTACATCCAGGAATTTGCATTTGAATGCTGGTTTATTTGTGTTTTAAAAGCACTGAACAGGAGATAAATTCCTTAAGATAACCAAAAAAGACAATGTAATTAACTTACTACAAATGTGTATGTTCAGCGTCTCACTAAATTACTCAATGTGCAGAATACTGCAAGGTAGTCCAAAGTATGGTCAGGTATTCCAAAAAACCCTGCACTGTAAGTTTCTCCACATAGCCAAGTCTTTCTAATCCCCTCTCGTGATAGGCAGTCTCTTCCGAGGTGCAGGATTCATTCGGGGAAAGAAAAGACTGACCACAAGCTAACAGATTTCATGGATAACTTTAAGATGAGTTCCAGAGAGGAGATTTAACTTTCACCAAAAGGTATTTCATGTGAAAGGGTTAAGCAACTTGTTCTTCATGTCACACTTCAAAGGTATGCTTTATTCCCGTCTTGCTCAGCTGCCAAATGCAGACCTCTCCAGAGCTCCTTTTTCAGCTGTAGATGTCCTAAAAAGCCTTTTAATGTTGCGCTCTAATCACACCCTCAAGCATGTGCGCCATTATCACTTATTCTTTAAAAATCAGAGCTAAAAGCAAAACTGATTACTGCAAAAAATCTGTCTCCTTGAACAAAAATTGACTCAGAGTATCTTACTTAAAAGAAAAGGATAGAAAATTAAAGGGATACTGTTATGGTTAATATCTTTAAAAATGTTTAATTTGTCTTCCTTCGTGGAAGCTTAAAATTGAAACTGCTTTTCAAATCAAATTTATTTCCCCATTTACACAAAATTTTCTGGCTATGCTTGAGACCTTTTTATTTACTTCCCAACTGCCTACATGAACCATAGCTATAGCAAGTTACTGCACTATACAGGATATTCATTCTGTGTCGTTTTATTATTATTATTATTATTATTATTATTATTCCATAAAAGCAATTTTTTTTTCAGTCAATATCATAGCTCTGTAAGGTCTGTGATGCTGATAAATAAACATGCCCAGTGAACATATAAATCTCCATGCATTTTTGTTCTTTTTTTTTCCTTTTTTTTAAACATACACCATAACTACATGAACTACTACGTTCCCAGCCCAATTCACTGACCTCCATTCCCATTCCCACTAGCCAACCAAAGAAAATCCAAATGTGAAACCTTCTTCTCCACGTCCAACAAGCCTCTAGGCTTTGGCACAGTTCCTAGAATATTTTTGTACCTCCCTAGGAAAGTAGGTTAATAAAACCTCTGGTCATATCCTCTAGCTAGACACCTCGTTTCCAGCAGTAATCATCCACAGCATCCCAAATTTCCCTGCAAGCTTCCTTATACCTCTCGTCCCCCGCCAGCCTCTCCTGGGGGCGGGGGGACCAAAACAACCACAAGAAACCCAGCGATTAATTCCTCTTCGCCTCATTACTCCAACGAGGCTAAAGCGTAATCACCGTGAGCCAGTACCACACCTCCGCATTTCCATACTCCACCTGCCCGGTTAAATCCATCATATTCCAGCCATTCCATTTTTTCACTGCTTTCATGCTTGGCTGTTTGCCAGCACAGGAAAAATCAGCAGAGTATTCAAACCAAAGCCTGCAACAAGTATTTGAAACGCAGTAATTTGCTCCAAAGTAATTACAATCCAGTGCTCTGTGCTACAACCCAGGGAAATGGTTGCATCTCTTGGTTTACTAAGCCTCAGGACTTGGACGCATTTGTTGTATGAGGTCAACAGTACCTTTTCATCCTATGAAACACTGCTTTCTATGTTTACCACCAAAATTCCGTAGGAATGAAGAATCTATGAACGTACAGCGAGGGTTTTATCTGCAAGAGGCAAATCTGACCTGCTGACCTCCTGAGTTTCAGCTTATATCCTGCCCATTATTGTAACACCGAATATGTTATAACGATACAGAACACTGTATTACAACACAGAATAATTACTAGTTGCCACTCTCCTTTCCATTCCCCTTGCCAGACATTATTTTACTCAACAATATTTTTATTTATCTGTCTTTTATGGCAATGGACATTAGAATCATAGAACTTAAAATTAACATTAAAATATCACTTAAACGTTAAAACTTATACAGCACTGTAATTCCCAACACCAACATTTAACAACGGAGGAAGTAAACACTAACCAGAGACTGCTCAATTCCTCCTCTGCTGGAGAAACCAAAACTAAGAGCGGAGAAACAAGATGACCAGTACTGTCTGCTTTGTCAGAAACAGCATCCGACAAGAGCTCTTTTGGTGCCACCTCTTTCAGAGACTATATAGTTTCTTTTCACAGTGGCAACTCTAACCGAAGATAATCCTTGTTATATTTTGACAGTAGCAGTAAAGAGCACAACTACATTAATGGCAGCTCCCGTGTTTCGGTACACAAGCCAAGTGGACATCAGATTTCTGAAGCTTCCTCTGTACATTTTACTCATGTAAAGTATTGAAAATTGCTCCTTTTTTTTCCCTTTCTGTATAAAGATTTCTATGTGACCAGAACTGCACACTCATTCTTTGAATCACTGTAGGAGCAGAAGGGACACATCAAAACACAAATGAAAAATAAACTTATAGCCAGTACAATCCAAAAGCCTAGAAGATGCTTTAGGGTTGTGGGATACTTTTGGAACATGGAAGGTATTTTTTTTTTTTCTTTAATGTATATTAATGAAGATTTAAGAAAGACCCACAACCTTGCAAATATTTAAAATATTACAAGAACTTCAAGGAAACTGTATTTCTTTCTTCTCAAAAACAAAAACCTGAATTGTTATAAAGCAAATTAATTTACATCCTCCACAGCAGCAATTTCAGTTTCACAACTTAATCTGAAGAAACACCAAAGTCAGACCTGCAGGGCTCTTGTCTCACCTATTAGTTTCAAAGCCGTATTTTGTTTTAAACGATTTCCATGAACAGACCTGAAAATCCTAATACATGTTACTCTATTCTGAAAGTCAAAAGCCTTATGATAACATAAATCACCATAGTGGCTGTAATTCCAGTCTTCTCACGTCTTTCTAAGGTAAAATACAGACTCCTGGAAGAAAACATGAAATTTCAAAGGGGAATTAAGTTAATGGCTCTAAAACACTTTTGACCCTAAGTTTAAACAACAGTTCAGTATGAAATAAAAATTACAGAAGGATTCCCTTTAACAGGTCATACGATAGGTGGCAAAATCTTCTTGGGAACAACTGTGGGAGTGATAATACTATATACATTTAATGTTCAAATTACCAAACATGTCAGTTCTTAAAATTTTAGATGAGTCTACAGAGGAGTAAACAGTAGCATAAAAATGGTAATGTGACATGCCCGAGACAGAGATCAGAGAAAAAGCCACAAGTAGGTCAAGGCTGGTCCTGATTCTGTCAACATTCACCTACTTTTCAAATCCTTCAGAAAACAAAAAAACAATCCAAACCTAAATAACCTAAGTCGTCTTCTCCTTCAGCAGGGGCAGAAGGAAAGTCACAGTTCAGATACTGGGCTCGGGTAAGTATGTCAATGCCCCGCAGCCAAAAGCGGAATGGAAGACCTTAATCCTCACTTTTCAAATCCAGTCAGTGAGCAAATATGAACCCCACCAGAAAAGCACTTTAATATCTTAAGTGATCTTTAATAACTTAATAAATAAATAAATTAAATAAAAGGTACTTTCCACTTCATAATTAAAACCTGCTTTTAGTTAAGCTGTTAGATAGAACTCTGACTTTGTCATTTGAATTAAATTAGATGACCTATGGGAAAATAATTAAAAAAATATATATTTTTGTCTGTTAGTATTGCTTTATTACCTCCTCTATCAGGGTAATTATGCATAAAGACTGATACCATGCAGGATTGCTAGCCATTGACACAAAAGTATTCCACAGAATGTGCTCCGAGACACTTTTCAAAGAAGCAGTCTCGATCTGTATGGAGAAGATAAATGTCTTTCTTGCTCTGCCAGATCATAAATGGCAATTGATAATGGCTTTAAGATTTAAACCTGAAAATAATTCTACCAGGTCTTCACATTCTTTTGTTCCAATTCATAATCTGAACATTCACTTCTGAAGCAGCACTAAATAAAAGACGAACAATTTAGGACGCTGTCAGGTGAATACGAGTGCGGCAGTGGATGGGCTGCCACTTACGTGGCTGTGAAATTGCATCCTTAACCAAACTCAGCTCCTAAATTAAAACTGAATCTTTCAACTCACATATTTACTATACTTGTCAAAAAAGATTAGGCTATCATAGAAAAAAATAGAAAATGTCGTGGACAGTCACGGTGAATTCATTAGGCCAATTCAAAACAGCGGAAGGAATAAGGGATGAGCAAAAGCAGAGTTCTCCCTGTTTTTGCAAGGACTTCAATTAACAGCAATTATCATGTGGGGACTTCTCTCCCCAACAATTTGAATTTAGACATAAAAATGAGGTAGGTGCCAGATATAACTCACTCTGTTTATTTCAGAGCAGGTTATTTTCCTTGATACGTCCTTGTGTGCCAAAGACTTTTTTTTCCATTTATGTATGCTGAACTACAAGAAAACATAAACCATTAAACACCACTGTCCTTTAACTGTACATCATGCTAATGAGATTAGCTTCCAGAATGATGACTTAGAGGAGATGTGCGGTTAGGAAAACTATTGTTAGATCTTTGTTTTCCAGGATGTCACTTTCAGCCTGTGTATATTCTTGTTTGTTCTGGAGACGTCCTTGCAATTAGAAAGGGAATCGTGACTCAAAAAATGCTAATTGACTGCAAGACTCCTCACTTTTGTTAAAAAGCAGCATCTCAATTTTTCCTGTATTGTTTTGACCATCTCTACTTTTTTTCCACAAGCACATGATGAGTTAACAGCTAGTCTGCAGATGCACCTTTCCAAGCACTACCCACGGTTCAAGCCAGCTGCCGTAACTGTTAAAGTTAGGGCACGCTTGCATGCCAAGGATGCTCGGTACTCTATCCAGCCTGCATTTGTAACCTAGTGCAGTATTACATTATGCATATTAATTTTATGAATATCATGCGTCTTTCCATGACCTATTTGATCCATGGCCCTTCAGTCAGTCAGAATAATAACAAAAAGGATAATTTTGCTTCATCAACATACCCACAAGCTACAAATCAACATCAAGGAGGTCTGGTCTAGAGGACTTCAAAGGCACTTGGGAAATGCCCAGGAGATTCAGAAGCACTCTGAGATTCAGAAAATTCTCTTGCTCGTCTTACCCAAAAGTGCTAGCCAAGGAATTTATGAAAATTATGAAAGATGGATTGCAAGCAGTCTGGGAATAACTGCTACGTTCTCTCCGTTCTTCCGTAAATGGTTACCTGCAAGATAATCTCCCTCCAAATCGTAGATGGGAAGCGAGCAAGCCAACAAGAATTTACAGAAACATCCAAAGAAAAGTTCTATTATTGCTCTATTAGAAAGCCCTTTTAACAATGCTTTTGTTCTGCTTACTATATAACCTCTGGGGAGAAAAATCTCTTATTTAGTGCTCTTGAACAGTTTCATATTGGCTGGCAAGGGCCTTTGGAAACCAAGGCGGGGGAAGCCCGAAGGCACGCCGCTGAAGTCAGACACAGCGCCGCTTCCACTCGGAGAGCAGCACGCTGGGAGCTGCCGCGCCGGTATGAAAAGGGTTCCGAATGGACTGTCATACAACTTTCCCTGCATTTCGGATAACTGTAATAAATCTTAACATGCTAACTAGGAACCAAAACACTTAAAAGAAAAATAAAATGGTTTTCAGGGAAAAGGTCCACTGACTTAGACCACAAGCTAGACTCTCTCCTTCGTAAGCTACAACCAGCTTGCCTTGCAAGTCTCACCTGGGGAGCTCAACAACGCCCAAACAGACCGTAGCAACTACCTCACATAAAAAAGATTACTCATTCCTGAAAACTGCGACTATGTTTATGAAATAAGTTTTGTTTACCCATTGACAAATATTCTTCAATGGTTACAAGCATTTATATTAAATTGAATAATAAAATGTATTAACTGAAATAATAAGAAACCCTATACACACTTTCAAGAGAGAAGAGAAAGTCAGTAGCTTCTCAGAAAAAAAAGCTAATAATGTAGACCAAAGCCAAATAACTACTTGACCATCAGTTTAACACCATCCTCAGCTTTACTGCTCCCAGTAAGCAAAGGCTCTATTCTAACACTACATTTAGCTAGAAAAATGAAGAAAACTATAAGAGCACCGCCTGGTGGTGCCTGAATAATGAATAAAAATATCAATGTAAAACTAGGAATAGGTTTAGGATTAAAATTTGGAATAGCACCATTCCAAAGTGACAAGAAAACTAAAACACCAGGTTCTCCGGTAGGCAATTTTTGCACCTACTAAAACATATTTGCGTATGAAAGACAATGGGTGAAAGGAAATCACTCGCTGGAGTCCAAGGATTCCCATATTCTCCAATGTTTTAATTTTCGATAAAATTTCCTGCAACAGAAAGCTTTGGATTTTTTTTTCTAATTCCACAACAAATACCATCATACCATGTTCTAAGAAAATTAAAGAAATAACTGAAAATGATTTATCAAAGCATATATTCTATGAAATGATTCTGCTATCACCATTCTGGTCTTATAAATAACAGCATAAACAGCATAAACATTCCACTCACACACACACATTTCCAAGCCTTTATAGAAAAAAACACATCAGGAAATTAAAGAACGATGCTACTGGGACGCACTGATTCTGCTATAACCCTCATGATTAAAGCTCAAGTTCTAACTAAGCACTTCTAAACACTGTCCATGGCCACGTTCTACAGCCATGGAAGTCATTTAGTATCAAGGCTGACCTGAGTCTACCTTTATTTCTCCGTGGCTGTCACAAAGCAAGAGAAAGCCGATACAATTTGAAACATCATAATGAAGTTCAGATTGTTGTAACACTCTGACTTTAAAACTGTCGGTACAAAGAGAAATTTTTATTTTAGATAATGAGGCTTCCATGAACACTTAGACTTGTTCAGCTGCTTGCAAGTTCTGTAAAACACATATTTTGGTGCACTAATAGGAATACATTTTGGCAGAAGGCCGTATTCACCCAGAGCGCTTTGTGGAGCGTCAGCTGAACAAACTCGTATTTTTTCCATGATCACAGAAACTCTCCGTAGGCAATCTGTGACAAAATTACTGAACTCAGAAACCTACAAAAACGTGCTGACGATCTAACCGCTCAAAGCTATCAAGTTGCTCTACAATATATATCATCTATTAGCAGTGCCAGCACCTTAACGCTTTTACTGTGCCATACTGTGGCCGAGTCACGGCGAGCTGGGGCGGCAGCGCGAGCCGTCCGGTGCCGTGCTCCCGCCCGCCCNCAGCCAGCTCGCGCCACGCAGCGGGGCCGCTGCCGCGGGGCTGCCGAGCCCAGGTTACCCCTGCCACGCGCTGCGGGTGGAGCTCGCGTGATGGCCGCAGAGAAGCGGTAGGCACCTCCTACGTTTTAGCCCTCGCACCCAAACACCGTCGTCTACATTTAAACTTGCTGTTGGTAGGCTGCACTTCACACAAAGTACCACAGCCAAACTGGAAAATAAGAAAATGGGGTGGAAGGGTTAACAGTTAAAACAAAGTGAAAAAGACATTTTAAGGAGAAGGTTACTTACGTTACTTCTTAAAAAGCGTGGCTTACGGGCACGTTAATTTTTATAGGCTCTCTGTATCTAGATAGCCGATAATTGCTATGGTTTGTACCACCTTTAGCTACTACCCATTCACTATCCATCCCATCCACTACCACTCGCATTCACTTTTTCCTTGTTACTGCTTATTATGGTTAAATACTATTATCAATAAATAAATGCATTAACCACATAAGCCTCTATCCTTTACATACGTATTTGTACTGCCTGTCATAAGCCACTTTCATTTAAGCTTCTACTACCTCACTCGGGGGTCTACTTTACAAAATTGGACATAATCGTTGGTTTGAGTCACAATAAAGCGAAATTTACAGCCCCTGCTATGCGATGTACTTTCAAATTACAATGCTAGGACTTTGTCTACACCTACTGCACTTAACGGTTTGCAGAACAGCTGAACACATCCACATCAGACAGCTTCAGGGGCGACACCGCCTGCTCCTGGGTCTGAAAACCAACCTGCCCATTCCGGCCCGCACGAAACCAGCCAGCCCCGAGCCTCGGCGCCGCCGACAGACGCGAGCAAGCGATGGAGGCACAGCTGCCGCCCCGTGCCGTGCTCCCAGCCAGCCCCCCTCGTCCCACGCCTCTCCTGGGAGAACAGCCCACAGCCCCCAGGCCTCCGCTCCCACCGCCCGCCCCGCGCGTCGCCGAACGCCCGCACTCCCGCACCTGGTACCACGGGACGGGGCTGTACGGCCCCAAACCCGACCGCTCGCACCAGCGCTAACCAGCCCGGCTGCTAGTGCAATCGGCGCTGAAGCTCCGTTACCAAAGCCTGTTATTCGCTACCTGAAGAATTTCCCAGCCTCGCAGGTAGGGTAGGACAGGCTCAGACTGGCGCAAGCCCAAGCGCAGCCTGGAAAACTGAGACTCCAGTTTGGTTACAGAACGCGCTTATGGCATGGTAAGGTCCTGGTACTGAGCACGAGACAGCCCAGGCACTGAGTACTGCCGTTAATTACTCTGTTACAGAAATTTAAAATGGACATCAACTATTAAGTAATAGGACCAGGCATACTACAAAATTGTATTTCAGAAATGAAAGCCAAACACTTTCAGAGAGGTTACTCTTGCAATAATATTTATAACTTAAGCTAGGATCAAGTGCATACTCCTAAATTCTAAATGTTACAGTGGAAATTGCAGTAACTGAGCCTGGTTTCTTTTTATTGAATTCTTTTGACCAGAAATAAATGGGCTTTCAGTAAACCCTAAAAGCTGTTCTGAGTGCAGATCCTAATTTGTACATCACTTCTCATGTTCCAGAAAGATTTTAAAATCTAAATTGCCTCTTTATTTTTGAAGCAGTATCTCATCTCGTTCTCTCTTCTAAGGACTTCCACTTTTTCGACGAATTCAGCAAAGTGAAAGTAGCCAGTTCCACTCTCAGGAAATCTCTGGAGTTAGGGAATAAGGACAGAAACCGGACTAACAGAAATCTAAATACAGCAAAGGCATAAGCAACAAAGGTGGCAAAAAAACAAATTATTCTTTGTCTCAGTTGAAATTGTATTTGGATGAGTTAGAACAGTCCCATAACACATTCTGTACCATGCACATAAGCTTCTCTTATCCTCTTCCCCTTTGTCCCACAACATGATAGTTTCCACCATTTTTATATCTAAGCATAATCAAATTACCACTAAATAGCCAGCTAAATCTTGAAGCCAATTTCACGTCTGAAAATTTACAATACAAAGTATTTGTTAGCTATTTTTGTTGTTTGTAAACTGCTGAGTTACAATAAACTGAATCCACTTTTCAAGGTTCACACAACACCCTTTTTTCAAAAAAAATAAAAAAAAGAAGCCATGAGGTTATTAGAATAGTCTAATTACTGTGAAAATTCAAAAATGCAGCCAAGCTAGATAATTGCTACGAGTTCAGTAACAAAAATTCCCACCTATTTAGAAGTTGGACACTTTGGGGGTCCCTTCCAACTCAGGATATTCTGTGATTCTCTGAATACCAGAGTTCATAAACCAAACATACGTATCAGGAGACAGTCAGTTTGCTCCCTTAACTTCTCTATGTCACACTGCTTCCTGCTGTTGCAATATTAATTTTCATCTAGTATAGGTAGTTCTGCCCAGTATAGGTAGTTCAGACAATATTACCATGATTAAGAATCAGAGTTTCACATTTTCTGACAAAACCTGAAATAATCAATCCATATGCCTACATCACCACACATGCATATATTTGAATGTATAATACAGGAGTCAAGAATCCAATGTTCTCAGACATCAGGTTACACAGCAAATAAAATATGTATTTTAACAGACTCCCACCATAATCCCTAGTTTAAACTTAAGACTGCCACTAGCAAGTAACTGGCATCACTTGAGCATACCTTGTAGCACGTACGATATAGAACACAAGCGTCACCAAGCAGCTGCTCGCACTGGGAGGGCAGCCACCGAACGGCCCGCATGGAGAACCTCTGCTCCACCAGGCAGAACAGAGATGCCACCTGACGACCTGCTGCAACCCAGCCGCACACTCCACCCAGGTGGATTACCCCTGGATCATTTCCACGTTCTGTGTAGAGAGGACATGAGTGCTCTGCTGCAAATTCTCTCTTCGAGAAACCAAAGGCACGCTGTGCTCAAGTAACCAAAACTTCCACACAGAAAATCCTGGAGCTAGATCTCATTGGCACACAAAACCTAGCAGTCAAGCTACTATTTAGTATTTCCTTACAAACTGAGACCAACTGAACTTCAAAAACTAACCCTCAAATACGAAACAGACCGGTCTACTTACACGCAGCAGCCGACAGAAACAGCTTAACCTGAAATTCAGTATTCCTCCTGCAAACCTCTCTCCATCGTAAATTTCTTCATCTACGTTCAGTTCTGCAGACCAAGCCAGCCTTCCAATTCTCCTATTTGCTAATACTTAGATCACAGTTCTTTGTGGATTTTTTTAAATATTCCATTTAAAAAATATTAGCAGTTACTATTAACGAATCATTGTTCATTTTTATAAACACAAACCCAGTCTAAGTACGCTCTGTACAACTTCGAGCTAGCTCCTCTCATACGAAAAGCCGAGTGCTAGGTATTCCAGACTAGAAGGCAGAACTTCCCAGCGGATCAAAGATACGTGAGACCCAGATACAACCGCTGCAAGTCACCAGAAAGCACTTCAAGCGTATCCCAGAGGCTTCCTTCCACTTCACCTGCCCAAAGCTATGTGCGCTCGGGGCCCCACCGCTCCCGCAGGGAATCAGGCCCGGGCAGCCTGCGGCACAGCCCCGTGCCACACGCAGCACACGCTCGGTGCGGGATCTAGGTACTCCCATCGGACCGCATGCAGCTGGCAGGAACACTTACGTCCTGGCACATTTATAAACACGAAAGGCATCTGTGTTTTCTGCCTAGTGAAATGGACCATTTAAACTCTCTTCGAAAGAAGTAAAAAAGTACATGGCGGGAGAGGGGAAAAGAAATCTGAAATATGTCTTCCGAAAAATCAATGTTAGATTGTAGTTCCAGCTACAAGCTGTTCTGCTGTAACGTTCGCAGAATTGAGAGGAAAGAGAAAATACGGAGCGCTACCGTGACCTAGCTGTATTATCAGCACGCAGTTTTACGTGGATACAAACAGCAGCACGAGTTGCAGGTGCTGCGATACAACGTGCATGTGAAGTGACCTGTAAATTGCTGACCTTGGCATAAATTACAATGAACTGATTTATTTAAAATGGTCCTCGCCCAACTTTGAGAAAAAAATATTACCCACATTCCTGCCCTCTTGCATCATCTTACAAGACAGTAACAGACAATCTAGTATATTACTTGGAGAGAATTCCACTTAATTCCCAATGTCTGATTTAAACGTACGAAGTTACTATATGCATTTCATTTACTTCAGCACATTTGGGGAGTAGTCATTTAAATGTTAACAGAATCTTTCTTTTAATGAAATTTGAAAAAACCCAACAACTTAAACATACAAGCTTCACAAAGTATCTCACACAAAAAAACCCGAATGTCACTGTTCCACCACATTTCTTCACAAACAGAGAGCCAGAATCCAACTCAAGTAAAGCAACCCTTTAAAAAATGCTGACATACTCGCTAACAACAAGCACCTGCAGATTCTTAAATTGCGATGCTAGGTGTGAAACAACACACGCTGCTCTGTAGTGTGCCCATTGCTAGTATTGCCTCTTTTGCCTTAGGCATCCCCATGGTCCCCTCCAAGAAATCACGGCACAAAAATGACGTAGTCTCCTTCCGGGGAAGTCGCTGCCTGCCTGCCCCGCGGAGTGGAACACGAAGCCCTCGGGAACGCCTCTGCCCGCTGCCATGGCGCAGGCGGCCCGCGGAGCCCGGCAGGCCCCGTGCGGGGAGCAGGGAAAGGCCACGTTATTTACGTGCCGCTGCAAGCTAGGGAGAACCTAGCAGTGGTCGTCTTTGCTAACTGGAAATTTCTGCTCACATTTTTCTGTTACAGCGTTACGCAGACAAAGCAGATGCATCCTTTGAACAGAACAGCTTCATGTTTACCAGCTGAGTGAAGATGCCCAGCAATGCTAAACAACAGTCAACACAGACAGCCAAGTTCTCCAAATATCCTGCAAGGACGCTAAATTTTTTTTTTTAATTTTTATAACTATTTCTGACCATTTTATTTAACAATTTCAACCACTTGTGTTGCCCCATTACTAAAAGCAAATTTTATTACACCAAAAATCAACACATCATGCCACAAATGTTTTCTACCCTTACAAAAAAAACCCTAGTTATATTCTTGAGCAGTGCTGCTGTCACATCTTAGCCAGGTGTAGCACCAGTAAGTTAGAATGCTCTTCGGATTTGTCTTGGATTTGTTTAGTTTGAATGTTTCGTAGGGATCTTCCCTCTGGATATCATTATTGGCATGGATTGCTCCTTCCAGAGGCTCTTTATCCAATTTCTGGTGGACATGCTGTTCCACCTACTGGAGATACTGCTTCCCACTTACAGTTCTTTTATCCTCAGACCCATTCACAATGAAAATTCCAGGGTTAATTTTAGACTCCGTTTGTCGTTTTCTTTTGATCAATAACAAAAAAGTCACTTTAGATTAATACAAAATGGCGGACGAAATAGTTTAGAGCAAAACAAACAACTGTCCATGTGAGCGCTAATGCCAAAACAGGATATTTTTTCCCTGATGTTCACAAACTCTCCACTAACAAGCGAGTTTTGAGGGACCGGAAAAAGATTATGATACAAACAGCTTTAGCTTAGAGAAAAATCTCTCACACCCACAAGACTTAAAAGATTTCATAAAACAGATTTTACTAATTCAACTTTCTCTGAACTTTTCACAATTACCAGACTGGACTTTTGCATTATCATTTGCATTAACCATGCAAAACATCATCTGGGTTCGCAGCAACATCAGACCTCAGAGGGGAACTTATCCTGCAGTTATTCATATGCTTTTTGAAGCTGTAACCTCATTTTTTTTGTAATATATATTCTAGCCATTTTGTCCGGAACAAATGATCTATATTGCATACTTGCTCAGCATGAGATGCTCCTTACAGTAACAGTCGGGAGATTATCGGTTTATCCTAGAAATGTCTTTCCAAGTGCTCTGCTTAGGATCAGTACAGTGATAAAACTCCCTTTAAATTGTTCTACAGTCCACACAATCACCAATTGTATGCAATAGCTTTTCAATTTTTACTCAGCATTGACTGTAGTGATTTCAGGCCTTTGAAGGCGAGGAACCAAGAATAAATTTAGACCAAATTATTTCTGCCTTTAAAAAGTTATGGCAGCCTGTACATAATGTCCTATCTTAAAATCAACAGCCAAACTATTTGCAACATTATACTGCTATTTGACTTTCTGTATAAAAAGTGTTAGAAGCAAGTACATTGAAAACCACGCTACAATTTAAAATTGCATAAATCAGGACTTTTTTAAAAAAGAATTTACATCCTTTTTCTAGTGTCATTTGTAACACGTTTCCCACAGAGATGCCTTTTAACACAGTTTTTATAGTAATAAAACAGATTGCCCAATTTCATAATTTTTGGTGAACCACGATAACTTTTCAAAATTAGAGACACGTATAAGACAAACACGATCCCACACACCTTCTAGAGTTGCAGCCTCTTATCCTCAGGGAGTGGACGTGTCCAAACCAACAAGACATTTTCCCAAAATTTCATCAGCAGCGCTAGCAGCTTGAACCAGCAACGGAATTAGTCCACGTCTACCTCCGCAGAAGCTGCAGTTCTTCTCTGCTCTAGGAATTGGGTATGAAAACAGCACGAGCTCCTCTTGCAGAGGTATGAAGTCTTTGCCCCTCGCTCCCAAACCAGGTTCGCTGGATTTGTTATTATTACTATTATTTTTAAGAATCCCACCAGATGGCAGTAGCATGTCTCCCCAGCAAAGCAGGGAGCACTTCTGCAAAGGACAGCTCCTCATCCTTAGAACGCACACAAGCCTTCCAAACACCAGATACACGTTTTGAAACGGGGGGCTCGGAGATTTTGATGAAACTAAAATCTGGGATTTGTTTTTTCAGTATTTTAAGAACGCGTTAACAGTGAATAGCTGAAGAGCAAGCTGTCCTGTTTTCAGCAGCACAGGCACACAGCTCAGTTCTCGGCCGTTTGCCAGAGTAGAACTCCGTTAAGCAAATTTGCAGGACCTGGGGAAGGCCCCCATACAGCTTCTGCTTCAGCAACTCCCCCGCCACCCCCACACTTTTGCCACAGTTCACAAACACCAAGCCTTGGTACGGCAACAGCGCGCACATCTTCATGTTAGAGCAGAATGAGAACCGATAACGGCAGCGACGTAACGCCGACTGTTCGAGAGATTCCTTTCTACTTTGCCAGTTTGGGTTAAGTTCGCTTTAAAATCCACATGCAGTCACAGGAGATAATGTGCCAAGGACAGTTGATTTAAAGCCTACTGGTGTCTAGATAATCAAGGATTCAGTTTGTGTATACAAATAACCGTGCAGCAACACAAGCCCGCGTAAGTTAATAACGAAAATGCTGAAGCACGATGCTTTGGCTCTTCACGAGTGAAAAACTCCAGCAGCACATTAGCAACCCCGAAATATCATGAAGTACCAGACAAATGAGCTAATGACAAATGCTAATTCGACTGCCAAGTCAAAACCTCTACCAGTAATCTAACAGGAAACTCAGTGCCACTCGCAACTGATCACTTCTTTGACCAGCTAAACTTAACTGCAGGACAAGCTGCATCCTTCTAGACAACAGGATGACACATCTCAGTAGTGAGATGAAAGACTACTTCTTCAAATACTTAAACTGCCTGTAGAATAACATCAGTTTCCCTCAACAATACGTATATGAACTTTTCAGTTATTTACCAGTGCCAATAAATGCTCAGAAAGAGATACAGATATGCAAAAGATCCTGACTCACAACTAGCTTAGGCCTTATATTACTGAAAAGTTTATGTTACGCTTGCACCAAAGCATGCCTTTTTCATGTCTAAGTTAACTTGAACTGTAAATACCCAAATCAATGTTTATGTTCAGTTCCATTATCTTATATGGCCAGAATTAAATTACATAGGCTTTCTTTCATGTTTTGAATGGAATCTAAAATTCAGCTTAACTCTTGCTTACACACAGACTCCTAAATGCAGCACACATTCACTTGCAGAAGTTAATACGAAACGCCAAAAGCCTACCAGTGGCCACAGAATTCAAATACATGTGAGCAAAGAGGAACTGGATTTCAACCAATTATGTTTTCAGTCTGCACAGACTTACAACTTTACCAAAGGAGATCTGACCTCCAGGCTTCCGCTTTCATTTCATTTAACATCCTTTTTTTTTTTTTTTTTTTCTTTAAACTGTTGTTACCTTGAAGTAAAAGCTGTAGTTACAACTTTGCAAGCATAGCCTCACCGGTGGCAATTCCCGTGTGCGGAGATGCAGTTGGGCACTCGGGGGTCTTGGGATCGAGGGACATTTCTGGCACCACCCTACCTGACATCAGCCAAGTGCAGATCCTCCTTATTTCTACACTTCTTTTTCCTCAGTATTCTTAATGATATTATATTTAAATATGCAAACCTAACCTTTTATTCTACTAAATATTACAAAAGCAGATCTCTCTTTGCACCTTTTTTTTTGGCAAATAAAACTGAGAAAAATAAAGACCTAGGAAATATATTGGGGTAAACAAATTTTTGAACCAAACGATAACAAGGTCTGATCTTACATAACACCCTAAATTTAAGCAAGCCTGTAACAATTAAGATAAAAAAAACACACTTTATCAAGAAATAAATACATGAACAGACAGAAATAATCTTTAGATATATTTTGAAAGATTTCTCTTCAGTTTTCATTCTTTCACAGACTCTTTTATACTGCATTGTAGCAAGAACAGAGCAGCGCTAGCTGCACAACAGCACCCCTCCGACTTTGAAAACTTAGCATTTAAATTAACTTCCTGGACCTTCTGCATTAAGGGACGCGAGATCTGCTGGAACATTAAGCTATGCCTGGTCTGTGCAGTTCTCCTAGAAAACACGGTTTATTACAAACACCGGTCTGATACGTTTATGGGCAGGGGCGAAGAACTAACGTGCCCTGCTCTTAGGCCTGCGCTGTAAAGCACTTTGCACTGTGTGCTGGCACAGGCTGCAGCGCCAGCCACGCACCGCTTCCACCTCCGTACCACTGAAGTGCGGGCAGTACCTAAAGCAAAACTCCTCAAGCAACGCAGAAAGTCACGCCGACTGAAGGCTGTGGAAAGCTCTACAGGGACACGCCACAGTTACCCACTTCAAACTTTGTATTTCCTACACAGGAAGTGTGCTGCAATACGCTTGCTCTCAAAAACAAAACCAAGGCATCTCTCACGTTTCTACAGAGTGTTACAGAATATGGTAAATCTGGCAACGGTTTATAAAAAACTACTCAAAAATCATACCAGCTTGGCTTCAGTGATCCTGAAGGGCAATAATTACATACATTACATTAAGGTGGTCACAAAATATGTTAGAAGAGACCACGATCCACTGAGAAAACCCTCTGAAACAGCAGCTGGGGGAATAAAAGAACCGTAGGCAGTAGTACAGTAAGACAGAAAATCCCATTTACATTTATGAGAGGAGAGCAAAGTTCAGATATTCTGGTGCAGGTAGCATACAGCATACTACTGCAGGTCAAGCAGTCTCCTAGACAAAGATCTTGACAGGTGACTGAAGAAGGAAGACATTTTCATATGCTTTCAATTTCTAGCTCTTAAGTCAGGTCAAAACATATATTCTAATACTCATTTGTTAACCTGAAATTTTAGGAAGTGTAGCTTAGCTATACAGAATACATATTCTAATAAAATGTATAGAAGGTATATAAACATGTTGCATTTGTCTTAAAAAGACTGATGGCGTGGCCTGTTAATAAGAGGTTGTTCTCCACCACTCTAAACCTCGTTCTGCCAAGAAAAACAAGTGAAGCCAACTTTCTAAGAACAGAGAAGAAGCAGTAAAAAAATTGTAGTAAGCAGCTTTCTTGTATTCTGAATCAAATGACAAAAACAAGAATGAATTATGATTTGGTAAAAAAAATGAAAAGGAAAAATTGGTTCAGTTTTTTGCTTTACTCACCAGACAACACCAAAGGCTCCATATCCAATAGGTCTGTCCGGCTCAATGTCCAGTTGCTGTTGTGGATGTTGTGAGTGCTGATGATGGTGCGCTTTAACTGCAGCAGCTGCTGCAGCTTGTACCTGAGCTGGGGCTGCTGCAGCTGGTCCAGGGGCCTGACCCGGTGCCGGTGATGGGAAATATGGCTGCTGCTGCCCTGGGTTTAACATCGCCGCGGCCGCGGCCGCAGCTGCCGCGGCCGCAGCTGCCGAAGAGGCATGCTGCTGTACGGGATGTACCGCAGCTGCAGAGCCTGGATGCAAGTGATGCTGAGGGTGGTGGTGGTGATGGAGGTGAGGAGGAGGGAGGTGAGGAAGGTGGTGGTGATGGTGGTGGTGGTGACCTGCTGCTGCTGCAGACGTACCGCCATTGTAAGCCGCCATCATTTTTGCGTTGGCTGTTGTGCCACAAAGAGACATTCAAAAAAATGCCCCTTGATTGGATAACAACTGGGTCAAGCTGTCATTTGGCCATAAAAATGAAATTTGCTACACTTTAAAAGAAGTTGGGTTTCATCATACACGGCCCACCTTTAAAAGCATTGAGCTCAACTGGCCTTATCTCTTCATGAAGCCAAACAATTTGGAGAATCTTCATGTGCGCGTGAGCCAGAGTGCACAAACCCCTCTTCCCCGAGAGTCCAGCTGTGGCTGCTTACTGAAACTCCATCCTTGGGCAATGGGGTTGGGGCGGGCTCTGTTTTTTCCACGCTTTTTTTTTTTTTTAAAAAAGAAATGGTGATCAATCCCCCTTCCCTCCAGAAGGAGGATTTGGAGCCACTCCCCTGGAACACCCTGAGAGGACTGACAAGTCTACCCCTTCCATTCCCACATCTCTCCACTTATCTCCTCGAAGCCTCCCTGAGCGCCCAGGCACCTCCTACATAGCTCCCTCCTCTCGTACACCTGCTCCCTCAAATACAGCAAAAAACTTGGGAGTTTGCAACTTTTCCTCGGAGGCCTGAAACACACACAAGCACCCAGAAAAAGTGAGGGGGGACGGAGGGAGCGAGGAGAGAAGGGCGAGGATAAGGAGGGGGAGGGCAGAAGGCAACGAACAGGCGACAGAAATAGATGGAGTCACGGAAGGGAGAGTTGTGGAGACAAAGATGCGAGGGCTGAGAGTATAGGAAATGATGCAGAATCACCAAAAAGGAGGTACTACTTTGTGAAACAACTTTTATTAGTCTTCAAAAAAATAACTGAAATAACAACAAAAAAAAATTAAATTACATTTTTAATACCATTATTTCAGTAAAGAGGGAAATGGATGTTATGTAGGCTGGTAAGTATTTATGTGAAGTTTGCATCTTCATTCCCCTCAGGAATACGGTGGAAGGGCACAGACGATCAGAACAGAACCTGCAAATTCAGAACTAAAAAGGCGTCCGAACAGGCGCAGTCTGCAGGGTGTGTGTGAACAGTTTTCCAGCCTTGTC
>VXAA01002488.1:78325-245461 GCA_013399115.1 Anseranas semipalmata
ACGGCGGGAGGGGCCAATGGCGCGCGCGGGGCGGGGTGAGGTGAGGTCGCGGCGGGGCGCGGAGGTCGCTGAGGGCGGCGGCGGGAAGGGGCGCGGGGGCTCCGTGCCGGGCCCTGACGCGGGGCGCCCCGGGGCGGCGGCGGGGCCCGCGGGGTGCGCTGCGCTGCGCTGGGTGAGCCCGCTCCTCCCCGGCCGGGCCGCGCGGGACGAGGAGCCCCGTTCCCTGAGGTGGAGGCTTTCTGCCTCGGCCCCGCTCTCCACAAGGTGATTACCCCCGCCGTCTGTCACGAACGAAACGTAACGCGAGTGTGCGTTAGAGGGGGGGGCTGGCCTCGAAGCGGGGGGTCGGTTTCGTCCCTCCGGTTTGGAGACCTGGAGGTAAAACCGGCTTGAAGCGGGCGAAGCCGGGGGGGCCGGGGGCAGCGAGGCCCGAGCGCTGCACCGGGTGCCCGCAGCCCCTGGGACCGCGGTGTCGCGCTGCGGCCGGGCTCCCCGCCTCCCCTGGCCCGGGAGGGGCAGAACCCCCGGTTTGGGATCTCGCCGGCGGATAGCGAGCGTCAGGGGCTGTAGCCAGCTGCCAATGAGCCTCTTGGCGAGGCTTCCTGCAGCACGCTCCCTAACACGCTCAGGCAGGGCCAGCCGTGAAGTGCACGTTAATTTAGGGCCCAAGTGCATTAACTAGTTTTAGTTGCATGTTGGTTTAGTTCACTTGTACCATCAGTCTGCGTGCTTGGGGAATGCAATGTCATTCTTTAAAGTATTTTTTCCTAAAACAGAGATAATTCAAAAAAAGTAATTTTTAATATTTTCAATTTTGTTGTATAAATATTAATCATATCTGATCAGTAGTTTTACTTAAAATCCCGTGGTTATCAGAGCCTTGCCCATGATGGTAGTGGTTAAATTAACTGGGAGTGCTAAAGAAGTTTCTTCACATGATTCAACTGGGTGAGCAGTTCCAGAGGAGATAAATGATCGGCAGTGAATTTATGTGCCGCTGCTGTGGGCAGGCTGAGAGCGTTTCCTTCTCTGCGTCTGGCTACCGTCTGAGCACAGGAACCACACTGGTGCAGCTGTGGTAGTACCAATGCACTGCTGAAGTTCTCCCAACAAATCCCTGGTGGCACTGTGTCAGCTACTGGGATGTCTCCTCTGAACACCTCTGAAATGTGAACAAAACCATTGGAAGAAAGGAGACTATAAATGTGAAAGCCTGTTGCAGTTTCTAAAATTTGAGTGGAAAATGCTTATAAAAATGATTTTGGATACTCCTTCTCTTCTGAGAAAGTAAACAAGAAAAGTCTTGCAAGAATTAAGATTCCTTGTCAAAACTTTCTATTGCATTTTTCAGATGTTGTTAGCTAATATTCCGGTCTGGAATTGTGGTGGAGTTATGCTATCATGTCTGCTTTTAAAACACAAACTTCACTTTATATATTTAAAAAAAAAAAAAAAAAAAAAGCAAGGGTAGGTTTAATTTTAGTTTACACCCTTTTTATAATAGCAGGGTCTGGGCATAGGAAAGTGGTGTGAAGTCTGGAAGGCTTTTAAAATTCTGCCCACTTTCAATATGGATTCTTATTATTGCTCTGTTATGGCTCAATTTTACTACTTGGAAAGATTTTGCAATTGCATAATAAGCATTATTGTATTGAAATCTAGTTTCTAAATGTATTTATAAATCAATGTGTCAGTGGTATTATTCAAGTCCAAAGGTAAACATAGTGTCTTAATTTTTTTTTAAGTCAGGTACTCTACTGAGCTAATTGGATCACATGTCTTGAAATAATAAATTTTCAGTAGCGTTGAATTTCTACTGGTGTATTTGCTGAAGGTCTGTTATTTCCAACTGCACTGCTGGGAAGGAAAGGGAGAGAAGAAATCCTCTATCTCGTTTCTGCTGCTGGATTGTTGTTGAATTTATGATCGTAAACAGTGTTCAGTGATGTGGAAAAAGTCAACCTTTTTCTAGCATAAGCTGGGAGTTTTGTAATGGTTGCATATTGAGAAGTGTTCACAGGTGTGCCGTTTTGGTGCCTAATCTCTGTAGGCTCCTTACAGTTAGTTAAAGGGTAAAGAGGCATCCTGTAGTGCCATCTGAAGGAATCTAGTTCAGGTGTGTCTGGACATCATCTCAACATTTCTTTCTGGTGACTATGTGGAGCCTATAGAGAGAAACTTCTGAAGGTAGGTGTTTAATATTAAGCAGTGTATCTTCACCTGCTCGCTTTCCCAGTGGATGGGGAATAATTCGGGCCTGGACCTCTGGTAACATTTTAAAGCTTTGTAGGGAGGTGTTTAGCCATCTCTGGAGCAGCTTGCATCCCTCAGAACCTATGCTTTCAAGTATTGTGCCCATGAAAAGATGGGAATTGGATTCATTACTCATTAGTGTTTAAGGCATTTATTTACACTTCCTCGTGAGCAAACCAGCTGGCAGTTAACCTGAGAGAAATACCAGTTGAAACACATGCTATTTCTTTATCTTTATTACTTTTTCTTTAAAGGAAGGGTCAACACAGTGGGGATTGTGTTGATCAGCATCTTTGCCGTGTTTGAGGACGTTAGATATGTGTAGCTTTCCATTGCATGATGCATTACAATATTATAAATGTTGCCTGTATTGTTCTTTAAAAAAAAAGTTATATTTAATTAGAAATTTTTCTGTGGTATGACTTTTTTTGAGAATGTTTTGTATTGTTTATTGATGCACACTTTTTGTTTTCATTATCATTAAGGACCAACGTTATATTTTTTTATTATTAAACACCAGTGATATCCAGTTTTTGGATAGAGGTTATTCTTAATAGGTCTCAAGAGGAAAAAAAATAAAGGTTGTACAAGCTCAGATGGCCTCCAATCTGGCTGCTGGTTTCTGTATTGCCGTGAAGTGGTTTAGGGCAACTCCTAGGACTGCTATTTGAAGAGCAGGGTTAGTTGCCTGAACCAGAACAGCATATCCAGCATAAAGACTTTCTCCCCCCCCAACCTTTATCTAGTTACTGACTTTCTGTTGTCAAAATCTTTTTCTATTAGTTTTAGTGAATCAAATCCATGGCGGCTTTTTTAGTTGGACGTAAATGTCTTGTCTTAGAAATACTCTAAAAGTGTCACTAAAAGGCACTGTCATGTGGATGCATTTTCAGCAGTAAGAGCAAAAGAAGTGAACTGGATTACATTCAGTGATCCTCGTGGTGGCTTTTGATTGGGCTATTATAAGCCATGCTTTCCAATTTCCATGTCTGTAAAGTGCAAGTAAAACATTAGATCTACTTTTTCTTTTGTTTGGCTAAGTGCCACAACCACACTATTCTTTTTTTTTGCCCTTTGAAGTTGAAGGAGCTCTTTTCAATGAGGTGGAAGACTAGTGAGGTGACAGCCAAAGGGATACCCTTATCTTGCCTGTCCACATGGAGTTAAGTCAGATGCCAGCGTTGAAGGACCCACCCTAATGAGTATATATCATCCTTCTACACTGAGTTTATAAACCCTTTTATTGGTGTCCTTGGCCTCTGTCATGCTGCGAAGCTGAAATTTGTCAGCTCAGCTGCTTTTTAGGTACTTCATGCTATGGAAGGTAAGGGGGACAAGATCCAAGCTGATTCATGCTGAGGTATGTTTAAGGAAAAAACTTTTAAAAGAATATTAAGGAAATATGAAATTTGCAGACAAAACCAAAGTGCTTAAAGTTTCTAATCGACTTTTTGCTTCCTCAGTACAGATCTGAGATAGAAACCCGTTACTTGAATTAGTGTTACATATTAGTTGTATGAATCACTCCGGCTTAGAACACAGCTGCAGGATGAATGCATTATGTACTGTTGTAAGTCGGTGCTTCCTTATTATTTAATGCCTCTGTATAAAAAGTGTAAGTCAGCTGAGGGGAGCTCATTAGAGCTGGTGCACAACTTTGAGCAAGAGTGCTTTGTGAGTAGTCCAATGAGCTTGATCTGCTTGATGAGCGAGTTAGCAAAATCTAATCATAGCTATTTGAACTGGGCAGGTAGAAATGCTGCTCTAGATCCTGCCAAAGCCCAGTTTGATTGCAACTAATTTGTCATCTCCATCCCCAGTGATGCATGGAGATATGCGACTGGTGACTGCTGCTGATGAAACATGACAGATCAATTCTGACCTCTTACTGGTGAAGACGGTTATTCATGGGGACATGCATCTGTCTCTTGCTACCTTATTCACAGTAAGAGTGCTGTAGAGCAGTAGCAAGTCTGCTTTCTGAGTACCAAACACTGAGCACTAGTGTATCTGGATTTGTTGGACGCTTAGCTAAACCCGTTTAAACTACATGTAAAAGTAAATACTGTGCACTGAAAATCTACTGTATTGAGTCTAGTATTTCCTTCTGACTCTTGGGAGATTTACTCTCCCCTTGAATTTGCCAGCTGCTTTGTAGAAATATAATCTTCTTGACAGCATTCTGCATAAGGGTAAGTAGTGGAAGACGATGTGTAATCATCCTGTTCAACTTCTTGATGCTCCTCAACAGTGTTTTAACATCAAAATTCTTCACAAAAGATGGTATTATATTGTACTGTATAAAATGTTTTAGTCCAGTTCCTGACAGACTATTTTTTTCAATGTACCACAGAAACTAGTTATGAAAACAGGACCTTGAATAGTAGAATGAGTTTTTTTGATTTCATGGCTGAGTATTGGACATAAATGTCCTTCAGCACGTGTGTAGTTCTTTTCTTGCAACTGTTTAATGCAGGGAAAGTAACATGAAATGGAACAAAGCATAATAAAATGCTTGCATAGATTTCTCTGATGCACAAAGGGGGGTACTCTGAGCTGCACTATTGATAATTTATTATGTGGGTGTATGACAAGCCCACACATACCTCAGTATACAACTCTGTAGATACATTCCTCAGTATTCTGTAACACCCTGTTAATATTTTATTCATAAATCCTACTACTGAAGCCATTAAAGTGTCATAAACAGTGTTAGTGTCAGTGAATTTGAGGGGTTTGGGCTAGATAAATACCATGTTATATGTTAGGACCACAGTTTGTTTACAGCAAAGTAATAATATCTGTTGATGTATATTAGTCTTTTTCTTTGTGAAGAATATTTTTCCAGAGTTTTCATCTTTAAAACCTTTTCTTTCTCTACAAAATTGGAAATGAATAAATTGATCTATTATTAAATGCAGTGAGGAGCAGGGGGAAAAGAGTATTTTGTTGTGACTTTATGTATCAAGGTTTGTGTCTTGGTCTGTAAAGATGGCAATACCTTTATCTAAGAGGAGAACGGGGTTCTGCCCATGTTATCGAATGAGGGACGAATCCTTGGTCTGCTCTGGGCAACATATTAATAGAGGGTAGGGAAGAAAATGAAGTAGGCAAAACAAGTGGATGACCAGCTTTGTTTTCCAGGTTTGTACAGTATACATAAATATGAAGATCATGATATAATGCTGAGGCTTGAATTCATCCTGAAGACTCAGCTCCAAAACACTGAACTCCGTACCCCCTAGTGCTTTCCAGCCCCAAATATTTTCTTTTTATTTTTCTGAAGGAGTTGCTGAATTCTTTGCTCACCACAGAGCTTAAAAATGAGCTTGCCTTTGACTACAAGTGCTCAGGTGCTTAAAGTCAGTTTATGATAATTTGCCATTTAAAGACATAGGTCTGATTGTTTACAGTTCTCTTTCTGTCTCATTTCCCTTCTTGCTGCTAAACACCAGTTGCAGGAGGAAGAGGGGAGGTCTTTATCCCCAGTGGCTTTTTGGAGAAAGTGACTGTTCTGCAGTTCTGTTCTACATTTCTGTGCACCAGAAACGACCCTGCTGCTCTTTGTCACCGGTGTTTATCCCTCTCCTGGCAGCTGCTCTTGCTCCATTTTGATGTTGGAACAGCAAATGAACTCCCTCTGAAGCAAATGTCATGCCAGTAAAGATGTTGAAGCAGCAGGAAAATCATCTGTGTCTCTGAAGACAGAATTGGAGACCTTTGTGAATGAGAGATGTTCTTAAAATAGCTCCACAGCATGTTATCCCTAGGAGGTGAAGAACTGAAAACACCATGACATACCACGTGTGTTTATGTGGGCAGGATCCCTAAATAATGTTTTATGGAGTGAGGAGAGAAGCAGGTTTCTTCCTCTTCCTCCAAATTAAAATAGTTACAATACATACAGTATCTGAGCACTTTGTGTTTCTGCAATACCTTTTATTCAGTGGTGGAGGAAGGGGGAAAGAGGCTGAGACATCAGTACTTAAATTTTAAGTTGAGTTTTTTTAAATTGTAGGTTTAATCAGAAAAGAAAATAATACTGCTGTGGTAGTATTTTTGGAAACACAATCTTTCAGAGACCCTGCTCTGCTTCTCCCAAGGTTAGTTTTTGTTCTGTCATTTGTTCAATTTGTTGTCATTGGAATCAAGCAATTGAATTGATGGTATGCTTCTGTTCATATGCCTCTTGCTAAGCATTTTGTTTACAACATGATAGCTAATGCTCATGATTATTTCTTGTCCTGCATTCAATTACACTGAAGCAAAGTGCGTGCTAAAACTTGCTGATTCAGAGTAGCTGTGTTCTGACCCAGTACTCTACAGGTCTGATTCAGTGAAGTCCTGGGTAGGAGATTAAACCTTTAGGTTGCTAAGTTCTTGCAGATGATGATGCATCAGTAAATACCAGTTAGTTTTGTTTGCTCTAACTTTGTAATGATAGCACAAAGTCCAGCCTGTTCTGTTTTTTCTCTCATTCCAGGTTTGGATAGCTTCTTGGTGCTTGTTCATGTAATGACTAATCTTGTCTAGTATAATAGCTCATAAATCCTTCAGCATGTCAGAGTTCCTTAAGTGTTGTAATAGACCATGTTCACTCAATATTAAAAAAGAGCAATGCATTATAGAAACACTTATAAACAGTAATTTTTAAATTGAGGTCTCTGCAGCAGGCACACCTCCATTACAGCAGGGCGATTTTGAGAATGCAACTTAGACTGTTTTTCCCTGTGGTCTTGCAAGTCTTACTATATTTCTTTGTCATACATAAGTAGTCAAGATGGAATACATACAAGGTCAAAATATCTCGAAAATAATAGGAAACGACAAACTTGCAGCATGGTTCGTGACATTTCACTCCAGCATTGTCTTCAGAATATGACTCCTATAAACTGGGATAATGTAATGCTCATTAAACTTGTTTGCATAGCAGATTTGTTGTAATTGGTGCAACTCAGAGCCTGTGCTTTATTAGATCATCACAGATACAGAAAAACAAATTCCATGTTGTCTCCAGACTTGTCCGTATACCTGACAGTAGACTTTGGTCCATAATGTTCATTTGAAATGGACTCTGTGAAGCCAAATCCTCAGTTCATGTAAGTTGGCATGGCTTCTGTCAAGTGGACCTCTGTGGTTGTTTTTTTTTAATTTCAGGACTTTTTTAGAAACAAGATGCTTTGTAGCTTTGTTACAGTGCAAATAGTTTGAAGATCAGTTTTTTCCTGATTGCTTCACTTTGTTTCTAAATGACGATGGTAATAGATTAGTCAGTACTTGCTTTCTCTTTTCTCTCAGATTCATCTGTACCAAATCATGATAGCATGTGTTAAAATTTTATGGGGAGATGTGTAGAGGTAAGCTGGTTTAGATATTACATTTTTAGCTAATATCAGCAGATTTTTTATTTTTTACACATAGCTCTAAGTATCTTCCTTGGGCATCCCTGAAGCGTTCGAAATTCCAAGGCCCTTTTTCCCTCCAAGAAGCCTTTTCTGGTTCCAGAAAACCAAAAATGTGATAATTTGCAAATACTTATGCAAAAGCAACTCTACTTACAGGAGCAGGGGAGCTGACTGAAGAATGCAGGATTAACTGTAAACAAATACGTTGCTGTTTTAAGTGTTTTTCATTTACAGTTCTAAGATGACTATTCTATGGGGTAAAGGAAGGCTAAAGTCGGTAAGCTTAAAGAACCAAGATTCTTTGTTAACCTTCCTTTAATTGGACCTGCTTTGTATTTATGCAAGGATAACTATAATCAGCAGCAAGGAGTATGTCTTCTATGCTTGATAGACTTGCTAAAAGGGGATCTATTTGTATTTTGCTGCCCCATAACCCTGAATACAGCTTTCAGCTGCTTTGGAGTTTTCATGTGTTGCCTTCTTCCTGAAGCACACTAACAGATGATGAGGATGGCCTCAGGCAGATTCAGCAAATACATATGGCATGTTGTTTCAAGAGGGAGTGGGAGAAAACATTTAAATTAGCAACTACTTTACGCATATGCAGGTATATAATTGGTAGCAATTAAATTATTCTTGACATAATGGTAAGGAGCTGTGCTTGTAGGTTTTCATGTAACCATTAGGCACACATAAGAAGGCCCATTAGGCAGCAATGCTAAGATGTCCATAAAGAAGCTGGGATACTCTGTGTGGCCTAGTAGGTGCCCCGGCTTGTAGGAGCACTCCCCTAAAACCAATGCTATCTCACACCAGCATGGTGACTAGCAGTCGGAGGGGCCGTATATTCTCATGGCCTTCATGCTGCAAAGAATAAAGGAACTTAATAAAATCTGCCTTAAAATGCTAATTGCGAGACAGAATTCTCCTGCTTGACATTGCACTTCATCAATATAAAGAACGGAATGTGACATAAGAGCATTCTTTTTGGAAAAACGGTAGTCATGTATCACCTGGGTAATAGTAGTGGTGCAAATTAAAGTATGAATAGTCTTGTGATATTACTGGAGGAAAAACTGCTGTACAAAATAATTTTTTATTATTATTGCTCTTGGCAACTGTCAGTGCTCATAATCAGATACATATTACTCTGCTTTGTAGTGAAATGCCTTAGAGTATTTTTAAGTGCATAGAATCTATATGTGAAGAGCTTGTAAAATGGGCTGTGGGCATCTTGACCCAACAGCATATTCAGGACTCTTGCAGCACTTTTCAGCTGACCATCATGTGGTACTATGTAAAGATAAGAAATTAATGGTTCTTTTGTTACACTTGTGTGTGAGGCATAGCCTTGAGTAAGGACCTCGTCTGGATTTGAGTAATCAATAGAGTCTAAGGTTCCTGTGCCAGTGGTCCTGTGTAGGCCCCCTGGATTTCCAAGTGCTCTGGTATCCAAAAAGACACTCTGGTATAAGGAGTCATTTGGTGCTCTGTTCTTCATGTGCTTTATTTAACCTCTGTCACATCGTTCAGTGGGTTATTGTGCTAATGCTACCTGTCTGAGCCTGTTGTGTTTGTCAGAGCTGCTGAACCACCTGCGCGAGTTAGTAACTCAATTGGTTACTTTTACCATAGGTTTATGTAGCTTTTGATACTTTGAGCTCATCTCTATTGCAGGAAAGTGTTTTATATGTGGAGATATTAAGTTATATTAAATATTTTTGTGATAACAAAAGATCTGCCCCATGGAATTTCAAATAGCTGACCTCAGGTGATCAAAAATAAATGTAGAGCCAAAAAATTCTTTTTTTATTCTGTTTTTTTCCCCACAGTATTGTTACTGAAAAAAAAAAAAAAACAATTTCTCCAGGCAAAAAGCGTTTGATTTTCATCTTTATATCTGACAATATATTTAAATGTTTTTCAACAGTTGCATCACCCTTTGCTTGTTATTTAAACATGTCACATGTTTAGTGGCCTTGTTCTTCTATGCAATCTGTTTCTGGGGTAAAAACTAGCTAAAAATAACACCAAGCCAGAAGTTGCGAGTGGAGTTGCTCTAAATTACCCTGGCTGGGGATCTGGGCAGCCATGGCCTCCAGGCATGGAAGGGATTCTCAGCTAGGGTAATGTAAAATACTTTACATTGGTGAAACCCTGAAGGAAGATGAATAATGTGAAATTATGAAGCCTACGTGGTTCTAGCCCTGTGCGATCTGTTGCAGCTTAGATACGTTCTTTGGACTGCTGTTGCTTCCAGTTGCTTTCAATTCCCATGTCTTCTGCAGCAAACAACTAGCAATAGTGCATTATTTAACTTGCATCGTGTGACAGTGTGCACCATTGCTTGTTTATGATGCTCTTAGTTATGGTCAGTGTAATGTTGGGCATAGAGGTAAAGATCAGGAGGCATATCAGTCAGGACAAACCTGACAGTAATCACATAATTTACACCTCTCAGTTTTATGTTGGGTAAGCATGTCTGGTTAATTCTGTATCTGAGTTTATGTGTCATGCAATTCATTTACTGTCTTGTTTCAAACCTACCAGCTAAGAAAGATGAAGGGTTAGGAAATAATCTTCACTGAAATGTCACCTGGAAATCCCTGGTTCAGGTGGCTGGAAGATCTGTTTCTTTGGTTAAACAGGCAACAATCATTATGTTGTATATGAAGAATTCTCTTATTTTAAGAGCTCTTGCTGATATTTCTTCCACCTGAATTACCGTTTAGCTTCTGGTGTTTGATTTGTTGATGGCCTCAGGAGAGCCCCTGTCGACGTTGTTGATGAAAATAAATATTTCATTATGTGTATTTGGGAGCAAAAAAAAATGGGTTTCGCATCTAATGTGCATATTAGCTTGTTACTGTGAGCGTTATGTTGTATGGTAAGTCATTAGGAGCTTTCATCAGTTTCTTTGTTTACCAAAAATACCTGAGATAAGTACTCCATTCCTTACAACCAAGGAATTGAGTAATGGTGTAGGAGTGGGCAGTGAGATTAATCAGGATTAATCCGATACAAAGTTTTGCCGGGAACGTGAAGACAATCTTTCACAGGTCTGTGAATATCTGAATACCTTTATTTTTCTTGGACTCAGTGGAAGGGGGAATTGAAAAGTAAAAGTACTAGATGCAAAACCAAAATTGGTAATTGAAGAACTTGGGTGTTTTGTAGCAAATAGCTTCCTAATCATACATGTATCCTAAGCTTAAAAGGGAAGAATATTAAACATTTGGCAACTTTGATTTTTCACCTTGTATGAAAGATTGGAAATAACTAGAAAATGATTTTCGCTAAGTAATACTAAGTTTTCTCAGTTATTTTAAGACTTTTAATGTTTTTCCTAATCATGTTTTTTGACATGATAGCATCACTTTAAGGGCTTTCTTTTACCAAATCAATTCATTTCCTACTGGAAATGAAGCTGTCCATCCAGCTTATCCTTCTGAACTAAATTTCTTATATCCAGCAGCAATACTTCTTCCCTGAGGAGATTTATAGTAATTAGTTACAAATCACTAATTTTTGTGGCATTGGAGCACCAGTCAGTTTTAAGAAAGCTGTTTTGTAACCAGTTATAGCTTTGGGTAGGGGGCGGTGTTGTAGAGGGAGGATTTTTTGTTTTAAAAATCTTTTACGTGGCAGCTATTAAGCTTGCACATTTACATATGTGCAGGAAGAACTATAGGGTGGCTTTGGACAGGTCCTTCTGGGATGTCAGCTGCTTACGGATTTCAGATAGTTTTAGTAAGGGGCTATGTTATACACAGCTAAGCATATTTCTTCCAAAAATACTAATGATGAAGAGAATATGTCATCCAAGAGCTATAGGGTGCTCAAATTACAACAGTCAGTTTGTAGCTGTTGCATAAATCTTACATCTATTGGTATATGTGTGCCTGCTACCACTGTGCTGGCACTCTGTCTTAAGTATATCAGTTTCAATTCCAGTTGTCCTAAAGACTGCTGGTAACTTTACTTTTTCCCTGTGCTCTTAATGACAATCAATTTAATTTGCTATAAAGAGAAGTGGGATTGAAAAATTCTGTAGATGAGACTCTGGGGTGATATAGGAGCAGTCTGTGGCGTTGAAAAGCAGAGGGTGCAATCTAAAGAGAAACTGTATCTGAAATGACAGCTGCAATTGAGAAGCCACTGTTGCAGCCTTATATGCCAATGTATATCATCAAAAAGAGATGGTTCTGTTGTCCTAGCATGCAGTAAGCCTTATTTTGGCACTATGAGGCTGTGCTGCTCAGCAGATTCCAGAGGATATATCAGCATCAGAATTTTCACATCTGCCTCATGTAAGCTTTTCTGAACCGCTTCTGTTAACTGGTTGGTCATTACTTAGGTTCCTGTTCTTTGGATGCTGTCAATGACAGCTCTGTCCATTAAGTGACTGCTGGGCCTTCACACACTGAACTTCTGCTGCCCTTGCTGGAAGCCTTGCCAGCGTGCTTCACTGCATAGGTTTGTGCGCGTGTATATTTGTATTTTGTGCTGTGTGAAGAGCGCTTGGTGAGGACAAGAGGCAGGAGCTATGCATGCCTCAGTTGCATTTTATACTCTGCAGCCACAACACTGGCATTGCTCACATCGCTGATGTCTTTCTATCTCCTCAACATCATTGACCAGGTTTAAGAGAGTGGAAAGAAACTAAGGTGCTGTCTTGATTATGTATCCCAAGCTGGAGTGTGGACCAGGCTTCATTTAGGCTTTCCCTTAGCCAGAGAAAGGTGGTTTAAATCTATTTATTATGCATTTGTTTTCTTGTTTATTCTTTTTAGCACTGAGCTATCTGCAAGTGCCATAGCACTGTTACAGCCTTTTCCCAACCGTTTGCCTTAAAGCAGAGGTAACAGGATGAGGAGCTGTTCAGTCGCTCTAGTCTAATCCCAGGTTGTGCCGTAGGATCTTGCAAATTGCTCTGGGTCTATAGAGAACTAAAAGACAGTATAATGTATCATTTTAAAGAACCTGGTAGCAGCCATTTTAGACAGCTGGATTTCTTTTCACTGTTGCTTAAGACAAAACTGATTTCATATGATTATTAGAGAAGGAAAATTATAAGGACAGAATCATGCAGGAAGCTCATTAAAATGGAAGCACTGAAATAACTGGGTGATCGGGCATTGATTCTGTCCTCACCCCCTCACTCACTTTGAGCTGCTTTGTATTAAAAGTAACATGTCTGCAGGATGATGCTCCAACATCTGTTATTGCTGAAACAAAATGATTTGCTTGTTTTTTCTTTATGCATTCTTCCAACATCTGCATGTGTAGATCTCCCGTATATTAATTTCTAGCACTGATTGCTCATTTGCAGGAAAAATGCATCTAAGGGTATGGAGATCTATCTTTGGTTAGGAGGGGAATGTTTTGGTGTGGAATTTTGTCTCGTCATTCACTTTTATTAGATATTAGGTGACTGTTCACGGTGAAAAGGAATGATGTTCAGACACAGGCTATGGCCTGTCTTCTGAAATGTTAGTGTCAGATGACACAATTTAAGTTACGCAAATAACTTGCCTATTTCCCATTCCTGGAATGTTTGCAGGCAAATCACCACTTTTTAAAAAGTATTTCATGTTGAAAATACTCTCTATTTGGGGAGGACTTTGAGTTTTGACTTTATGGATTGATCCAAGAAATTGATTATGAATGTATCTTGCTGACTGCTTGCTATTTCAATCACTCTGGCTGTGATTATTCTGGTCAGAAGCAGTGTATTTCTGTTTTGGGTGATTGCTGAAGTCTTTGTAGTTACAAGTACCAATTTTAAAATTCAGTGTGTTTCAGAATGTGACTTGATCACTTTCTCGGTATTTGTACTAGAAAAATACAACTGCATGAATGTTCATCACAAGCAAATAAAGACTGGACAAAAGATTTGAGAAGAACGTTTAGAAATCTTTCCAGATCTCTAATTATCACATCGTTAATTCTGTCTTCCAGTCTTCATACTATCTAGTTGAGAAAGCACATGCTTAAATCTTTCATATCCTAGAAAATGCTTGAGCTTAATTTTAAGCATGTTGATAAGTTACATTAGTGAAATGACTCATAACTATTTGCTTAAATCCTGTGCAGTGTCAGACTGACTAAATAAATTAGAATCGCAACGTAAATACTGTGGTAAATAAGATAAACATGGGTGTCTGGTTTTGCTATGAACTTATCACGGGTTTCGACTTTTACAGTCACTACTTTTCTGATTTCAATTGTATACCAGAAAGGAAATATTCAACTAATTTTTTTAATATGCTGAAATGTATTAAGTTACACAAAAGAATCCATATTATAGTAATCCTGCATATATACAGGAAAGGAGTACCAAGCATGCATGGCAGATGGTTTCAAAGGAAATCCTCGAGAGCTAGGATTAAAAAGCAATTTTCAGCAAGTTTAAAATGGGTCTCCATATTTGGGTCACAGATATTAACTCTTTCACTGCAAACAAATGAGGAAGAAATCTTGTAGGATTATTATGGAAATGTTTCTCTCAATTAAAGCTGACTGGTATGGCACGTCGAAGGAAGAGATGAGAATGTTAGTTGATTCTGTTTCTAGTCCTGTTGTTCTAACCACAATGGGAAGCAGAGTTGTAATGTACAGAGACAATGGTATGTTGCAAGTTAATGGGATTGATTCATCATTCAGCTAACAAACATTGGCAACCTGTTTCAAAATAATGTATATATGGCTTCTTCAATTTTTGTCTGCCCACCCACACAAATTTATATAAAGACAAACAAACATTGCAGACTAAAAAACTCATTAAAAAAAAGTGATTTTTCTGTTGTTCAGAAGTTGGAATATTTCAAGGAAATTTTCAATTTATTGATTTAATTATTCTTTAGATCAGAATTTTATATTTTTATGCCTCAGATGTGTGGGTAATCCTGTTTCTTTCTCCTAACTATCATCACTTTTCAGTTTAAACTTTCTGATGCATAATTTTTGGTATGTTATGAATATTGGGTTTCTACCTGTTTTCATGCAACACATTGTACTTGTTATGAATTTCAGTATAGTGTTTTTCTATTTCTTTTGGATATGTTTGATATATGATAAATAAGAAATTGAACAGCAATACAAGAATGTTTTGTTGAGTCTTAGTGAATATGGGCTCTGAGTTTTGCTTGGAAGTATGTCTGTACTTACAAATACAAGCAAGCCTGTGTTCTCTCAAGCATTGTTTTAGGGGGCACATTAATTATTTTTAAAATCAAGCTCTCAATTTGGTTACATTCTAATGTAAACAGTACCACGCAAACATTGTTCCAGGCTGCAGCTGTTTACATTGGTGGTGTTTGAATACCCAGAAATATTATCAATATGGTGCATGAAAATGAGTGCTTTGTATTCTGCGATCAAGAGAAGACGGGGGTTTGTAGCTGGTATAAATAGCCCAGCAAGTTGGAGATTATTGGCTTTAGCCAACTTACACCAGCTAGTAAACATATTAGGAATGTAATTCGCACGTCGGTGCTCCTTTATATACTTCTCACAATGTAAAGGAAAGTTGTTTGACATGAAATAACTTTTTAGAGTCCTCTTATACTTCCAAGGCAGAAATTCAAGTTAGACCCTAAGCAAAGTTTATCACTAAACAGTGACACTTAACTGCCATTATTTTGTGTTCCCAAAGCTAAATTGGTTGTATTTTGAATAGATTTGGACAGCTTTCTGAGTGGAGGTGCCTGATGCTCTGCTAAGTGAATTATAGAATTAATTGCTGGTTTAAATTTCAGCCCATGGAGAAGTTAATTGCATTGCTCTTTGGCTATTATGTTAGCCACATGTTAACAACAAAGGACAATATACTTCTGAAAGGGCATCATAAATGTCCTACTGGGATAACTAACTGCAGATATATCTACAAACTGTTAATTAACAATGCTAGATAAGAGGTGTTTTCTCTACAGGACTGATCTAAGACATATCAAACTTTCTATCTGCTATCTAGGAAAGAAAATTCAGATGATGGATGAAAATAATCTTGTAAAGTACCTGTCAGTGCTCAATTTTTCTACCAAAACTAGAAAGCTTCAGTGGACTCGCGATCGGCTTTTAACTAAAGTTGAATCTGTTCTCCTAGGTCATTGTTTCTCATCATCTCCTGTGAGAAGCTTATCTGTGTACATCTTTAGAAAGTAGCTCTTGTTGTATCTTACCAGGTGTTTTTATTTTTTATATTTATTATTTCAGATGATTATTCCAGCAAATGAGAAATTTAGTCTTTTTTTTTTGTGGTAATGGTCAGCTCTTAAAGTTCTTGAGGCATCAAGACAAGGACAAAGCATAAAGAATGTGTATTATAGGCTAATTAGAAGCAAAATTCTACATCTCTCTTAGATAAGTAGGGTGAGAGAGGCTATCAGGAACTTGAAAATGAAAGCAGGTTAACTTGTATTCGTGAAATGTAAGGGAGAGGCAGAAAGGGAATATGAAGAGAAGCCTGACATAGACAAAGCAGTGGGCTAGGAACATGTTTTATAGCATGGATGAACAATAGTAGGGCAACACTGAGCCCAGAGGAAGGGGCACCAGCTGCTAATGATGCAGACTGCAAATATGGGTGGCAGTGGTAGCTGTGTGGGTGGGTGACAAAGGCTTTGCCTGAGATGCCTTGCAAGAAGGCCTTAGCTGCAGACAAAGCATCTCCTATGATCATAACTAAAGTGCAATTTTGAATGCTTTAATTCTTGGAACTGGCACTTCCAATTTGTGTACCTTCAGAGGGCAATTATGAGTGCCTGAATTAGATACCAGGAATTCAGTATCCCAAATTGTTGTCAGCCATTTTGTGGCCAGGTTATGATATTATCAATTGAAAAAATTCTGGATTTTCACACTTGCCAATAGTTATCTTTGATCTAAATTCTGTAAATTTAGTTCAGATGAGATTTTTCAAAAACTTCTGTCTTTCAAAGGAGGGCATAATAGATTGATTCAGGTTCTGCTGTCACTGGTATCTTCCAGGACTTTCGTTTCAAGTTGTTTTATGAAAGTTTGTGTAGTACCAGATGATCTGAGTAAGTCCTGATCCATTTGTCTTTGGATAGTCAGTACAGTCCATTCTCTCGATTTCAACAAACTTATAATCAACTTCTAAACAAAGGAATCAGTGTTGACTGTAGAGAACAGTCTACTTGATTCTCTTGCTCACTGTGCGATCAAATATTTGATAAATCAGGAGTTTCTTGTACACAGTCAAATGTCAATATGCAATGGAAGGGGGAGTAAGCTAATGCAGACAACTGAAAGATTATAGAGGCAGGTGGAAAAGAGGCCTGAATTCTCCTGTTAGGACTAAATGTGAGTCATCCAGAAACTACAGCAAGGTGTAACTCTAAAGCAGTATGGCATGCTGTTAAAATGTTTAAAAATAGTATAAAAGGGAAGATTCTCACATGCTGTTTGTCTGATAGAGCTGTATAAATGTTCTACATTATATGCTTGTTGTGCATCACTTGTTTTCAGTTAAAATAGCAACTGTCAAGGAAGTCATTTCTAGTTTTCTGTAGCCTTCTGGGAAATAATTTCTACGAGCAAAGGTTGGTAGTGCAAGAAAGGTATTCAAGAAGTTATTCCTGTGCTCCTTCCTGCACAAGGGTACTTGAGCATTTTGAGATGAGATTGTAATGCTATGGCAGTGGGAATGGAATGCCAAATAACCATCCAGGCCTAGTAGTTCTTAAATTTTACTCAGAAGCTGCTGGGCTGTCCTAATGTTGATGCATGTTTTTTCCAAAGCAGTGTTCTGCTGTTACAAATATGTAATTCTCTGTGAAATTGTCATTTTACAGAGTTCTGAGTACTGGAAACTGTGGTTCTTTAAAATAGTTAAATATTTTCTTACCTGCAGAAACTCTTAACAGGAAATATTGAAGGTTTGGTTCCACTGAGTGCTTTGGAACTACTCTACTTATCTTTTGTAGTATATATTTATTAAAAAGTGTTTTGAGTAGATTTCTGAAAGCAATAACCTATTCGTCTCAAGGCCATGAATCCCTGTTTAATGTAACTAGTTGGATGGAAGTGAAAGCTTACATGCTGATAAATTTGAAATTTGTGCTGCAGATGGGCTTCTCTGCACTTCTTTATTGATGGCACTTTAAGTAGTGAGTTGGGGAGAACCAGATAATGAAAATTGATTCTTCTCTGCAGGTCTCTTGCTTACTGTTGGACTTGACAGACCTAATCTGTGAAGATAATTAAAGTTCCTTTGCTCTGAATGCTGTAAGTGATTATTTTTTTCTTTTGGTTTTATGGAAATCATTAAGAGCCTATTTGTCCCATGTAGGAAAAGGTGAAAATGCCAAATCACAAACAAGTGGTAAAAATGAAGTTGATGCAGATTTGTTAAAACTGTACATGTTTGCAAGAGTGATTTCCAAACAGCATTTTGTATTCAGAAACACCCTTGTTTTCCTTCCAGCCATGCTGAAAAATGCACTAGCAGAACCCTAAATCTAAATTGTCAGTAGAGATGCCAGAGGCAGCAATATTTTGATATGTTTGTCAGGATTACAACTGGATTAGTAATTTCAGCATCATGGAGGGAATCTGCTGTTCCTGTGTATTGTATTTGGTTGAGAATAAAACCTGAAGTATCGGTATGGTGCCAGAAAGTTTGTGTAGAATAGTCAGGGGGGTGATAAAAGCTTGTTATTGTTAATGATATAGGGTGGTGGCCCTAGCTGTTATTTAGCATAACAGTTGTTTGAGTTTCAGGTGCCATGATAGCACAGCAGAAGACATTTAAAATATGTCTTCACTGTTTAAGACTTCTCACAGTAGCAGACTTGCCTGCTTTAAACTCTGGAAATGTGGAAGCATGGCTTCTGGAGCATCTGGGATATACCCCCTGTAGTACATGGAATCCAGCGATTGTCTGGTGGGCTACTGCGGGGAGGCAGCATGTGGGAAGGAGGCTGGAAACAGAATGTCATGTTTCGCTGGTTTCAGCATTGCTTTAGTATCCTTAGGATACAGCTCTCTGATGATTCTATAACTTATGCATGTTGCTAATGACATGTCTTATTTCTATGGGAGTGTTGTTACAGATTTTGGAAAAAAAAATAGGGGTACGAAGAGCAGTTTGCGTGTTTTCTTTGGTACAAGAATATCAACTATTTTAAAGACAACTTTCTGGCTTGTAGAAAAAGTTGGAACAAATTACATAACCAACATCTGCACCTGGCTTAGTTATTAAGAGAATATTTGGCATAGATGCTAAACTATTTTGTGCCAAGAGAGCCTTGCCGATACAGTTGTTCAGGGATGAAGATGAGATCATGGCTTTTCCTTTTTGATTCACTAAAGCCATTTCCTTGATCAGTTAAAGTCAAAATCTTGTTGGAAAGGAAAATATTTTTGATTTTTAAATATCAGAGTTTAGTTAATGGTTAATCAGACTATTTATAACCAACCACATTGAGGTTATGGTAGTGTATCACTTCAGTTCCAATGGCAGACACGTTGCATATGGGTTGCCGTTTTGATGGCTTTGAATGGTAATCTGACCCATAAAAACTGAAGCATAATATGCAAACTGATTTTTCTGGCCTGCTCTATTCTTGATGCCATCTGTGTTAGGATGGAAATGAGCCTGCTCAAAATGTGGTCTGCCAGTTTTAAGCAGAGTGGTTGTGCCAATCACAGATGGATTTAAAAGAATAGCCTTATGTAAACAAGAAAAGGAGGAAGATTCTTCTGAGAGCAGGAAGCTCCACTTTAAAGCATATGTCTGTTAAATCCTGCGGCCTATGGAACATCCAGCAGACCTTTCTGTGAGTTCTTCATAAGGATTAAGTAATTCAAATGACTTTCTAAAATTGAGAATAACCCTGAGCTTCTGAATGTTGCTCTACCACTCCCTTCTATTGCTGTTATCCATGATGGAAAACAGTGCAGGAAGCTGACAGTATCTGATCCTGTCAAGTATATGCAGTGTATCCATGCAGCAAAATCAATTACCGTATATTTATTTTGTAAGTTTTGTAGAAATGTGTTTTTAGTCTGCTATATGAATCCTGCTGATGTCATTGCATTCAGAACCCTGGGCCACTGTTTCTGAATTCCTGTCTTTGACAAATAACAAATCTACGTTGTAGGTGAAGGTGAGTGCCTATCTGCTGCTGATGCATCTCGACTCAGAACTAAGGCGTTTAAGCTCCTTATTTTCACTGTAGTCAATGAGATCTGTCTTCTACCCAATTTGAGAGCCTGAGCTTTGAAGTTTCAGATTCAATGACCTTGTCTTATGTGTAACCACAAGTGTGTCTTGGTACTATTTATAATTCAGAGAAATACATTAAATGATTTTCACTGGTTAAGAATATAGTCTACATAAATCTCTCCTTTTTTCCCCCCCTCTTTAAATAGATGACATTGTTTGAGCTACCATTTGCTTTTGCAGTAGGGAAGAATGTAAAGGAAGGCACTCATCAATGAATTTCATGTTCTTGACACTTGAAATCCCTCTCAAGTCCTCTTTAAGTCTTTTATTTGCAGGCTAAGTAAACACCAATTTCAGTGATGTCTCATCTACTCCCTTTAATTACTGCTGTTGAGAGAAAGTTTCTGCCGATGCAAATGTGCTATTTTGTCATGTCACATCAAATTGCATCAGCCTTATATTTAGGAACAGAAAGAGGGGGAGGCAGAGACAGGATGTGGCTACAAATGGAACCAAAGGGTTTTCTTAAATATAGGCTGAAAATAGACAATTGAGGCAGTGATGCTTTTTCAAGCAAAAATCCATGAAAGGGAAAATCAAGTATGTGACGACAGAAATGAAAAGCAGGCTGGGGGTGTGAGAAGAGGGAGTTCTAGTTGGAGGCATGGGCTGGTGTCAGGAAAAAGCTGATGAACTCGTTTACGCAAACACCCTTTACATTGACAGATTGGTGTGAAGTGGCTTTAGAATGTTAGACCACGTACAGCTCTTCGACTTCCTTCTGTGCTGGCTAAGAATGTTCTGGCTGTGCTCCTTTCCAGCTTGTTGCAGGGCATGCTACCTGCTCTTTCCTTTGTAATTATCTCTCCTTCAGATCTCGAAGATGAACTGGCTGATTGTTTCCCAACCTGACTTATTTTGATTGAAGAGGGGGGGGAAAAAATTAATGCCTCGTCTTCACTAATGCGGCTGTCTCAGCTTAACCCAGTCACTTGCAGGAATTGGCCTAAATACCATACAGCTGTATTCTCATTAACTGATTATTTTATCGATCTGTTGTTATATGCTGCCTTGATCCCCTTGAGGGATTATTCATTAGATTTCTTTATTCTCAAAGCATTATCAAATTCCCAAACCTAAAACCAGTATGGCACACAGTGGCTCAGCTTTATTCAGTTCTTAGTGCTTGTTCACATGACGGCTGAATCTGCTAATATTAAAAGTATTTCTTCTGGCTGTTGAGTCCACCTGCAGAATTCAAATGTTTTCTGTGGCAGCTCCATATGCAGAAATGAATGGTTTATTCTCCGCTATTTTGCATGCATCTTTTAGGGCTTGCTTACTAGATGAGGTTCTTATTTTATTTTATTTATAAACTTTTTTTCCAGTGGGGGAACCAAACCAAGCAAATAATGGTAAAGCTAAAGGAACAACTTGCTTCTTTAACCAGAAAGAACTGGAAGGAAAAAACTGAGAGGAGGCATATAAAATTTGTGAATAATATCTAGCAATTCAGTTAAACTACAGTGGCAATGTATTAAAAATCATCATTTTTCAAATGCCTTGTATAGTGTGTTAAATTCTAGTAGCCCAGTAGAAGGCCTTTAGACTGCTAATATTACACAGTGCTTATATACTGAAAATATCTTAATATGAACTAGCCCTTAAAAGGCTCATTTTGCAGGAGTGTTGTTGTCCATCTATAATATATAGAAGACAGCTGCCTTGGACAACTCTTCAGTTCCTCCAATGTAACTTTGGAGAAACACCACAGCAGTCACAAAGCTCAAGCCTAGTTGTTCAGGTTGCCTGCATACATAAGTTTTTCTGGTTCAGCAGAAGTTCATATATATGCTGATTTACACCAGCCAAGAATTTGACTAGTGACTTTAATGTCTTCAGTGCTATAACTGGCATTTGTCTGGAGAAATTGAGGTAGATGAACAAAGTCCTCCACATACAATTCTAATGCTGATACAATGCTGATATTCCAGATTATGTTGGGCAGAAATTCATTTATGGCAAAATATGCTATTTCAGTTCGTTTCTGTTAACTACTTCTGGCAATAACTCTCAGCTCACATTGCTTTTTATTTGCTTATTTTTTGCCTTCCAAGGAGCTTTGGATCAGGTCTTTTGTAATTATTCCTTTGCTTTGCCTCTTCTGTACTTTTTAACTTAAACTTTTCCTTGTCCAACCTAGTGTTACCAAATATCATGTTTTCTGTTGGGGTATATAGTTCTGTAAAAACCCTGCTTGATTACACTTTTTTTGTGAGAATGAGAATAGTCAGGTTAGTTTTGAGAACCATGTGGTACAAGCCCGTGTTCAGCAAAATATTTAAAAATTGTAAAATAATAAAGCACTTTAATTTGTGTGTGCCACGAATGTTGAGTAACTCTGACAATGAGAAGATATTGGTGAGAGTTCTCATAAGTGTGCTTAAAAAAAAAAAAGTACAGTGTTGATACTCAGAATGGCCTGGAAGTGCATCATTATTTGTTTGACTTACCTTTGACTTACCTGTTACATCCTTTCCAACACGTAGCTCTACTGATAGATGAAAAAAGATTGATAGATACAGAATCTTTTATTCTCGGAACAGCAGCAGGACAAAATAAACAGAACAAATTTTTTTTGTCACTGTGTGAAATAGATTGGCATTTTTGTTAATGGCTTGTCCAGCCGAGACCTGCTTGATACCAAACTAAAACTAAATAATTGTGATAAATAGAGAAAATTTACAGTAGCCATCCAAATAAATGTAGTGGCTTTTCCCAAATAATACTTATATTCTTGAAGAAAGTAATTTTGGTTCTTCAGAAAATATATTAGCAGCTTCCCCATGGAAAATACTTTTTGCTCTCTTAGAACTGGACAGAAAATGATCTATTGAAATCAAATACATAAATTATGCATGTAATACGACTTGCTTTGAAATGAGTCTGATTTGGAGGCTGGCAATTCAATTACGTTCGGAAAGATCTGTGTTTGGAAAGCATCAGAGCTCCTGGTGCAGATGTGATCTGTAGGTGTACTAGCAGCACTTACTAAATTAGAAAAATAATATTCATTTCTTACAGCTAAGCACTTGGATTCTCTTCTCAGAAGCAATTGGTGATTTTAGAGGTAATGTTTTTATTCTTGTCACCAAGGATAATAAAAATGCAGTAGAAGTTTAGAAGCTTGTATATTTACAACATTGACAGATGTAATACAAGCAGTATCTCAAACTGAAGGTAGACAGGCTGAGATACCCCACTCTTCATCGTTAAACATTATCATTTACCTGGACTGTAAAAAATATCAAATATAGTTATGCTGTAACCTAAGCTCTTAATTTTTAAATTCTTTACAACAGGAAAATAACCACCCATGATGCTAAATCCATATACCTGGTGAAGCCTGATGGAAGCAAGGCAATGAAAGATTTGCCTCAGGCTTTGCGTACAAAACTTTGGGGTGGGGAGGTAACCTGTGCACTCAAGGTGGACAGGCTCATGAATGCAAAAAGGGGCATACTGCTGATAGCTTTTAGTCTGAGTAGTAAGAGGCTTATGTCTTTGACTTGGTTGCAATATTTGGTATTCTATGTGATTTTTATATTTTATAAATGCACCCCTGGTCCATGGCATCCAGGCTGTAAATGGAAACAGCAGCCTGGGTGTGCATCCTCCAGTAGTGGAGGGAGGAGGTGAGAGTCCTGTAGAGATTCTGGTAATATTTAAAGTATTACTTTGCATCGAATTTCTTATTTTTCAGTTTAATCTACTTCTCAACACCTAAGACAATCACATCTAATTTTTTTCCTCTCATGACTTTTTTTAGCTCATGAGAAAACTAAAAATGTCTCAGTAAACTGTATATTTTCATAGCAAAAAAATGCAGTTCTATTGTACTTTTTCCAAAGCAAATCACAAATACTGAATGGAAAAGCAGAAAGATAGCCGTTTGTTTTATAGTTGGTATGTTTATTTTGAACTGAATAAGTCTGGAAAATACTAGATAAAAACTGCAGATCAAATGAAAAGACTCCGTAAGCTTTCTCCAGATTGTTCATCAAAAAACACCCAACTGACAACACTGCAACAAGAAAATGTTTTTAATTAATGTCTTCAGTTAAAGGAAAGCATTGTGGCTCTCTTAAATATATTATTAAATCTGTATTGTTTAGATAATAGGATGGGGAAAGACACTTGCACTGAGTGCTGTGTCAAATTCATCAGGGCATGTTTTAATTCTAGTTCGCTTGCTGGATTTCACAGCTATTTGTCTGGGTATTGGGGTAATTTGGAGGGTTGAGTAAAGCTAGATGACTGTAATGAACTCATTTTGTCTTCGACTCATTCTGGCAAAAAAAAAAAAGCTATTTATGGGGTATTTTGTATTGTTAAGACTTCTGTTCCTCCTGTCTCTCAAACTTTCTCTGGGCTACTGTCTTTGTGCCATCACCAATAATTACATCAAATTAATTCAGCATAATTGAGTTAATTATTAGCACAGAAGGTTAGCAACATGACTTCAATTGAACCGAAGCTTTTATCCCCCCTTTCCTGAGGTTTCACAAAATGTAAACAAATCTGAATCATGGATGAAACCTAAGGCAACTCCCTTTCCATAAAGTGCTTTTGTCAGTCTGAAGAACTATCCTGCCACGTGCTGTCTGCTGCAAGGGGAAAAGAATACTCTGGCATTCTGTATCAGCACCCAAATACTTCTAAAGTGTGATATGAATCACCTCAGAACCATTCAGTCAAAATCCAGACAGATAGAACAATCACTACCAGCAATTCAGATATGTAGAGGATATTGAACCTGGTTTAGCTGACAAGCATCAAAAGAATTAGGACAGAGGTTCCAAAGATTCAGGGATAGCTTTTTGAGTTAGGGATGTTATGAATCCCTTAAAACATGATCAATAACAGATTCCTTGTATAAGGTACTAGTTTGAGAATTAGAGGATATGATTTCTATTCCCAGCTCTGCTATTGACTCTGTGACTTTTGCACAAGCCACTCCACTTTTCCAGAGCAGTTTCTTTTCTCGGATGTTTTCCCTCATACATATCCAAGAGGCTGAGGCTGGCTGTGCATCCATGGTCTAGGTGTAATGCAATGGCATGTTTGAATTCTCAACATTTGGTATTCTCAACATTTTGCTTTCTATTCTCATCTAAACAAAGTGGATGACTTTGCCATGAAAGCGGATGACAAACAGCCTTCTTCCCCACAGGCGTGGGTAGATGCTCTTTTAGCACCATGGAGAATTATGCTGCCAGTGGGGCCAGATCCTGTACTGCAGGTTTGTTAAAGTCAATGGAGCTGTGCCAGCCTGTTGATATCATTGGAGGTCTGATCAGTGGACTTCGGAAGCCTCTTCAGAATGAACAAAACTGTCTTCTTCCAACATACAGTGTCTGCTTTCCTTTTGGAAGCCTATCTTAAACCGGAACAGGAGAGAAACAGCAAGGACTGAGCTAATGTAGGCAACAGCACATTTAATCCTGTGCTCAAGCAATGTTTAGGCCTGCAATTCAAGTATGTTACACTAGCTAACATCTGCCACCACTATGTCAGCTGTGGATTTTCATTTCTTTCCTCTTAATAGGGTCAAATCATGAAGCACTGGAATCAATTGACAAATAGCCCTTTCTGGAGCCAGGTACTGATTTCCTGAATGATGGAGTTTTTCAACATTTTTCTTATCTGAAAAGAATGCTTCATAATTTTCTAAAATAAAAATATCTTATGTATAGGGGTGAATAGTCCCCTGAAAGAATAGGGAACGTATAGGTCTTTCATCCAAAGCATGGAGAATGTGCAAGTCTCACCCAGCAGCTGGCTTTGGGAAGAGCTCTCTTGTGGAATCCCACTGCAGCCAGCAGAGTTTGAGAAAGGACCCTTGTCCCTGAATGAAAAGTCAGTTGCTGGGCTGGGATCCCTTTCTTTGCAGCATGCTTACTGCAAGCCAGACTTTTCCTTGTTTTTCTTATAAAATGGATTCTCTTTGAGCTAGGCTAGGCCATGGAGAGGGACACTAAAGTTTCTAGGAAAACTTGAGATATGGCGTTAAGACCTCACAAATATTCCTAAGATATGGTGGGCATTTGGCCACATGATTAACTGTTGGTATGGTAACAATCCCTGATTAGCGAACTGTACAAATTAAAATCCCCCTTAAGAGGCTAAACACTCCTAGACTTAAATGTTCTGTAATACTGCTGCTTATAAACACTTCTCCCATGAACAGGCATGTATTTTGCTCAAGGTGCAGCGGGTCAAATTCATCCATAGTACAATTCCACCACCAGCAGGGTTTATACCAGGGAAGGTTTGGGCTCAGGTTATTGCTTGGATTGAGGGCAAAGGACTGGAAGGTGTTAAACTGCAGCAGCTGTGGATTTGGGATAATGAGATGGCAAGTTGTTCTAGATGCTGCTGTAAAGGATAATATAAACTACAAAGGATGAATACAGGGCGAACCGTAGATACCAGGGCAATGTACAAGTACCATTGTGGTTAGTCTAGGGGTTGTGTGTATGGTTAGGACGGGAAAGGATGTGCTGCGGTAAATCAGTAAAATGAGGAGTTATACTGGAAAGCCTGCTGTGCTGTAGGCTTTATTCCCTTGTAGGCTGGGTGTGATATTTGCACTGAAGGAATGCTGAGAGGCCTGCTTTGGGCATTCTTGGCTTAAAATAAAAAGTTTTTATTAACCTTTGGTCAGTAGTGTGGGTCATAGTGCCTTCTTTTTGCTTTTTTTTTCCCCCCATCCTGACTCTTTACCCTGTTATGACTTTGTCCTTCATTGAACTTGTGTACTTTTATTTTCCCAATTAGAGCCCTTTCTGCACTGAGTGGTAGCAGTTTGTTTGAATTATGTTTTTACCCTTTTGCTAAAAATTTATAAAGCAGGATTGCATGGGCAAAATTAGCCTATCTTAAAACAAAATTAATTTTTAACTGGCTTCAGTCCTTCCTGAATTGGGTCAGGAAGCATGACAAAAACTTATGTAAAATTTGCCGATTCTTGAGGACCATCTGTAAGGTACTTCTTCCCATGCTTATATGACCCATGGTTTATAAAATTAATGTTCTGATTAATCAAAGCATGCGTTTGCACCCTTCAAAAGAACTTTCATACCTTATGCTGCTAACTGGATATCCTTTCTTTAGCAAAACTTGTGATTTGTATTGTGCCCAATTGAAAGTTTCTTCAAAAATTTAAAGATTCAGAAAGTATTGGAAGGTGATATAAGCCTATAATTACATTCAGAAAGTTGTTATACTAACTGTCATAACTGTACTAACTGTAGGGAGAGCCACTGTTGCTAAGCTGGAACACGTCAAAATGCAGTATTTACAAGAAAGGGAGGAATGAACAGGCAGTTTTGTTTTAAAGCTGATGGCAGCAAGATATAATTCAATTCATATTCAAGCATGATCTCAAATATAAATACTTACAAATTTGGGCAGTACGAACAAAACTCATGTTGACAGCACTTAAACTGAGTAGTTTACAGCTGGGAAGATAAAGTTCTTACAAGACTGCGCCTTTTAGCATTTTCTTTGTGCTAGGAGAAGGCACTGTCAGGAGAGAAAAGTAGAGAAGTTGGAATTGCACCTAAACCAGAGATTGCTATCTGTTCCCCATTGCTGCCTGAACTTGGCGTTTGGTGAGCATGCTACAAAGAATATTTCTTCAATTAGTCTAAGCATGCTCATTAATTATCCAAAACTGGGTAATCTGGCCTGAGTGTAGGAAGCATGTTTCCTCACTAGTGTTAGATTGTAAAAGTTTTATTGTTTTATTTGCTGTGTTTGATGTATTACATGTCTCTGCTTTGTGATACCAAATGACAGTGTAAGGTAAAACTCTTGTCCTCTGGCTTTGCTTGGTTAATTTATGCAAGCAGTCTTCTAACCTGCACTCTGAGTTTTTTGTATAATGCTTAGGTGCATCAAAGCACAACTTTGAGTGGACCCAGCTTTTCCAGCAATTTACCTTCTCTCTGCCCTGCTGTCATTATATACAACTCTAGCAGTCTTTGTGTCATTGTCAAAGTTTGCCAGTTATAATTTTATATTTGCTGGGAGGCAACTGCCGGTTGTGTTCAATAGTGTTAGGCCTAATGCTGATGCTGTCAAAGCACCTGAGGTGTGTCCAACCTATGGCAATTCCTTGTCAACAAGCAGATCCTTGAGATGTGCTGTTTAGCCAGTTGGTAATCTCTTGTATGCTCTGCTGATGCTCTGTAACGCTACCTTTACAGTGCAGGCCTGAGCCCCCAAAATGTGCTGTTGTGCTCTCATTCGACAGTGCTTGATGTGCGAGGCAGAGAAGCAAAGCACAGAGCAGAGGAGAACAGAAATAGAAGCGAACAGAACAAAAATGTCTGGCTATCATCATTCATGCAATAAGACATTACAGATCGTATTTAGAAAGGACAGAATCCACAATAATGACAGGCTACAGCTCGTCAGAAACAATCACATCAAAACAGCAGATCTTAATATAAGCTCAGCATGCTGGAGAGATGTGTTTATTACAATGTGATTTCAGCATTGTGCGTGCTCACCCATACAAGAGGGTATATCTACAGGGCAGGCCATTGCCCAGGGCTGCAAGACATTCAATAACTCTGAGTGAATGTGACCTGGTAGGGACGGACATTTGCTGGTTTGCCTAGGGCAGCAGAGCCCATAGAGCTGGCCTTGAACACGGTGTAGTAGTCACTCTCCTGTGACCTTCTAGGGAATAAAGAAAACACATTAGTGTAATAACCAAAGAAGGCAGTTACTTCACTGAAATAGTGAAGACATATAGCATAAAATAGCAGACTCTGCTGCAGGAAGTTGTAAATATATTTAACAAGTTAGTCCAGGGTCGTAGGCCTTTCCCACATTTACCATCTCGGAAGCTGTGAAATATGGAAGGGACGGTTAACATAGCCATGTACAAAGACCAAAAGGCATAAGGATCCTACTGAGTAGCAGCAGTCTACACTGGTGTCATCCTGGACTGATGTCAGATCCTGAGCCAACGTGTTTTGTGGTTAAAGAGGTTTAAAGAGGCTTCCAATTTCATTCTTATTTTGGCAGCTTGATTATTACTTCCCTGCACAGAAAATTTTCCCATCACATTTTGCACAAACACCACTTTTGGAATCTGTATTCCTATTGATATAAGCAGGCCCAGCAGAGGAATGATGAATCAGGTTACAAAGCTGGGCTATGAATCTTTAATAGTAGGTTCACTAGCAATTTATTTTTTTCTTTTAGAGTCTATTATTGGGCACTTAGATTTATATTTTCAAGGACGACAAATAATTTTGACACCTTAGATAACTGTATAAGATGTTCCAAGTTTGACACTGAATTCCCGAGATACCTAAAATCAGACATACTTCTGTGAGAAAAAGAAAACGCAAAACTGGCTACTTCTGTGTTGCTTTGAGTACTCGTACAGCTGTGAATATTCTGAAGCATTTTCCTAATTAAAACTAAACTAATACTGCTGAATAGATGCTTTGCATTAGTTTTTCCTTTTCTTTTTTTTTTTACAAGGTTTGATTGCTCAATCCTAATTTGCAAAGTCCACCGTGTACTTCTCAGCAATTCTTGGTTGAGTCCAACCACAGCCTGTCACCCAGGGAGACAGTATGGTTTTCTTGAACATGCAATGTGATCAACTCATGTAACAGAGTCTGGAGCAAGAACCATGAACGCTGGCACCAGCTTTCAGACCGCAGGTACCTTCATTAACATAGAGCCAACTGTGAGAAATAGCATCCAATGGTTCTCTCTCTATTCCTAGTTTTTGTTCCCTCCAACTTCTGTTTTGTGTGCTTGGCTTTGTGTGAGATGGCAATGGTCAACGGCAATGCATTCCCCAACGAAGATGGTGAAAGATGGGGGTCGGTCGTCAGAATGCAGGGGCAGTCTGGGGGAACCCAGCGCTGTTCTGGTGGACGCTGCTTGGTGGTTGGTGTTCAGCACCACAGGACCCTCGCTGCCCTGGGGGCGTGTGCGTCTCTCACCTGACGGCACAGTGAGCAGGCGAGGCAGTGTTCCAGACTAGCTTTATGTAAATTAAGTGGGTGTCTCAGTTCCTCATTGTTAAAAATAACACAATACTGCTGTGCTACTTTTCAAGGGTACTATAAAATCGCTATGTTAAAGACAATGAGGTTTGATTAGGATAGAGAATCATAAATTCCCAAGTTAGAATTCTAAAGATGGTACTTAGAAGTAATAAGAAAACACATATCCAGCCTATATATGTGGGGTAGGGTGTGAGGGAAACAAGCTTCAAACAGCAGCAGCCCAGGTAGTTCTTGAGGCCCTTTAATTAACATTTGGAGTCTCTGAAGCCCAGCTTTGGTGGCCGTTTAACTAGTCTGGAGGGATTGAGATTGCAACTGTTGAGCCATAGGGATTTGCTTGAAAAACAGACACAGTAGCAGGGAAAAAAAAAACATCTGAGAGCAGCAGCATAGTGTCCTATCAGTATCGGGGGTTCAGGTATACACAGGGTCAATTGACAGGCTTGCTAATGCAGAGTGCAAGATTAATTGGCTTTGGTCAGCTTTTGCTTCACTGAATGTCATTATCAGGAATGTAAATAATTATGCTATGCAGAGAAATGCCACAATAGTCTCAGTGTCTCCTTTTATACTTGTCTCTTTTTAAACAGGGCTTTATCTAAATGCAAATGTGATTTCAGCCTTCTGATTAGGGCATTATACAGTCATCCATTCCAGAAAAGCACAATTAGTGGATTATTTTATTTCTGACTCAACAGTTCTTGGTTTAGATAGTTTGTTTGTTGTACTATGCATGAAATTTAAGTTATCAGAAGGAGATTTACATTATTAGTCACAATTATAGCCAGATTTTGTGAGGTTGAGGGATTTTTTTCTTGGCAGATAAAAATGGTAACATTTGTGGGATGTTTTTAGAACAAAGGCATTAATGTAGACTCTTACTATGCTTCATTGTCCTTTTTGTGCAAAGCAAGGGGCAAATTATCTGTAGTAACTATGCAAATGCTGTGATGTTGTGGGATGTACGAGTACAGAGTTTAGTCTTACCTCTTTTCAGGATTCGTTCACTGTTGAATTGTGCTGAGAAACTGTGGCACTGTATGAGAACCTGATAGTGGGTCAGCTCATAAAATTATTTCTGAGAGGAAAAGAGAGAGTATCAGGATCTAATACAGTATCAAATGCATTACTGCTTTAGGGTTCTGTACAGTTTTTACATCCAGTAGGCTCTCAAATCATGTTACATGTTTTACTTGGGGCTCACAGTTGAATATTATGGCACATAAAAAGTTATAATTAGCTTTTTACAGTTGCAGACTGAAGCACTGAATACACTGAAGTGTATTCTTGAAATTACAATGATAATATTGCAATATTGTGGTGGTTCTAAAGTGAGCAAAGGTTCCAAGAATGCCAAGACAGTAACTAACATATGGAAGAACTTAATCCAGACTCAAAAATTTAGCCAAATAGTGTTTTTTCTTTTTTTTGAATGTACACAATAAGCAGTGGCTGCCACAACTTAGTTAACTCAGGTGATGATAGGAAGAATGCCTTTCAATACTCTTTGAAGCACAGCTCCTAGTACCATTACTGGGTAGCAGTGACTCTTAGTGCCAATGATGGTGAACTGTGATGGGTTGCTATAGTACAAGATAGCTGCAGGAAGCAGGTAGAGACCATTGAAATTACTGCACTGTACACAGCCTGTTAATGGTATTACAAACACTGGGAAGTTGTGTTCTCAGAAAAGTACAGATTTTTTTTGTGGTAAACTTCCCTGTGAAGCTTACCCACGTCACAAAACTTGTAGCATTTTTGTAGCTATGAATATATGGCAGAATTCAGGATCTCTTTTTCTTTCAGTATGGGACCCTTCTACAGTAAAAGTTTGGTAACTACAGTTGATCAAAACTTCAAAGTTCAAATCCATTACAAAGTCCAGTATTTGGGGCAAGGTGAAAGAAATTTTTCTGAAATTCATCATTGTAAATGTGTTGGTCACATGATTTGGATATAACAGTTCATTGTGTTCCTATGAAAAATACTGCAGCGGAAAATTCATAATTATCTATAGTGAAACATATTTTCAATTCCATTGATCAGCTTAATCATTTTGTATTCATATGTTTGAGACCTTGGTTTCCCACTCTCTCCCATAGATTAGTTTCTTTATGCTGAACCAGGCTGTCCTCTACATTCTGAACACATAAGGAATCTTTGCTTTTGTGACAGGAAATCTATAGCACCACTTAGGTTTAATTAGAACACAGTGACAGATACGACTTTAGACATCAAAGCCTGGAAACAACTCAACAAATCGGCCCTACTCCCAAAGTACATTTTAAGATGTGCCTTGAACTGGGATTCAGTGGGAATATGTAAAATACAGGGTCAGGATCTTAAGGTCGGTGGAACTATACCAATTCTTATGAGCTAAGGATCAAACCAAATAAACCTGTGTGTAAAGATAAGCTCACATTCAGATCAACTCGCATCCAAGTGCATATTTGAGACTTCTTTACTGGATGATAAAAAGCCATATTTCTGTTGGTGCTGTGGAAGTGATGAGTTAAATCCTATGCCCAGTTCTAATTTGCACTGAGCTCAGAGAGTAAGTATAGCCTCATGGGACATGCAGACCCAGGACGTATTTTACTCTGCCACATAGTGGAGCGAGAGGTTAATGTGCATCTAGGTGCACAGATGGCTTTTACGTTCTCCTCCCTTTAACACTACTCACACCTTGGAAAGTCAGTCAGTGATCCCAGTGCCCTCTCATGTACATGAAACACTTCATCTCCTATCGTCGATATGTATGTGGGTTTATAATTTCAAAAAGTAGGGCTTACTACTGTAGCAATTTTTTTCCTTCCATAAATGCTTCTCATTAAATACAAGGGAACTTGATATTTCACAAACTTTTTTTTTACTTCAGAAAAGTATAATTTAAGATTTAGTATCCAGACCCACCTTTGTGTACATTCAGGGTTATGGATTATGTCCATTTTTGTCATATCATTATTTCTGTTATTAATCTACATTTGTATACATACATTACATGGAAGATTAAAAAAAAAAAAACAGGCAAAAAACTTTCCTGTACAGAGAAAACAAAAATGCTGATAATGGAAAAAGTGAATTAAGCTGGGGTTTTTGTAGAGTTCATCTATCATTTTCAAATACACACTTTTTCTGTGGTTATTGGACTGTGTTATTATTTTGAGACACTGTACTCACAGGAGACTAGACTACGTTAAGAATGCAAGTGCCATGTATTCGGAGCGTGGCGTCTGGTTTAACCGTGCAGTAACGGTGAATGCTCAGCCTTAGCATTAGCCCAGTGAGGCGGCGTGTGCTCTCCTTCAAGGCACAGTTGTTTCCCCGCGCCCCTTTCTGTAACACGTGGAAGGTCTTCATTCTCTGCTCGTCATGCTGGCGTTGCCCCCCGTGCCAAGTCACGGGCTGTGGTGCACAACAAAGTAGTAAGATGGCTTCAGATGCTGTTGCATGTGAATTGCCCAACTCGAAATGCAGCCGTTTGGGCTCTAAGCAAAAGCCTATTTCTATTAAAGCCTGAATGTCAGTGTTAGTGAATATCTACAACTGCCGCTGAAGGAAGGAGAAAAGGAAGAACAGTGGTTGGAGCCAAAGATGTGCTGTATGAAGCTGGTCTAGTCATTTAATCTCTGTGCCTCACTTTCCTACAGATGAGAGCAGTCCTCTGTCTCAGAGCGGAGCTCTAGTACGTATGTTAGACACTGGGAGATGCTCAGTGTGGTAATAATGTGTTCAGAAATACACTTTAAAAAAAAAAAAAAGATGTCTGGGCGCAACACCTCTAAATAGTAATCTTTAAGCTCCAATAATTCAAAGGTCTTGCTTACCCTGTATAATTTCATATGGTTAACAAAACTTAAGGCTGACAAAGCCACTGTATATGTTACTGTACTTCTTGACTTCTTGTTACAACAGTAAATCTAGATTTTGGTCCAGAAAGTAAAATCCTTATCTTCTCAGTTCTTCTGAAAAAGAAACATCGACATCTTCTATAAATCAAATGTTGTGACAGAATCCCTTAAACTCTCAGTATGTGTCAGGAATGTTGCTCAGTCTAAATATATCGTTCTCAGTTTTGTCACCTGCAGTACTAAAAGTAAGGGGAAAACTGAAGCAAGGGGATTTAGCGTGATGCTTGTATAGTAAATGTTCATTACAATATATGTAATGATGTGAATTAGTAACCCCGAAATACTTTAAGTAAAAAGATAACACCAGGTGAACTCTGGAAGTTCTATTTAAATAGTTTGGGGGAAAGAGCCAGGGGTTGGGTGAAACTAAATTTCCGAAGCAGGAAAGCAAAGCAAAGGCATTTGCATAACAAAGCAAGCTTTGTCCAAGATGATTTTCACGAAGTTTCATTTGCATTTTCAGTGATATGTGGTAGGGGTACACAGTGATATCACTGAACTGAGTGCTAGGAAGAAACTGAAGGAGGGTACCAGAATCTACTTTGAAGGTCCATCCATATTAAGGATTCCCAGATTTATTAAGAAAACAACTTCAGAAGAGAAGTCAAGGCAGAACGTTAGTGCTGAGAGTGATACCAAGGGTGGAGTGAAAGGTGTATGCTGGAAACATGCTCTCAGCTCTCCCTGCTGGAAGGGAAGCCCTAGGATTGAACCCCATGTGGTGGCTGGAAAATAATTGATTCTCAGGGATATGTACAGGCTGTTGTGTGCACTTCCCTTTTTTCATAAATACAAACTCTTTGCTAATAAGCTTGATATGATTATATATCAAACCAGTGGTCTCAGGGTAAACTGATTAGAACTGAGTATATCTATTGCCAATGGAGCTGCAAGTCTGTACATACCAGCAGCTTACTCTCAAATCACTTAGCTCCTGGAGCCTGCCTGCTGAAGCTCATTGCAGAAAGTTTAATTTGAGGTGAAAAGCAAATGAGGCCAACACTTGGAAAATAAATAAATCAGCTGGAGTATTATACAGTGAGGTGGGTGCCCAGTATGCCCAAACATGAGACCCACTCTGGATTAAGTTCTTTTACTATATTTCTGTTTTCATAGTATGTCAGACTTGGAATCATCGTACCTAATTCAGGCTTGTAACTGCAGGCTCTGTATTGTAGCGCTTGTTTTGCTACTCCTTCTGCATTCAGTGGAGAGAAGGGCAGGGAGGGATTCAGTCTGTGCATTATCTGAGCCACATTTTGGAGTTTCTTGTCTTTCTCCTGGTTGGAGGGGTGATATAGGGATCTCTTTACTGACTTTCGAGAGTTTAATCAACCTGTTTTACTCAAATGCCAAAGTAAAATAAATCCAAACCAAAAAATGCATGGAACTGATGTCCAGCATAGGTTCTGTTGCAAAGAGAAAGTGATATTTTAGAGAAAAGATTGGAAGAGAATGAGAGATGAACATTTCTAAGCCTGGGGGAGTTCTGATCTGTATTTTAAGCTGAACTTTTTTAGGGCAAAGCCATAATTAGCAAATTCTGTGTGCTTGGAAAATGAGCTGGCAAGTGGAGTAGTCAGGCTGAAACCATTTTGAAAACCCAGCTCTTGGTCTATTCTTCTGAAGTTTTGTAGTATCTTTCTGCCCTATTTTTTTTTTTTTTGGACAGTATACAAATCCTGTAGTGTATGAGGGTGAATGACTTCTATTACACAAATATGAGAGAACAGAACTGGTATCAAACAAGCAGAATGAAAAGATTGCAGTAGCAATATAGAGCCAACTTACTGTCTTCATGATGGAAGAATGGTTTTCTAATTGTTCGTGAAACCTAATGGAAGCCATATTTTGGCTGTAAGTAATTCTCAGGAGGGATCGTTGTGAAGTCTTACCTCATCTCTCTTACTTTACCAATAGAACATATCAAATATTCAAAAGCAGGCACACCCTAGGAAGCTCAAAGTGCACTAAACCACTTGTCAGTTTTAGATACTAGAGAAAGATGGAACTATTCAGAGGTGAGTTTTTCTGGTGCATCACTGACCTGTCAGAGGCTGGTGCAGATTTATCTTCGTTACACGTCACTTGTGAGAGGACAGGATAACTGGCAGAAGGTAAAGATTATAAGGACAGAATCCAAGAGCCAAATAATTAAGTTTCTTTTGCCCACAAGACATCATGATATCACACTCAACCATGGCGAGAGAAGAGGGATTTGAAAATTAACTCCAGGTAACTTCTGCTTCTGAGTTACCTGTAACTTTTTAAAAAAAAAAAAAAAAAAAAAAAGAAATGCTACTTCCCATGGAATCTTTCCTAAATGTTATACTATTTCAGTCCTGAAGATCTTTATTCCAGAATTCAGTAATAACATCCAAGTAGAAATTATTATCTTAAATGTTAAATTTGATCCACCTTTTGTCTCTCTGATGTGTGTTAGTCCTCCTGGCACTGGATGGGGCACTGCCAGCACAATGCAAAACCACAGGACTTCCAATTACCATATTTGACATTGGCATCACCCATCTATCTGTCCTGGGAACATTCCTTGTCTGCTGTCTTTCTGAGATCCTCTGAATGACAGTACTCTTCCCTATGATTAATTAAGGAAGTGACCAAGCTGAACCTTGTGCAAGTAATTGGCAAGCTGTGTTATATTAGCTCCAACTAGCTCCAACGGGAAGTTACCATAGCCATTATAGTGGTGTTTATATACCGTGGGATCCAATAATCTTTTTTCGGTTTCTTTTTTTCTAACATCAATGATAGGTTCATGGAAAACAGCACCATACATTGATCTTTCAGCTCACTGCAATCAAAAAATTACATGGTATATTGGTAACAAAGGCTAGACTGGGATTCTTGGGGGGGGGGGGGGGGAGCATGTAGCCTAGATTTCTAACTTTTATGCGTGTTTTTCACTAGGGAGTTAATCAATGTGCTCAGCATTTGATTTGGAGTACCATTTGTCCTAAATCTATATATTATATTACATCTGGGGAAAGGGCTTTGCTTTTTGGGTGGTACTAAAGTGATATTGAGTGAAGTCGCAAGTGAACTACACAGAACCTATTTCAGACGTAAGAAAAGATGTGATAACAATATAAATAAGCCGAAAGGGATCCTGGTATTTGTTCTTTAAAGGTTTAGGCCTATTAAGCCTATTGTATATCTTTGAATTAGTTTTAATAATTTACATCATCAGCTCATGAGAAAGTAACTCTGTAAAGTACCTTAAAACAGTATTCTTTTTCTTAAGGCTAGAAGAAGGTTTTCCTTCTGAAGTGTCATCAGAGCCCTTCTTAGGGGCTTCCATAGCACCTATCATTAGCTGTGACTCACTATTTTTCAAGAACCTGCGGAACAGTGTTATAAAACTCGCCTGTTGATAGCAGCTAAGCAGGTGGTGAGCTATATTGTGTGCTCTATTAGTCTACACAAAAATATGTTCCTATTACTGTCACCTCCTCCCCATTCCCATCCCACTTGTTTGGCTCATCTGCCTCATCTTATGACTTGTCATTAGTCTGCCTTGTAAATTCTTTGTGGCAGAAACTTTTTCTTTAGATACATATATATGTATACGTATAGAGGGAGAGAGGGAGTACCTACTAAGATTGAGCCTGAGTTCTTGGCTGAAGACTATGGGCACGATTCCAATAGAGATACTAATGCTAATATTGCAAGGCTTTTTCTCACACATCTTCTGTAGACAAGAAGCTCTGCCACGGGAACAGCTCTCTCTCATTTTACAGGATGTTGCTTTTTTTGAACCTACCTTTTGTCAAATCAATATAGCATGGATTTCACCCAGTCTTTCAGTAATGAACAGAAGAAGCAACGCCATAAGGTGCTCAGATATGACCTTGTACTGTGGCTCGGTGCGATGAATAAAGCAACATTGTCAAGGCCCAACCCTTCAAGAATACGACACATAACATGGTTTTTCTCAAAGAATTGTTTAATTTTCTTCACATAGAAGAATCATACTTTTTTGTGGCTTAAGCGTTAAAAGTTTTTTTCTTAAGCATTAAAGGTATTACTGTAAGTCAGCATAGCTCTTTTTCCTGCTATAGAGATTTGCTAGTTTATACCTACTTAATAATAGGCCGAGATGGAATCTCATTTTACTGGAAATACAGATGATGGTAGTAGGTATCTCATTATGATGGGCATTTTATAGGTACATAACGAGCAGCTTTTTGCTACTGCAAGAAGTGCTAGTCTATGCAAATATACATATTACAGGTGCTTAGAAAAATAATTTTAAAATGTCTCTTATTATTACTGTCCTAGAGCATTTACTCTATGCTTCAAAATGCTTGAGAAATACTAAATTCCATAGCAGATGGAAAGAAAAACTGTATCATGTTTAACAGAACATTTCTACTACTTCAGTCACTTTTTCCCCTCTTATAGAGATTTAGTTTTTTTATAAATGTCATTGTCTGTTATGCATGGTGTTTTATTTTAAGCTGACAAATCCATGTCCTCGTATATTCATAATACATTTTTCAATTGGAGCAGTTTTTTGTTAATGTCAGGAGCTATATTTGTTTGGCACCTGAAAGGATGTAAGGAACTCTAAGGTATGACCGTTTCAAATCCGTAAGAAAGTAATGTGAATTCTGAGTGAGTACTTTATGAAATCTGAACACTGTGTCTGATTCAAGAGCACAGTGATCTTGCAGCAAATGCCTGGAGGTACCAGGCCCTTTATTCTTCATTTCTTTCAGAATATCAAACTAAAACAGGTGTGTGAATGATGTTCCACTTACACGAAATAAAATGTAAACCTCAATAACTTGCTTCCTAGTAATGGAGAATTGTTCAAATGATGGTTCCAAATTGTAGTGTGAATTCAGCGTTTGTGATAGGACCTGCATGGGTTGTGTTGTATAGGTGAGATCAGTTCTAAGCTGACTGGATGCAACCACTAACAAGAGGCTTCATTTAGCCTAAACAGAGTCCTGATATGTTGCACGTACTGCAGCATTTCTTAAACGGTTATTGTCATGGAATACCTTCAGATCTAAAGTACTTTAGAAATGTTACGGTTTGTGTTTTAGTTGCAGCCTTTGCTTTTTCTGTGCATTATACAACCTGTTGAAAAAGTAGTGCAGCCTTTTACAAATAACCAACATGAGTGTACACTAAAAACAGGATGTGTGAACACTCAGAAGAAACTCCCAGGGATAGATCAGTAATCATCTGTTTTTCTCTCTCCCCTTTTCATTTACATAGGGTTCCCACGAGACGTTAATTTTGTTTTTAGCATTATCCTCCCAGTTGACTTTGGGAAATCACCTGCCTCCTTCCTCTTCCTTACTTTGCCTAAGTGCAAAACAGAGATGCTGACTTTCTTTTTCGAATATGCTTTGCGCGGAAAGTGCTTTATAAGAGCTGACTGCTGCTCAGGAGTTAAGTACATCAGCACTGTAAGGTCAGCTGAATCTTTTGTTGTCCTAAGAATAAGACTGATATTTATTTCTTTATGGCTATGAAATTTACACATCAGTCAATTCAGAGACAGAATTTTTTGCTGTATTTCTGTCCAGAGCTGCATGGCTGATGTCTGGCAGGTCACTTAACGTGACTCAGGGCAAGTGAGCGGAGCAGTTGATCTGTATGTGCATAGTGGACATGTGTGTGCATCTGCAAATTCTGGACATCTTGCAGCCCAGTCAGACTTAGAGATTTCTGGAGGTCTCGACCTAGCATCTTCAAATTCCACTGAATACAACATCGAGGTGGTAAAAGAACATATGTAGGGATATCCAGATGTATGTATTATAGTCCCATGTGTTGGCTTTAGAAATTGCAGCAAAGAAGGCATGGTAAGTCTCGAACTATATCCAGTTACTGCAACTCTTCTTCTAGTTAAAGTTAGTGTTGCTCCTGGCTGGGCGCTCCTGGGCAGACAGCAAGAAGGCAGAGCTGTGGCTGCACTGCTGGGACGCTGGGGCTGTTAGTCTGGAGATGTTGTTGAACCCGGTAGCCAGGGCAGTCTGAGAGATGTAATTAACTTCAGGTAAAAAGCATAAATTTCTCATCTGGAGCCTTAGCAGCCCATGCATTAGATGCTTATTGTGTTGTTCTACTTGGAACTAAATTTGGCGAAAGAAATTACTTAAGCGAAGAAAAAGGAGAAAAAAAATCCACACGATGAGTAAGTATCATAACGGGTGCTAAAATAATGACATACACCTACTTCATTATTCAGTTACTTATGTATTATCTTTATTCTTAAGAGTAATGGTGTAGAAGTGCTTTTTTCCACATGTTAATTTAGTTGTCTGCAGATGGTAACCATCTGTTAAATGACAAGTCATTTACAGTATTTGATTAGCACTTTATATAGCTTGGATGGACTTACTGTTACAATATGTAAGTATAGCTATTGAGGTGAAACTTGCTAGATTTGTTCTTTTCCTGTTGCTGTCCCAAAAATGGAAGATTTCAAAGCTCTCTATTTTTGCATGTCTTCTCCTGTATTTTGAGTTAAAGCATGACATTCACAAGCCAGTTCACAAGATACTCTTGAGAGAATAACAATACTAGGAAATATTTTTAAATTACAACACTGCTCACAGCAATTAGGCCATAATTCTATGATGTCATCTTGTGGTTGGACTCTTATGGATGCTCACAGAAAGTACTGCAAGCTTGTATGAGCCTGAGGATCATGGCTTAACAAGTAAACAACTCTCTTGGGGGCTGTCGATACTGTTTTGTTTACTGTAGGTCTTTTTTTCTTTTTAAATAGAAAAAAAATAGTATTAAATTGCAACACAGCTTAATATTACCATTGTAAAGTGGTCTTCTCTGCTTGAACTACACATTTATATTTTTTCACTTTGATCGGTGATAAATAACCACTATTTGTCCATAAACTAAGCAAGTTCTGATCCATTTCATACTTTTTTCTTCTAAAGATTTTTTCGAGTTATGCCGCTAAATTTTAATTTACTGGCCTGTTTTTATTCTTGTATAATTACTTTACACTTCTATTACTGTGTTTTTAATAAAATTCAGGGGATATCTTGATTTTTGTTCTTTTTTTCAACAGCTAAAAAACGTGAGAATGGCTCCACTACCCAATGCTGAATTAGTTCAGAACTCTTTGCAGTTATATCGTTACCTGCTTCGATGCTGTAAGCAACTTCCTGAAGAGAACATTCGTCAGCATTACAGACACGCAGTCAGGCAGGTGAGAAATGTATTTCTTTTCCATGGGTGGGATTCTGAGTTGCGTGGTAGTTTCTTTTTTTTTTTTTTTTTTTCTTCTCCTCCTACAGTTTGGACCAACTTCTTGCAACTCCTGGCGCTTAAAATTCTTCTGTAAGCTTGAAACTTTTGTAGATTCAAAGGGGTATATTATACTGGGAGTATGTGAAAGGAGCATTTCCTTTTGTTTGCTTTGAGTCTGAAACTTTCTATTTTTCCTTTGCTTTCATCTCTACTTCTTGTGTTAGTCGAGAGTGAACAACAATTCCTAATTCACCTAAACACATCTTTTATGGTTACACTTGCTAGTTCCTTGTCTGTGATTGTTTCTTCCAGGCTGGGTAAATCTCATCTAACTGTTCATATGGAAGTCATTTCATGCCTTTGATCATACCCGTTGTCCTGTGTCATTTGTAGTTTTACTGTACCAGACAACTTCAAGGAAACTTCACTATTCAAGGTTTTACTTAGGTGCTGTTGAATTTATTAGGATGTGACATGCTGATTAAATTTGAGCATGTACTTTGCATTTCTACATAAAGATAGATATCTCAATAGTTGTCCTGAATTGAAGTTCTCAATAGTCTGTTTATTTTCTTGGTGTTTTTTTGCCGATGATGTGTGAAAGGAGCAAAATACTTAACATGAAATTACATTTACTAAGCCTTGTTGTGGAAGTAGCATTGTCAGGTGCTATGATGTATATTTTTACCTTTTCAGATCAAAAGTTTGTGCATCGAAGTTTCTTTGGGGTTTAAAAGTGATCCTTATTTTGACAACTGTTCCATTAAGCTGGCTAGTCAGTGTAACACTGATCAAATGTTGCAGAGTTTCAAAGTTCATGCGGATGAAGACGATCCTGAGAGAATCCAGCAAATTATTAAGAGAGCCATTGAAGATGCTGACTGGGTCATGAATAAAGTAAGTGTGTCACATTGTCCAAGTTTTGCTCTGACTCGGTTCAAATTGAAGAAGAAAACATTGCAAAGCAAATTAGGAACAGCAAACTGTTCTACAGTGAGAGGAAATAACCTAGCTGCTAGGGATTTATGATTGCGATGGTTCTTGTTTAAAAATTCTTTGTCAATACAAAATTAACTTTAAAATTATGCTTTAAGTTGATCTCTGTATACATCTTTTGTTTCCATTAAGAATTATATTAAATTTCATCAGTGGTGACTAATATAAATTTATCATAGAGGAAAGACACAATATTTTCACAAGTCACAGTTCATTGATACTCTCTGGCTGCTTTCCTAACAGGAATCTGTCCTCTATTAATCAGTTTACGTACATTCCCAGAATGCTTTTTTCTCAGGTCTTGCCTGTGACTGCATGGATCAGGGTTAGACAACATAGTGACAAGATTGTGATAATTGGTTTACTCGTGCACAGTTATCACCCAGTGGAAATGCCTCCTTACTGTCACAGCACTGAAAGGTATCACTCAAACTGTCAGTGCTGCAAGGTCCACATCAACATATTATGCTAGCAGAGGAAAAGTGGATTGACAAACTGGATTCTTAAATAAAAGAATGTAGACTGCCATTAGACAGCTGAGAGTCACCTGGACTTTCTTGGATTTAAATCTCTCTGGAGAGCATAGTGTGTTAACATGGATTTTTCAGAGTATAATGAAACAAGTCTAAAAGTCAGCTTGTTCTAAGTATCTGTGATTTAATTTACTAAATGACTGTTAAGTCCTTATCCCTGCCAGTCCATGAAATCCAAATAAGAATTGTTTCAGGAGCAAGCATAGATTAGTCATAGATTATAAAGTTATAGCAGTAGCTAAATTCCAGCAGTTACAATCTAGTAAATAACCATCTGTGCCTGAATCTGATTTTTTTCTACAATTATGAAAAGCCTCATTCTGATCCTACAGCAGATTATATTCTACTTAAATTGCCAGTTTTCCAATGGTGTGAGAGGAGGATCGTATTTGGTGTCCATCAAGAAGCAAATGTCTCCATTATTTTGTATCGTAAAGGGAAAGCCTATCACATCTCAATCTAAATTAAAGGAAACTGAGACAATTTTGTGTAGATCATGAGTAGGACTGTAAATTCTTGTCAGTATGAATCACTGCTTTTAGTTATGCACTTTTTCCCACCAATAACTTTTTTTTTCTTTTCAGTATAGAAAACAGGAGTAGAAGAAGGATGAAGACAAGAATGTCATTGGTAAACATCCTTAGAGGACTTGCAGTCAAATAAGTCCAGTACTATATTATAGTTATTGCCTGCAATTTTCCCTTACATGATGCAAATATACAATAAAATTTCTGAAGCTATTTGAGATAGTAGATAAAATGACACAGTCTAGTTTCAAAGTATTACCATGTGTAATCACAAACTTTAGCTTAAAGCCCAAACTTCCCTAAGATTTGCATAGCACAGAACACTTCTTGGGAAAACTTACTGAGCATGAAAATATAATGCAGTACAAGGCGCTAACAAATAATAAACAGTGCCCTGTCTTTTGTTCACATCTGGTGAATTACAGTCTCATCTGAAAGAACTTAACTAGTATCTGAGCGTAAAGGTCTGTACTGAGAGCCTGCAAACTTGTGAAATGCTCATTCAGGATCAGAGCAAATTTCTATTTACTTAACTATGAATTAGATTATACTGTTAGGCCTGGATGCCGTGTGGCATAGCCGTATTTGATACACTTATTGTGTAAGTTGTTTATTTGGTGGCAAGGTTCTTTTGCAAAAGTACCAGTGGGTTTAAGCTTATGTTTATGTAATGTTCTGAATTAGGGTAGTCAGTCTGTTGACATCAGACCAGCCCCTGTCAGGACCATAGACATGCTTTCAGGGTGGAGGTATGACCTGAGCACAGGTCTTGTTTGAATCTAGTAGCAGAGAGAAAGGCATAGTCTACTGAGTGGAGAACATTCCCATGAGGACTTTAAGCCTATCTGAAACTTGAACTACAGTATTTCCACTCCTGTTGATAGCAAGATTGATTAGTCTCATCTCTTTCTTGTACCTGCTTTACGGATATCTTCATTCTACCCTGTAGGTTTGCACTTGAACTAATGTTTGTCTTTTCTTATTTAAATGTAGGTGTCTGTATCCTGTGACCCTAAGCTCTAAAATCCCATGCAAACGGATGCCATTCAGCTGCGTTCTGTGCACTTCATGGTATGATCACTGAAATGTATAGTCTTGTACAGATATAAAGGCTTTCACAGCTTTTTGCAATGTGTAATAAATGCCATTTAAAAATGAGAGTCCGTGTCCTTTTTAAAAAGACCATCTTTTTGCTGCCCTAATAGATTTTCATCAGGAAAAACTCAAAAGAAACACTAGCTATCTTAACTAAAATTAATTTAGGGGTGAAAGTTTCCTTTTGAAGCATGACATTTGCTTTTAGCTGTACTTGGAGCTTTCTGCCTCCAGGTGGCAGTGCATGCTGCTATGCATACCTGGAGCCCTAAGTATTTGGGGGTTGGATTTGTTTGCTTTTACGGTTTTTGAGTTGTTGAGCTTCTTCACCTGCCAAAATAGAACTCAGGTGCTAAGCCAGATCTATTCTGGGCAGATTTTATTTTTTCATGCAGCCATGAAAGAAACAAAATTCCAGCTCCAAGTAGTCAAGCAGAATTTTAGACAAGTGTTATTAAAAAAAAAAAAGGCCATATGTGAAAGTTTAAACCATAAAGCATTGTATCAAAAATTTTCTTGTCCATTGTATCTGTTCATTCTAGACCCTACTTTTCAAGCCTTCCTTCGCTTTGTTATTCTTTCCTCTGCCATCCCTGCTATTGTACTCTCTCTAGTCCTTCATCTTTCACCCCATCTTATATGCCTTCAACTTCTGTTGCTTTTGTAGCTTTTGTTCTACATCTTAAATTTTGTTCTCTCTCATCTTGTCTCCCTACCATGGTTCTTTATCCTTCCCAAATCCTTTTCTGATATTTGTAGGATCAGAAGATACTAAGATAGGATGCTGGGGCCACCCTTCTGCTTAATTTCAAATAATAAAGCATGAAGGTAATAGAGTGTCTCAACAGAATAGGAATAAGCTTTTCTTCATGTGGGGAGAACCACTCATCTTTCTACTTAAATAAATTTTTGGAAAATGCAACTGTTTTGGTTTATCCTTCCAAAACAATTTGATGCAAGGTAGAACATAGAAAATTTCAGCCCTAATATTTGAAAAGGAATATACAGTATGAAACCAAACACCGTAATAAAAAAACTCAAACAGATTTGATGATAGACATATGAATGTGCTACCTTTATTAAAGAGCAAAAAAAAGCTGACTCATGCTGTATTCCAATTGTATTATATATTTAGTCTTAGTGTGGAGATGCACTGACAGCTTTATATCATTGCAATAGCTAAAACATTAAGACTCGGTAGCAGTAACAGTGTATGGAAACATGCTGATTTCCTGGACTTTGTGTAGTGCGTTCAACAATCCTCCATTGCTTTAATTGTCTAGCTTTATGTAGTGTGAGACATAATGTTTTGCTCAGTTACTTAATACGATAATGGCATGTGTTTATATCATTCTTACATGCATGTTATTTAATTTGTGGATAGTTCAACAGGGAATACACCAAGGAGCTGGAAGATGCAACTATGGCATATCTGCAGCTCCAAATGTCTGAGGTGCCAGCTGAGATATGGGAACATCAGACCCAGAGGTATGAGAGATGTAACTGATATGGCAGGACCAGGATGTGTGAATTTTAGTCTTTGGAAGCTGGTAGAGCATGCAGTTTTTTGTAGGGTGCAGAGGGGGAACATGGTTGCTGAGGCAGGAGATACTATGACTAAATATTTTGACAATAGTGATTCAGTTGCAGGGTATGATGAGATGTCTGAATCATTTTCTTTCATACAAACATAATCTCATTTTCAAAATAACAAATCTTTTAATAGAATGGAAATATGATGTTAAGATAACTTTATTTACTCTGTCATGGAAGAGATAATTTTCTTAGTGGTGGGGAGACACGATGCAAACAACTATTTACTTCCTTGTAATAGTGAAAGTAACCCCCGTATCTAAGACAGACATGTTTTTCTGATGACAGGACATTTGGCTGCTTAGCTGAGGCTTTCCTGCTTTCAGAACATAAAACACATTCTGTTCTTCAGCAGCATAATTTGAGATGAAGCCTAATTTGAGTTTGTCTAAATATAGATGAGAATCTGAAATCTGGAACAGGATTTAAGCAGAGATTCAATTCTTTAGACCAAAATTATTTTCCGTAAAAACCTCTACTCAGAAGTCATTTGATCCTGGATGTGCCCTCATTTACCAGTCACTCTCCTGTTTGACCTGAGAGTTCGTACAGTAAACTGAGTTCTCTTCATCAACTCTGTGCTTTTCTGCCACCCAGCCTTGTTGAGACTGAAGGACTGTTCTCTTTCACCAATATCTTAATTTGTTGTTAATGCCACTGTGCTAATGATTATCTGCCCATTGCTGTAACAGGGCCCAATGTGGGAAAGACTCATACAGTCATAGGCATAACTTGATTTCTGCTGCTCACATGGGAATACTTAATTGGTGAGCTTCCTCCCGGGCTCTCTGATGGCAGTTGCAAAAAACTTAACAACAAATAGGTTAGTGCATCTGTGCTTCCATATTCAATCATTTAGTAGTTTTGAAAATAAAGATGTTGGGTGCAAATTAAGTAATATGGGATAAAAGACTGTTGCATCAACAGTTTCATGAGCCGTGTGAGCTTTTTTCTCTTGAACTTTGCAATAGTAATTAGAGAATGTAACACAAAAGATGTCAATAAAAAAGAATCAGACCTATTCTATTTATGGGTTCCTTGTTTCAGTAAAAAGAAACCAAAACCTATTTCTGTACTTGTACATCATGCCAGTTCTGGTAAGTAAAGGCCTGTTGATAGGTATATGAAATAATTGAATAACTCAGGGCTCACCAGAAGGTCATGTCAAAGCCCCAGGTTTTGTTGGTCCCAGTGGTAGGTATTAACAAAGTAAACATTCAGTTCCCACTGCTTCTTTCAGTGTGGAATATGTTATCACTGACCATTCATCAGCCTGAGAGTTTCCATTGTGTTTACAAATTAACAACTACATTCTGGAAACAACAATTTTGCGGCTTGTTACTGTAAGACCTTAGGTCAATAACTTCTCCTAAGTACTCCTATACAAGTTCACAGCTGCGGAGCAGCATTAACTGTTCAAAGGTTGTGTACAGACAACTGTTAGTTAAGCTACAGATAGGGTTTCACAGGATACTTGTGCAAGACAAACATTAGAACAAAGGAAAAGACAGTTGGGAGACTTTTGCTTAATAGGTTGCATAAATTACTTTTAATTATTGAAGTATGGAGGAAGAGATTATTTAGATCACATTTCAGCTGTGGAAAATGAGAATTTCTTAGTCGTTAGTTCCAGGTTGTAGATTTATCAAAATTTAGTCTAAGGCTTGAATCAAATTTGGTGCTTTACTTCATATAAAATATATACTTCATTTACTTCATATATATATATATATATATATATGTGTGTGTGTGTGTGTGTGTATATATATATAAAATAAATATTGTGAACCTAAAGCTGAAATTTTATGGAAATCATCAATGTAGCACAAATATGAAAGTGACATGTCTAGAAAAACTGGAACAATGACAATTGTGTTAGTTGTGTTAGTGTAGTTAACAATGACAAGTGAGTTAGTTGATGCATTTTGTTTAGCATATAGGTTCTTGCTCCTAATCCCTCAGACGTGTTAAAGGGTCGACTTCTGCTTTTATTGGCCTCGAGCCTTGTGTGGAAGCTTTCAGTTTAGTAAAAGTCTTTCCTTTTTTTTAATTTCTTGATATCAGGCTTTGCTATTTGCAATCAGATTTGTAAATGTGTGGTTTCTCTGAAATACAAGAAAGTATTCTGCACTTCCCATGCTTAGAGATGTATATATATCTGATCACACTCTATGCCAGAGGTGTTACCGATTTCAGTTCATTTTCGCCACTGAAAGTCATTTGAGCCTTGTGGATACTGAGTAAATACTCCCATCCCATTCACTAGTCAGTAATTGAATATTCTTTAAATCATTCTTTGAACTCTGCTTTGTAAACTTTTTCACTTGGCTAGTTATGTCACAGACATAGCTTTTTGTTTAGAGAAACATGAGCTTAAGAATTTGATGCTAAACAAAAACATCTCTTCTATGGCATTTGGCTTATTTTCAGATGTCATAAGGAAGTGATCTTTACCGCAATACTGTAAAAAGCAAGCGTACACATTATTTCTGAGAGAAATAATATTCACTGTGATCTTTATTAAGGGAAACAGTTCCTTATTTGTGGGTGGCTTTTAACTTGGCGTTACAAAGGGCGCCTTCATATATAGCTGTGATTAGATGCAAACTGAACAGGCAGCACAGTGGCTGAGTCTTAGATGCTTAATATCATGACATTTGTTATCAGAGTCCTTGACTTTAAACTGTAAGAACTAGTCTTTAGAACTATGTGCTCCACAATGTACTGCCCCTTGGTGTCATCCAAAATTACATATGTTTATTTGAAAAGTGAGTAGTCTCTTTGCCAAGGATTGTGTTCTAAAGCAAGTCAGTAACATATGAAAATGGCTTTACGCTGTGCTGTGCTGCCCGCTTGGTCAGTTGCTGTGCTGTGGTGTTTCCTACTGCTCAGAGGCTGTGTATTTCTTCTTGAGCATAAGCCAGCTGGCGCATCTTTCAACTTTCGTATTATTTGATTTAATTTATCTTATACTTCTGTCAAGCCAGATTTTATGAAATAGTGTTAACTGAAATACACACTAGTCGTCAAGTATTCCTTTCAGCTTGTGATTAATCAGGGCAGACATTAATTTTTTCAAGAAAAAAAAAGTTCTTTGAAGAACAGTTTCTGTTTTGCTCATAACTGTTTGCTGATACTTAAAATAGATTTTAAAAGTTCAGAAGCAGATGGAGGCATCTGTCACTTGCAGCTAAGAGTTTAACAATGTTTGGGTTTGTCATTAGTCTGTGAGGTCCTTGGCACTGCACATTTAAAAGGGGAAACCTTGTGCACTTAGGTAACCTAGTAGAGTATGAAGAGGAGAATTCTAGACCTGGTGTTTATTGTCCTGACCTAGGAACTGGGAGGCATAAGTTAAGTTACTACCAACCTGGGTGCCTTTTTCCCCAGAAGAATTGTATTCTGCATTAATTCATTTAGAAGAGGATTAGCTTGAGTTTTGAGTCAATGAATTCTGAGCAAACTTTGTTTGGATGCTTAACTACCTCATATAAAGTACTCCTTCAACTGCTGCCCCACAGCATTAGATTGAACTTCTTCGATACCTGTGTGCTTCCTTCTGCTGGTGTTAAAGTAAACTTCATCAGTTTAAAAACTGGTGCATTTTACGTCCTTTTATTATTACAGCTTTTTGTTGTTGTTGTTGCAGTCTTTGGAACCCTTCCATGCTTCTTGAAAGAATTTTAAAAATGATGTTTTGATTAAGATTTCCTGCTATTCCACAGAACATTTTAAAATATTCTAGAAGTGTTTTTTAAAAGGCATAAAATTGACAATAAATTCTGGTAACTATTAGATTGACGTATGTTCTGTATGAGGTCACATCACACAGCATCAGGGATTTTCTGTTTTACCTTCATTTTCTCGGTAGTCATTTCATCCTCATAAAGTCAGCTGTATCTCAGATGGTATGAAACAAGGAACAAGGAAAACAGTGTATTTCAAAACATCAAACAGAAGTTAGTAGCCTGGAAAATATTATATCATGATGGCAGACAGGCATAGACTGTTTGCTGGCGACACCTCCCTGATACTCACTGATCTGAGGACTGACTTTCATGCCTAAAAATAAAGCATTTGGTTTTCCGCAATTGTGCAACTGCAAGGGCTCTCTTTTATTTTCTGTTTTTTCCTCTTTTTAGAGATCACAAAATAGTGTGTTTAATTGTTGTTTACAGTAGAGAATGCAGGCACCTGTTGAGTCTTGGAGACTTTTCTCCCTGAGGAGCTCTGTGGAGTTTATCCTCAGTTAGCTGGAAGTATATCACAGAGAAGGTTGCAGCTCTATAGCCAAGATTTTCAGAAGTAATTCTCATATTGCTTTTAGGTACTTAACTTGGAAGACCTTAAAAATTATGCTTGGTGTTGCTTACCTGTTTCACTGTTGCCATATAACATCAGGAAGATAAGATCACTTTTCTGGACTGCTGTTTCATATCCTGTCTTGTCCATTTGGATTGCATGGGAGGGTCTCCAGTTTACTGTCTGTATAGTAATACATAACTAACTGCAATTAACAATTGGGTTGTCACAATCGAGACAGAGTAAGCAATAACTCATAGTGGATCTGGATAGTGTTTTCGTTGTGGTGGTGGGGTTTGTTTGCTTGTTTGGGTGGATTTTTTGTTTGTTTGCTTTTAAGAACCAAGGGAATTAGTGCTTTTACCTTGCCTGACTATCTCACATGCTTACTTTCTTCAACTCCCAACATTATGTTCACAATCTTCCTTTAGCCTGCTGATTGCAGTGCACAGAGCACCTCTCTGACTGTTCGGGACTTTGTTGGCAAGTGATAGTAAAATGATTATTGCCCTACTACCATGACTCTGAATTGGGAAGATATTGAAAAGGCTACAGTCATTTTACAATTATTTAAGAAACACAGCTTAAAAATACAGAGAAATCCAAATTCTGCTCCCAACTGACACAATAATACAACCAATAGTATTTCACGCAGTTGCACTCTACTGAGTCTGGTAATTTCTCATTGATTAAATGCAGATCTTCTGAAAAGACACCCAGTGTGTAATGTGAAATTTAAGAGATGGAGAGCTAATCCTTGCCCTGTATTTGTTCATTATCCTTCAAGTTGCCTCATAAGCAAAAGGACAGGTTTTACAGCTGATGTAATAATACAAAGAATGTATACAATATGAATGGTAGCATAAAAAGTAACTTGAATAAAAATCCATGTCTCGCTGAGAGAGGAATGGAACCATAAACTCTCATCTAATGAAGGCACTTTGATAGAAACAGATTGGGTAACAAACTGAACCTGTAGTCAGCTGACTTCATTGTATGGTGTGTTTGTGTGATTTTTTTTTTATTCACTACTTAGAATTTTTTTTCTAATTTGTGTCTGAAATAAATCACAGATCATAATGGTATAACTTTGATCTGTAGAACTCTGTAACACTAAGAACCTTGAGTTCGTAGAGAATGCTTGTTAAAAGAAAAGCTGAGGTAAATCTTGCCATTATATGTTATCAAATTCTGTCTTGGATCTATAAGAACAAAGATGTTCTGTATAATTACTTCTCTGGTTGTTTACTTCTCATGGTGTTCATTGGTGTTCTGATCCAAATCCTCCGAAGTCAAAGGGAAAGACCTCTGTGTACTTCAGTGAACATTCAGTCAGATCCTACACCATTTTTCACTAGCTGAAATACTTAGAGAAATGTACCATGTTTAATCATGTTTACCAGAATTAAATGTGAAATGGTTTTGTTTATCTAATTTTACAAAACATAGCTTCTGCAGTAGTCCAGATAGGCTAAGTTGAAGATACAAGTCTGATGTTGGGGATGTATTGGCCCTCAGCAAGTCAGCTCAGATGCTCAAAAGCAACTACAATCCTCCTTGTTAGAACAGCTAAATAAGGGGAAGGCATAAGGAGGATTTTAAAGTTTCTTTGACCACTAATTAACTACCTTCATTTGCCATGCCACATACACTGTTTTGGAAAAGTAAACATTGAAAGATATGCTGCTGCCTTCTGTGCTGAGGAACTACACTCCCTTTTTTCTCATTTTCAACTTTGTCAATATTAACACCTGCAGTCTGTTCAAAATTTAGTTGATGGATTGCTGATCATTAGTTTTTACTGTGTTCATCTGTGTTTATCAACATGCACATGGAATCTCCCTCTTTGATGAAAAGGGTCACCAATTCTCCATGGTATGTTCAATTCTGTTAATTATCAGAGGTTTGGTGCTGTTTTTTTGTTGTTGTTGTTTTGTTTATTTTTTTCAAAATTATCTTCTAACTGGATAGGAACTGATCTGAGATGAGGAACTTAGTGCAAACAAACTACCAAAAGCATGCATGAGCTATCATTTAATTTCTTATCCAGAGCTATCAGACATTGCATGGACAGAAAGTGTGGATATGTCATTATGTGCTTAGGAAGTCATCTTTACTGATATGGTCATTCTACCAAATCAAGACATTTGTTAACTGTGAGGATTTCTCTTTTCACTAGGAAGTCATTTCAGGATGTCAGTCATCTGTCTTACATTCAGATTTGCTTTTCTGTTGAAAAGAAATGGGATTTCAAAAGCAAAAATGTGGGAGGAAATAGAATCAGAGATGTTGTGTTGGATGATGGCTTTGATGCTTCATGGAAATATAGGAAATATTGATCCCCAAAAGCACTACTAGGAAGAATTCTCAGTTTGTAATTAAGTCTTAGAAACTCTCTGTTGGTACTGGATTGGCTCAAGCTGGTACAGGAGGAGAGGGGGAAGTGACATAGTGTTTTTCAGCTTGTGCTAGAGCTATCTTGAACAGTGTTGTAAAGTCACAGAAAATTCCCCTTTATAGTCCCTTCTGCCAAGTCTCAGATGACTAAGGCAAAACCAATCATCATAAAAATAAGATGAGGCAAGAACATACTATTAGTATTATTTCTGTCACTTGGAACTTTTAAGCCTTGTAAGCAGTGAAGTACAGACTGTATAAGCTCCTTTTGCTTTGGTGGCTGTGGTCCAAATACCCCCCTTACTGCAATAGTTAGATGAAACATTTAGACTGCTTTAAATGATGATTTTACATCCTATTCTTTTGGGAGTAGAGACAAAAATTCTTATCCATAAGAGCACCTGCTAATTAGTTTGTAACACTCCTTTGTTTTGATTAGGACTGTTTATTATAGATTAAGCCCTATAACTTAATTATGAAATGGGATAAGTCCACAATTTTCTAGGATTTGACCTTACTATATTTCAGCACAGGCTTTTCCACATCTGTTTTTTTTCTTCTTTTTAATATGTGACTTTTATAACTCCTAAGTGGTGTTCCCTCTTCCAAATACAGCTCCAAAGGCTGTCCTTCCTGTCAGTGTGGTCAAGAATTTTGTGAATAAGCGGTGTGTGTGTTTGCTACCAAAACCAAACAAAATAGTACAGCCCTAGCCTGGAACTGTTGAAGAAAGTGTGTTGGGAAAAGTAGCACAGTCAGAATATCTGCATCTTTTTCTGCTTGAATACTGTGTCCAGTTTGGGCCCCAATACAAGAAAGACATTGATAAATGAGTGTGTTCAGTGGAGGGACACCAAGATAGTCAGGGACTAGGGCACATGCCTCATGAAAAGAGGATGAAGGAGCTGGGCTCGTTCAGCCTGGAGAAAAGACCTAGGGGACCTAGTAGCAGCTTTTAGGACCTATGAGGAGGTCACTGGGGAGATGGAGCCAGGCTCTTCACAGCAGCACATAATGGGAGGATGAGAAGCAATGGGCAGAAATTGAAATGAGAAATTCAGACTGGTTATAAGGAGAATTTTTTTCCGCATGAGGACAGTCTAGCTGTGAAGTAGGTTGCATAGAGATGTTATGCAGCCTCCTTCCTTGGAATTTTTCAAGACCAGCCTGGATCAAGCCCTGAGCCACCTGCTCTCACCTCATTGCTGACCCTGGTTTGAGCAGGAGGTTAGACAAGATGAACTGCTGAGGTGCCTTTCAACCTGAATTTTCCTGTAATCCTACGTAAATTTCTTTACTGACTGTATTTCAGTCCCTCAAGTAACATATTGAGGAATATTCCATAAATGCCAGCACTATTCAGTGTACCATATTTCAGCAACTGCCTGAAGTTCACCTATGTGTTGGTTTTGCTTGTTAGGCAGTTCATTGAGGAAATGGTTTATTCAGCAGAGGAGAACTAGAGTCAGACTATGTGTGAAAATAATCTCTATGAGAACATATGCCTGAAACACCTTTTATTTGTAACAGAGCATCAAGGACACAAGTAAGAGTCCCATTTTGACAGCACTGCTGGAACAGGAGTTTGCAACTTAAAGACTGCTTGCCTCCTGTTGACTGACAATTTAGGAGGAATGTTTCTCCAGTTCGTATAATTATTGGATGATCAACAAACAAATGAAAAAAAAAATAGAAGTTAAAACATAAATGATATGGTGAAAAGATACTTTCAGACTAAAGTCTTTATATAGGTTGTGATAAGGGACCAAATTTTCTAAATTAGTCAAGATTTACTCCATGAATTGACAATACCGATCTGCAGAAGCTTGCTTTCTGTTATACCTAACAGAAACAAACAGGGTAAATTTTTTTTTTTTTTTTTTTTTTTTTATGTATAGGTATTTAGCTGGACTTGCATCTCAAAATCAATGAAAACAGGCCAAAGATGATCTGAAGATGTTGAAGAATTTGCTATGGAAGCTGTCTTTCTTGGCAGTGGAGGGTATATAGTTGCTAGTAAAGGAGATGTCAGCTCATTACCACAACTCCCCTACCACTAGTTCTTCTGCCTATTATTAATAAAGGGAAGGTAATTTCAATGCCACTGAAATTTTTGAAAATGTGATGTAATTTTGGTAGACACTGAAAGTTGTATTGGTTTGGGCAAGACTGGCATAACTCTAGTGCTTTGCAAAAACTCATTTAAAAAAAATTTAACTTGTAAAAAGTCTCATAAAGATACAAACAAATCCATGAAATTGCCTGAGAAAACCCTTCTAGGGTTTCCCCTCCATCTAGGAAAACAGTGTAAAGCAGCTGAAGATCCTATGATTTTGTGTAGGCTAAGCTATGCTGACCAGAGTTTGATATGAGCATGCAGAAAAAAATCTTGAGAAGGTGAAGGCTAGTATAAAGGAAAAGTTAGAGATTTATAGGTCAGCAATGAAGATAAGCACATGAGTTTTGCTGAAATTGTTCCAGCAGTTCTATGTGTTTCAATAAAAAATAGGACTGGACAGAGAAATCTTGTAGTTAGAGGCTGTGAATTGTTTTCCCTTTCTAGCAGGGAGCTCATGTACTGCATTTAGCAGATGAGACAAATATGAGGAGAAATTAACTCCTGTACCAGATGTACTCCTGTTGCAGGTGGTAGTGGGAGAAAACACTTGTGATTTAGTGAGGGACTAAGGCAGGAAGGCCTCACTACCAATTCTAATTAAGAAAAGCTGGATGGCAGGAGAGATTCCACGTGTACTAAAAAGAATAAAGTTTAGAAGCCATATAAAACATCCCCACGTCCTTTACCGAAACCAGATATACCAGTTTCTATCAATTTTTTCACATGGGCTCTTAGAAGCAGTAGGTATTATTAAGTAGATACGGACCCAGAGAATCAAAGAAAATCTTCTATTCCAGAAAGTGGTAGAACAAATGGCTTTTTTTTTTTTGTCATACAACTGACATATTTGAGGTGCTTGTGTAATGAATACCTGTTGCTGCCAGGAATTGTATGGAGGTTATGTCATGGTTCATGGTAGACTGTCAAAAAAAACTAAGGCTTTTTTTTAAAATGTTTCTGATAAATTTAAGTCTGTCAAACTACGTTTATTCAAAGACATCTGCATGGTTAGAAAAAGGGGTGCATTGAATTGCACAGGCAGGCTGTGAGGATGGACTGTCAAAGACTGAAAGATGAGGCTGTGCAGAGCTGGTCTCAGGCACCTGTTTCCAGATCTGAAGTTTTCCAGAATATTGCTTCATTTCAGAAGGCTAATTTGTGGGCTTACTGATAGTAAGACTGGGTAGAAAAGGTAGATCAGTAATGCAGTCAGCCGAACAAGATTTAGCATTTCTAGATGTGGGAAATGTTCCTCTGGCTTTTTCTTCTCGATTTACACACACATTTAATCTCTTTTCTTCAAACAGATAAGCACGCTGGGACAGTATCAATATAGAAATATTAGGCATTTTTTGAGAAAAGTTCCCTGCTGGTGGTTTAGAAGAAATCAAGTAGGGAGAGAAAAATTCCAGAGACTGGGTAGAAGTATGAGTTGATAGAAAGACATGGTAAACATGCAGCTCTGGTGGTTTGAAGTTAGGATTTTTTTATTTGATATAGACTGTTCAGTGTTGCCATTTTAAGATTTTTGGAGCAAATGACCAAGGTGCCCAATGATTCTTTCACTACCTTAAGCAGACCAATTGCTCCAGCAGTTGCAACTGCTGCAAGCGTTTTAAAGAATGTAGCAGGAGGGTACGCTCTGTTTTGATAACGAGTTAGTGTCGAGAATTCATCTTGGCTTTCTTGGCCAGCCAAAATCACAGACCTATTATGGAAGGAAAATACCTCACAATTGCTTCACAAAGAAAGCATGTGGTTTAGTGGCATAAACGAGGAAGTAACACGCTTTTGGAAGACAAAATGATTTACGAATATGCTCTGATTTTCTACTGGTACTGTCCCCTTCAAATTCAGCTTCATGATTGTCCCTTTATTTGGAAATACAGAACTGGATGATGATCCATCCTTCTCTGAATATCGCAATTGGTCCGTGTTCTTCAGAGCCAGAATTCTCAGTCTGGGATGCAGTACTACAGTGGAGGCAAACACTTGCTTTGGGAATGAAATTCAACCGATGTCTGAATTTGTGCCCGATGCCCATTTCAGTTGACCCAAGTCAAACAGACGGTGGTCCGTATCTTTTCAGAATGTGTACAGCAGCACATAGTATTAACTTGCCAGTCAGGAATGCACTCAAATATGGAGATAAGCATGGTGAGAGAAACTGAGAAGAAGGGGATACATAGTCTCTAGGTCCAGCAGAGGAGAAGGACGGTGAAAATGTTACAGTTGTACACCTCAGAGGTTTTGTGAGAAAGGCTGACAGGAGGCTGAGTGATGTTTTAGCAGAGAAAACATGCTTTCCAGTGGATCTGAGCTGCAGAGGTAAAGACCTCGGCACAGTCCCCAAATGAAAGAGAAATCGCTGTGAATATTGTCATTGCCTGTGCTCACAGTGATGAGTCTGCAATAACCAACGAAATAACTAATGAAAACGTTATGCTGTGAGAAGAAAATGGACTTGAAAGCACTTTTTCTGATTGTTTCCTGATACTGATACAGATAATGATCATTAATCATTTTCCAATGAATTAGCTTCCTGCTCCCTTAATCCAGGACGGAGCAATGTTCTTCCTGTTTGCATCGAAAGTTATCCTGAGTATATTACCCATTTTAGCATAAGCAAAAATGTGGATTTCAGTATTTTAAAATGATGCCTATGAGCTTCCGAAACAGAACATGGCAAAAATAGACTTCAGGCTTTGGGGATTTTGGTAGAGTTCCCAGTAGGCTTGATAATAACCTTTTTGAGAGCTCATTAAACACTGAGGAAAGATTCTCTGTTAGTATTTCGTGCGAAGAATGCACTATATTTTGCAATTACAGTAATATAAACATATGAGGTCTGTCATTTAGGAGAAAGTTATGTGGAAAGGTAAGAAACAACCACATTTCAGAAGTCAGTGATGGAACACTGGATTAAGAGCACTCATTTATTGCTCAGACTGACTTTAAACATTAACTTGGTGTGAGTTGCAGGTAAGTTTTCAAGTCCTATTAAACTGAAGAACGTGATCCACCCTCCATGATAAAGTAGAATTATAACCCTATTTTTTTATAGAGTGGCAAAATTAACCTCCAAAACTATATCATTCTCTATTCAACTTCAGATTTCAGAGCAGTTTATATGGAAGTGCACTGTTTTCGTGATATTTCTAGTATATTCCCATGAGAAATAATAGAAAGGTTGTCTGTATTTTCCTTCATATTGTGAAGGATATGTGCTGTGAGATCAAAATTATGTATATTTTTTAATGACATTTTAATATCTTTGGATGAAAAGCAGCACAGAAATGCAGGATGTAGTTATGCCACATAAAAGTAGTCCTTGTGATTTCTTAGGCTGAATTTTAGCTTGTGTTCCGTTTTGGTTTAGGTATTTTTAACTTTTTTGCGGTGTTACTTTTATATTTCAATATTCTATTCTTAAGTTCAGTCCAGGTATTTATGGATTTTGTTTATGAAAACCAGTATTCAAATCTCTTTTATGGTCTGACCTTGATTAGAAGTTCTGTATCATTCTGACATCAACCAGTGGTCTGTTACTTCAGACTACGTTATTACTAAATAAGAGCACATCTGCAATTCTGTATAGCTCACTGTTAGTTCTCAAGAAAAAAATCTTTTTGCACGCGGTGGTCTTAATGTCACCTTTCTTTACACTACAGCTGTGGCAAGCGTGAATTGCAGAACCAGATGTGTAAAAAAAAAAAAATAGTTCTGTACATTTTTCCCATCCACATGCCAGCTTTTCCTTATGCTCCAGACAGTGAAGTCTTCAATAGGCTAAATATAATGAAATTATGTCATGGAGAGTAGGGTGCGCAATGCAGCATGCACAGGGCCCTGCAGGCAGCCACACACACATTACCGGTCAACTGCCAGGTGCTGTTTTATTTTTTTGCTTTAATCTTCTAGTACCTAGCCTGTACTGCTGTGGTTGTGGCTGAGGATCCTGTGAGTGAGTCAGTACTTCTTGGAAGTCACTTCAGCTTGAGACAACGTGCATCCAGGCACAAAAATCTGATTATTGGTCGTCTGATTGCTTGCTCCCTTCTTTACTTCCTCATCAATGTTTGTAATATCCACACATGGAAATTTTGAGAAAGACGGCTGATGAAGGGATTTTATGTTGTTACTACACTTCTGTATTTGGCCTGACTCTTACGACTTGTAGACAGGAAGGGACGGGTTTACTGGCATAGCACTGTAAATTTAACTCTCTCCCTCACTTTCATTTTCACTCTCAGATGCTCACACCATGAAATTTTCCACTCTGCCCCGTCATCTGACATGCAATTTTACACTTCCTAGATCAGGAGATGATAAATGAAGCATTACACTTTTCACCCTAAACTGCTTTTTAATATACCTTGAATGTGCACAAAATAAAAAGGACGAGTCCAGACAGTAGATTTGGGATCATACTCATTTGCATATTTTAAAGTGCCTAGACCTGAGTCCGTGATTTCAATTTTGATAGAAAGTTGCTATCCCCACTTTATAAAGTACATTCCAAAATAATGAAGAAGCTAATGAATATGCTACAGTTAATGGCAAATACACTAAAATCTTTTGAAATGGCATGAATGGTCCTTAAAGATACAATAAGCCAGCAACACACTAAACCAAACAAATGGGTTTGCCATATTGCAAATTTTAAGGGTGTATTCAAAGCAAACAAATTTTCTTCGGGAATGAAAATCCAAACCAGTGGAACAGAAGACGATTAACAGTAGTCAGTATAAGGAGATACTTGGGATTGCGTTTTAAACAGTAGCTGTTAGTGGTATTGCTTGTACGTTTCATTGACAGAAACTAGTACTGCAAGGAAGTTTCCAATAAAAACGGTGCATCTATTGAGGTTCCAAAGCACAAAGGCAGAAAAGGATTGGTGAGAAGCTCTATTATCTAATTGCATAGATCTTCATATTAAGACATAGGGCGTCTGAGAGTTAGCTACCATGGACCAGCTTTTTTGTGGTCGAGGATGGGATGTAACAAAGAAAGTGTTCTAAGAAAACCTTTTACATTTTTTCACCTTCTAAATTAAATGCAGCAAATTGATCAAATTGAAGTCTTACATTTTGATTAAAAATTACCGGTTTCATTTTCCATGTCTCCATTAGACATTTAAAGAAGTAGAGAGTGCGAAAGTAGAAATTTCTAGTCTATATTATTGTGTTATTCTCTGAGTATGATGTGCATATGCACTTGTCACTGTTTCTATCTCAGTCCTGTAGAACAAGGACATTTTCACCTTACTCCACCCAGAAGAGTGTTAAGACCGATGACTGAAACATACCCAAGTGAGATTAGTGGAAAACAAGACCGACAAAAGAGGTGGGTCACCTATAACCTTTAAAAACTTCTCATCTTACAGTTCCTGGATTCACAGAATCATATTCTTCACAATCCATGTGTCACAAGCTTACTCTTCCATTTCTGGTACATTTGGTATTTAGTGTAGGAAATTTGGAACTTTTTTTCAGGAAACATTTTCGGATGAGAAGTGCAAAGTTGCTAGCAAAGAGACTTGCAGGCACTATCCCAGGGTGATCTGACAGCCAGTCAATGACACAAATCCTCACCATTGTCATTATTTATGTATTTATTTACCTCTGAGTTGAATGAGTAGCGAGAGGCTTTCCTGTGGCTCAGTGTCCTGTTGTCCAGGCACTGGATACTGCACAACCAAAGAGACAATACTTATCTTAAAGTAACTTTTTATGTATGTATTACATAGTAACGTGTTGCCAGGGAAATTCTGTCTTTTCTACAGTTAAGTGATAACAAGCTGGAAAATGTGAATGGAGAATCATAGCTAATACAGAAAACAGAACTTCAGCCCAGAAAAGAAACAGAAAGTGAGTGAATGTTCTTCATGGGCCAAATGAGTTACATTGTTTGTACGCTGAATTAGTCAAGTGTGAAAGATGCGATGAGCATTTTACTGAAGGGCATGAGTCCGTTTCCGTATTGTAAATGGTCTTTCATGATCTGACTCCCTTTTGACTAATCATCTTAATCTTTGGTATCTCACCTCAAGTAATTAGGCAGCTTTTTTTTGCCGTGAGTTTTGCCCCTCATACTGACTTGTACTTGTTTTCTAGTGGTTCAAAAATACCTTGGTTACAGCTGATCCTGCTGACAGGGCAGGGAGGTGGACCAGGTGTCATGTGGGGGTCCTTTGCGATCCTTTTTTAATGCTTCTGTGCTACTGGTACTTTAAGGACCAAATTTCCTGTTCAGCCAATGAAGTTAATCAAAGGCGGTAAAGCAGGAAGCAAAGTACATGTTTCCTCAGGAAAAGAAAATGCATAAAGAACAGAGCCATTGGTTTGTAAATACAAGTAGAGTACTTCATCCCTATCATAGTGAAGCATTTGAAGACTTAGATCTTCTGAAATGACAGGTGGCTGCAATGTTACATTTCTAGTTTGTGATGTTGTATGGAATGTTTCTGGGAGATCATCATAGAGATGTTTCAGATTAGATAGATAAAGGAAATTGGAAGAAAATCCCTAGTGATTTAAGAAGAGTTGGGACAACTGAAAATCATCTCTTTGAGGTTAGGAAAATAAGTTAGGAAAATAAGCTCTTGTTATCACCAGTTTTGCCTCTGTAATAATTCTTCTAAGGCTCAAGTTTGCCTGATCTCAGAGGACCAACCTTACAAGCATAGCTCCTTACAACTTCTTGAGCTCATGCAGAATATTGCAATCAGACAAAGAATGTGACTTGATTTTGAATGAAATTGCAGAAAGCCTGTTGTTGAGGCTACAGACGATAGTTTTGTTTCTGTTTGCAGAAAGAAAACAAAATTTGACTCAAAATTGCTGCATGCTTAGAACGCCATCGAATAGGTCAAACATTCTGCTCTGAAAGGCTACCTCTTTCATCAAAGTTAATGCAAGAAAAGCAACTAGTTCTTGCATTTTGATAGGGGAGACTCAGAAGTGACTTAGGCAGTAAAAGGAAATCTGAGCGGAATTGGTTTTCTGAAGGAGGAACTTTTCATGCAGTGTGTAGAATATTTGTAGAAGGAGTGCACAGTGAACTTGTTTGGTTAATCTCTGACTCCACCTGAGAAATGAGTGGTGCTCTCTTGTTCCTATGATAGTTTTGTCGTTGATTTTGGTGAGTAAAAGAGCAGGTCCTTTCTGAAAAACTGGAATGATTAAGCAATTTGCTGAATGTCTGTATCTCTGCCAATCCTATAAACAGTGCTTATGAGGAAAGATGTTTCTCCTTTTCTGGTCTTTCCAAATCTGATTTTTCATATCTAATCCCTATGTAGCCTTTCCCTGTTCTCAACAGTCTCCAAGCATGAAGAAGTAGGGACAGTGAGTAATAAAAGCTTAGAAATAATTGAATTCATTTAAATCTCTGCTAAGATCTGTCCTTTTTTAAGTACTACATTAAGATTTCCTGTGTTCTGTAGAAAAGAGAGGTCAGATTTTATAAGAAAGGGAAGGATTGAAACATTTTTTTAAACTCTGACAAAACAATAAATGCCAAGATGAATATAACCTTGGTTTTTGATTTCTGAAGTTTCCTTTCAGTTCAGACACTTTCAATTTGACCATTGAGGTGCATAGTTACTAAAAAAAAAAAGTGTATTAAAAAAAAATCTGAATGTGAACACTAATGAGCAATGAGTGCAAAGAAGCACGAGCACGATACAATCAAGCAGATGAATGCTCAAACTACAGAAAACTCAGGTCTGTTTTTCAAAAAATTCTTCTCTAGCAGTCCTGGATGTGATATATATACAGGTGTATTCATGCACGAACACATGTACACATAACTCTACCTCTAAGAGTTTTTTACACAAGCATATAATGTTCATTTTTAAAAAGACAAACTGAGACACAGAAAGAAAAAAAAAAAAAAAAGCCTTGCCTAAGCTTTTCCAGTAGGAAAGTCACAGCTGAAAAGAGAACCTGTGTTTCTTTGTTTCTCTTGTAGCTTTATGTCTTATTTCTGCAGATCCTTGGTCAGCACTGGTAAATCTTTCTCTCGCTGTCATAATTTAAAAACAGATCTAAAATTTTCTTTAGCATAGTGTTATTCAGTCATACATAATACTCATGAACAAACAGCTCAGGCTAAAATCCTTGAGACTGTACTGGTATACCACAGCATTTCTGAGTCTGCAGTTGCCTGGGAGCACTTTGTTCTGCATGACAGTGTTGGCTCCTGGATTGCTTGTGGCTTTCAGACCTCAGGTAGAAACCTAACTTTGTGTTATATTTATATCCATGTTTTGTCTAAAATTTAAAATCAGCTCAGTAGTCCCATCTTCATCATGTATCTCTCCTTCTGGCATTTACACGTAAATTATGTAAATAGTTTATACTTTCAGGGAGTTGCAGTTTCCTTCCAGTTTGTCTAATATGTTGGAAAAGCACAAAAGAGCAAACTTCACAGGCAGCAATAACTAGAATAGAGAGGTTTGGAGAGGAAGCAATTCTACAAATACTCTGTTGAGAAAGGTCCTTTAAAATTTTATCAAAAAGTGTATATTCATGTTAAAATACCTGTGTTTAGTTATAAGGACCTGTTTAAATGCTTTACTGATACATTTCTTAAAGCGACACATTTCCTAAAGCACTCTGGTTCTGTAAAATTTCTGTAAAGTTGTTGATGAAAGTCATAGACTTAGACTTTATACAGCCCCTACTTGAGTGTAGGAGAATGGCCACCCACTGATATAATCTGTAAGAGTTCTTTCAGGATTTTTTTTTTTTCATTTTAACATTGCCTGCAAGGTTGCAAAAACTGTTGACTGTGATATATTGCCCTTATTGCAATAATCCCTTGCAGGGATTGAAATTACAGCACACCGTGCAGGAAGGAAGGGATGCTTGTAACATCAGGAATTAGTCACAGCTCTGCCTCCAGTCATTGCAGGTTATGTAATACAGTAACAGCACATCAGCTACACGCCCTCCCACTCTGAAAGAAAATGTGGGACCTTTCGGGATTCCCCTTTTGTCCACTGCCCATGTGTAGCCTTAATCTGCTATTTTGCATACATAGCCCTGGAGTATAAAATGCTTTTGCCTCACAGGAGGGAAACAGAGCAGGAGAGATTAAAGGAAAGTAAACTCCACAGAGAAGACCATCTCCTAGTAGATTTGGAAAAATCTCTCACAAAAACACGGTAAGACAACACTGTGTGTAATTGTTCAGTTGGCTACTCATTTACTGCAGCTTGCAAAGTGAAATAATTTTATGGCAAACTGTCTTTTTTTCCTTGCTAGGAACAAAGTGTTGGAATCGGTTTCCTCTTTCATTTCAAAGCTATCCTGCTGCTCTGAAAACTTTACCCCCTTCCAGCTGTCTTTAAAGGTTTGTGCGCATAACAGGTAATATTATAAATGTTCTTTGCACATTCGTTCATCATTTGAACATCTGTTATGAAAGCATAACAAGCAAGTTTTTACTCTGATTGCCAGTGAATGGAAAACGAGTCTCCCTTCTCTTATTTTCTTTTTCCCTCTTTTCTCTGTCTCCTTCTCTCTCTCGTTTTCTCTCTTGCGTGTTCTCTTTTCCGTTTGCTCTTTTGTGCTTTCTTTCTTTTCTCTCTTTCTCTCTTTTCCTCCCTATTTTCTATTTTCTTTTTCTTCCTTTTCCTTTATTTTACTTTCTTCTCTTTCTTTCCTTTTTTCCCTCTACTTCTCATTTCCTTCTCTCTTCATTTGTGTGTGCTTTACAATAATGTACAACAATATGCTTTATAATAATAAAGAGGCACATTGCAGCATTTTTTATTGCAGGATAGTAATCTAGATTTGTTCCTATTTTGTAACTGTCAAGAAATGCTTATTACACACTATTTCTTTTACTGGGGTTAACAGACAAGTTCTAACAAATTACAGTTTCTGCACAGATAGTTTCATTCATTCATTTTCTTGTGTGATTTTATAGCAGACAGCATCTTGGGAGACTAGTATATGACTGTTACGAAACACAAGATTTGAGGCTAATTCTGCTTTACTTAGCAGTTTTCTAGTTTGCTCTTTTTCTCCTGTCACACCTTTCCTCGCATAAAAATCTTATTTACAGTCAGAAATTAGCAGAAAATCTATGTTAAAATGAATAACAATAAATTGTTTACATTCTTATGTAAATGCTAGATTTTACATTCAAAAATATGCTATGTATATATATATCTTACAAAATACAGAATTTGGGATCTCACAATTCTATTTGGCTCAGGCAACTGAATATATTGCAAAATGCTTTGGTTTCATTTACAAAGCATTTTTTTTCTGCTGAGCATTGTTACTATGTGAATAACACAGCAAAATTTTACATCCCTTTTCCTTGCAAAAATATAGTGATGTGAATTAAACCGTTAAATAACACTTTTGAAAAACACAGAACTTAAAAAAAAAAAGACAAGTTTCAAGGTGTGTTTTTCGGAGAAGTTAAGCATGCATTTTTCATAGATACTGATATTGTCTATTTATGCAACTGGGGGACATTTGAAATCCCCTTCCCTGTAGTTTAGAATAAAGCATGGTTGCGGTGTTACTAAAACTAACAGTTCTCCTTGTCAGTGTATCATTACTCTAACAGTCAAGTAATTTTCATTTTTAAACACAGGAAGTTAATTAGATCAAATCCGTTAGTCTGCTGAGTTTCTGCATCCTTTTAAAGGGAGTTACCTTCTTAGTCAAAAACTGACCTTGTTTTTTTTCCTCTCCTCAGAAGTGTTCCAACATCACACAAAACAAGATTTCAGCACTGTGAAGTAAAATTGTAAATAAAGTATACAAAATGCTGTGCCCATGGCAGTTTGCATTCAAACCTCATGCTGCTAAGAACCAGTCCTCTGAAGAGAAAGATATCAATAATAACGTGGAGAAAAATATGAAGATCCATGGGTAAGATCTTTGTCCTTTAATGGTTTCATAGTTTCTCTTTTGTTTGAAAAGGAAAGGTATTAACTAACATGGTGCTCTGGAGAAACTAGTAGTGTGTTTCCACTGCAATAATTATAACAAAAGAACAGTTGTTCCTGGGGCTCACTGGGTGATGTTGACTTAGTAAGGTACATTTAAGCTACTGTGTCTAAGTTATACAATTATTGAGGAAATAAATCGTCGTGGTTTATCTTTCATAGTTCTAAATTTATTTAGTGTACTATAGTGGTTACATGTATGCTAGGACTTAAGAGGCATGTACGTACTATAAATATTAGCAAAGTGATTATTAATGCTGTAATTAAGTTGGTAAAGTGTTTCCGTGATACAATTCATACAGGACACTGTATAAAATAAATTGTACATGCATATTAAACTTCCCAGTTTTCAGTCTGCTGCTTATTTTAGTTCTCTAATGAAAATAGTTCATTTCTCTGCCTGTCCCCTACCTTTTACTACCATTGCTCAAAGTAGGTCATATTCAAATGTGAAGATAAGTGAAACCAACTTATTTTGGAAGTGGAAATGGGTGATCACATACCCTTGTCTAGCTAAAACATATCATTACCCTCTCTGAACTAAGGGTTTTATTTGGAGGTCATGGGCTGGATATCACTTGGGTGTTTATGAACATCTTCTGAAATTTGGATACCAGTATCCAAATTAAAAAGTGGGAGTATAGAAAGTCAGAGTTAATACTGAAAACAAGAAAAAATAATATAAAAGAATGTTATTTGCTTAATGAGCTGGAGACTCAAGCTAGCTGAAATTTTCACATATTTTCTGAAATTTTCTCTGAAGGTTTCATCCTATTTGTTTAATTCCTGTGGGTATTTTCTGGCTAGATCGTGATCATACAGATGTCATTTGCTTAGCTTAACAGCAGTGATACTCAACCTTTACCATTCCGGGCCCTATCCATTGCTTTCCTTCCCACATAGAGATCTGGAAATGCTGTGTTTAGTTTTACTATTGACTTCTAGTCCACTCTACCTCTCACACTGCTGAGAATGGTTAACTTATTGACTCAGTACACCTTTCAGAGACAACTCTGAGCATCAATTCACTGGTGCTACAGGATAACCTAACAAATAAAAACTAAGTGTGTTATGTTATACTAAATTGTCTTTGTCTCTTTTAAAGCTTAGTGAAAGATGATGCCAAATTACACAATCTAAGGAAGAAGCAGATGGAGATGCCACCTATCATAACTTCAGCAGAGGTCAGTGATGGGGGAGAGCTAGCTTCATTGACCGATACTGACAGTTCACGCAGGTTGTGCTTACTACTCAAAAATTCTGAGTTCTCAAGCAAGGAGTCACTGTGGTTACAAGAGGTTAGGAGTGCTGTGGGATCTTTGGATGAAAGATCTTTTCTGAATAAAAAGGTGCTTTGGTAAGTCTTAAGGGAAAGAGATGTCAGGTACCTGGCCCAATGGGACTGGAGTGCCAAATTCCTTTGTTTGCCTTTGAAAACCCAGCCTTTAGTAACAAACGTGCTTTCTGTAATTTTGATTCACTGTTTTCCTGGGACTATGACTCTTATGTTAAGAGTTTCATTAAGAGGCCTTAATGAAATTAAATAGGTGTTTGCAGTGGCAAATATTGTTTGGTTATTACGAAAATACTTAACTTTTTGGCCATTTAATATCAAACTGTTGATGAGGTCAATAGTTTTGTACTCGAATAAATACTCATGTTGGAGAAGATCACATTTCTGCCTAGTTCATTGCATTTAATTTTTAGCATTCAGCGGTCAAATAAAAATAAAAATTGAGCATTAAGACACTTAATAGATCTGAAGACAGTGTGTATTTTTATCTTTTCTGTGACCAGAAACCCCCACAAAATGGTATCAAAGCTTCAAACCAAATATCAAGATGTCCAAGACACGTAAAAGTAAGAAACTTGGAAAATGGATCCAGCTTTCTTGACACACTACACCTGACAGCAAAGGAGGTAAGATACAGAAACCTGAGCAGTGATTTTTCATACCTTTGAAAAGATCCATAGTGCAACATTGCTTTTTAACATTTTATTATTTTTCAGGTCATCAATTGCCGGACCAAAGCATGCCAAGGGGCACTCATGACCCCAAAGGGCCTGGTGAGAGGCACTAGAGATGGGCCAGTTCCTCTGGCAGAGCTTTTACCTCAGGCAATAGACTTTGTCAAGCAGTACTACAGTTCATTTAAAGAGTAAGCCAACTTTATCTTCATTTTTGGTATAAAAATCCTCTACCTACCTACCTGTCTGTGATTGATTTCTTGCTTGATTTCTTCACAGCTATTCCATTACATAGCATGCATTCAAAAAATGGATATGGACTATTAGAAAAGGCGAATAGAACTATTACTGCACTTCATATGCTCTGTCTGCCAATCTCGGTTCTGGGGAATACAGGCACGGACTCTTTACAGTGCATTCCTCAGCCCCATCTCTTCTGAATGTGCTGCGTTATAGTACGTCATAACAAGCAGCTTGGTTAGGACTCTTTCAGAATGTTACCTTCTATTTTCTTAATATTGGATGCTAATGGGATTAGCCTCCTATTTATATTAGTCTTAGACATGTAGATAATATGGATAATGCTTTTAGTTTGTTCTGTTCCAAGTATCTTTTCTCTGTGTTCTTGTATTGTATGTTTTGTCTCTCAAGGCTTTGGCCAAAGGGTGGAAGAACAGTGTCTTGCTTCTCAACCTTGCTCTGTGCTATCATCAACATAAGCTTGCTGACCGTGCTGAGAGTGATGCTCTAGCTTCAGAATAGATTTGTGTTTTCACAAAAATGGAGATGGTGCAGAAAGATCTTGTTGCAGGAAAAGCTGGAACATCTGGTTCAGATCCAAGAATTTGCAGTGACAAAATTTTCAAGTGACAAGCTTTCAAATGACAACTCAGTCTTTGCTCATTTCATTATAAAACATTATTGAACTTTCAAAGGAACTCAGCCACATAATGGCTTCTTCTTTAGAAACTTTGAACTCTTCTACAAAGCTTTCTTCCAGCCAAATCTTTCTGAAAATGCATGTCTTACACACAGGCTGTGCTCACGTGCCAGAGTATTACATTTGCACATCTCTGTGTTTCTGCTCGTGGCTGTCTGATCACATTGATTTACACTATCTTATATGCTTGCCCTTGATCTTTCATCTTGTTGAAAATGTGAAAACTCTCAAACAGTGCAGGCTGTTTTCATTCTGTCTGTAGGCCAACAAAACATTTTTTGTCTGTGCTGTGATAAATATTTCCTAATGTTTTGACTTCATTCTCTATTATCAAACTAAAGAATTTAGAGTTGGTTTCCCTGACAAAGGAATTGCTCAGCACTTCCTTTTTGGTATCAACTTACTTTGCTCAGAAGACCTATGTCCCTGTGAAAATAATAGAACTTTGAGAGGACAGTCACTGTACTCCCACTTTTGGGCTGCAGCTAGCCTGTTCTCTAATTTTTATTTGCTTGTGTTTCAACAGTTTTTACCAAACTAATCTAGAAAAATTAAATTTAAACTGAAAATTTACACAGAAAAGCTTGTGATCAATCCATGTATGCATTGGGTGGTGAAAGAGCAGGGTTGTCACTTAAGTTTCTAGTGTGTTAGTTTCTTCATTAAGCTAGTAAGCTCTGTCATTTGCACTCACTAAGGCCAATTCCTAAATTCTGAAGCCAGGAAAAATTCTCCTGATCAGACCTCAGTCAGAGTCCTATGTACTTAACTCATCCCTTTACCCACTGCTTTTTTGATAAAAATCTCAGACCCTGGACTATTGCAATAGATAACAGCTATGCTCTGGGGGCAAAAGTGTGGTGCAGTAGAGGGGACATAGGGAGCAGATGATGGTGACTTCTCACACCTGAAACACAGTGAAATTGCTGATTTTTCAAGGTAATGGATGCTTTCATAAATGATAGAGTATTTTATGTCTGCCTGTTTCACATCCAGACAGTGTAGATTTATAACAAGGACAGATTGCTCAGTGTATATCCAAACTTGCCATATCTCAGCCAACATAGATACCCATCCCCACTCTGGAAAAGGGCTCTACCTGCATCCTGGTAGATAAAATCAGTAATGCAAGTGGAAGTCTCCTGCAAAAGGATGCCTTGCAGTCAAAAGCTTTCTGGCTTCAGCAATGCCTGGGCTCTTCTTGACCCAGAACATATGAAGTGTCTGCAGTTTGAATCAGTTCTAAGTAATGATATTCTTATTGTTTCTTTTCATGGCTATTTCCTGTTCAACAGGTTAAAAATAGAAGAACACCTGGCCCGACTGGAAACAGTGACCAAAGAAATAGAAACAACAGGAACCTACCATCTGACACAGGATGAACTGGTCTTTGCTGCCAAACAGGCCTGGAGGAATGCTCCAAGATGTATTGGGAGAATCCAGTGGTCCAATCTACAGGTAACCTGTGAGTCTAGAAAGTAAGGCCCAAATAGCTGTCTGCTGTAAAAATCAGAATGTCCTTTACTGTGGTAAAATATGCCAATTGCTTCAACTAAGGACTGCTGCCTCCTGTACATATCATAAAATCAACATTTTTTTGTACTTCTCTACTCCATACTTGAATGAAAACCTGTGTAGGAGTGTTAGGAACCAATTAAGTCATGAAACCATGTGCATTTCTTGGGCCTTCAAGTATTGTTATGTGTGAAAATAGTACACATAAGAACAGTAAAAATAAACCTTCCTTAGTGGAGCTACAAGTAAATTGAGAAATACTGATATTCCATTTCAGTGTTTTCTTTAATCTTTCCTTTCCTTAACTGTGTTAGAAAAATAACAAGCTTACATTACTCTTTCAAAATCAATTTTTTTTTGTTTACCTTTTTTTGGGAAACGTACAGGTATTTGATGCACGCGACTGTAAAACAGCCAAGGAAATGTTTGAGCATATCTGTCGTCATATTCAATATGCCACAAACAATGGAAATATAAGGTGTGCCTCTTTTATTTCATTTGAATTTTAAACAACAAATATCACATCCAGGTCTGGATACAAAACTCCACAATAGACCTGAAATCATCTATCTAAATATTTTGAAAACTTGTCTCTGCTCTTAATTCTTCTGGTGTTTACATGTTTCTCTCATATGTACCATCAACCTTTTTGAAAGTTTGTAACTTTTGTGGCTGATGTTGCAAAAACTTTCATAATTCCTGGGGAAAAAAGATGATTTGAAGATTTGGGGAGCTGGGTGGAAAGAATGGATGATTTTGTTTCTACTGATGTTTGTTTTAGAAATATAAAATAATTGCTGCCAGTAACAATTTGTCTTAATAATTAGAATGTGTTTGTGCTGCTGTTATGTAATGGGGTTTGATCATCTCTCTGGGCAGATCAGCCATCACTGTCTTCCCACAGAGGACTGATGGAAAACATGATTTCCGTGTTTGGAACAGCCAGCTCATCCGATATGCTGGATATCAAATGCCAGATGGGTCTGTCATAGGAGACCCTGCAAGTGTGGAGTTCACAAAGGTATAGTTCCAAATACAGAATCGTAACTGTTTTCCATCTTGTCTAATCCATCTGTGTTTCATTTATTTTTCTTGCATGTTTATGCAGAGTGGGAGGGAAGTGTGGGTGTAAGAAGCAAATGGGATATGCTGCCCCACAGGTTCTAGGTGCAGGTTGAAGCAATGATTTCTTACTATCCAATAAAATACTCCTCTCCAACAGAACAGGGAGAGCTAAAGCTCCCCTTAAGTCAGAGACACAATCTGTACTTGAACAACATAGTCTTGGTGTTGTTTGAATGGGAAAGACAGCCTTTACCACTGGGAATATACCTCAGAGGGTTAACATTCTTTTTTCTTCAAATCTGGGGGTGGGGGGACTTCAAAAAATGAAACCCACTTTCTTTACTTACAGTTGTGCATTGAGCTTGGGTGGAAGCCGAAATATGGCCGCTTTGATGTCGTTCCACTCATTCTCCAAGCAAACGGCCAAGATCCAGAAATATTTGAATTACCGCCAGAAATTATCCTTGAAGTGCCAATGGAGCATCCAAAGTAAGCACACCAGAATTAGAAAATTACATTTTTGCCTCTGCCTCACCTTGTCAAGTTATTAGTCTGCGCCTGTAGCAGTCATTTTATGAGTTTTGTTAGGATGAAATTACGGTAAATTGTCCTAAAAGATAAAAAGCCTGTTAGAACAATGAAATGAGATCTAAATTAAGTCAACAGCATTTCTGTTGGAAATCTTTTTTTATTTTTCTAATCTCCATTTCAATCATATTCCGAATTAAAAAACCCTAGTTTCTTACGCCAATGTAATACGCGTGTGAAATATGGCTGCACTCATAATATAATGCTTATTGCCTTTTTCTCCTTGTTTCTTTCTTCATCTTTGCTTTGGGAGTGGCCTGCAGATAGCAGAACTCTGTCATATCGTTCTGCAATCTCTTTAGCAGGCAATTCCCGGTTACCACATGGCAAGTGAAAACTTTGCTACAAGCTTTTGCGTATGTGCTTCATGGGTCATTCCCCCCACAGATAGTACTCTTTCACTTCCTGGACTTTTCTGGTTGTTGCCTAAAGGAGGAAAAGATACATAAAGTAATAAATCAAAATGCTTGTTTAACAGGTATGAATGGTTTAAGGAGTTAGATCTGAAGTGGTACGCGCTGCCTGCTGTTGCCAACATGCTCCTTGAGGTGGGAGGCCTGGAATTTACTGGGTGTCCTTTCAATGGCTGGTACATGGGGACAGAGATTGGAGTACGAGACTACTGTGATGTGCAGCGTTACAATATCCTGAAGGTAATCTTCTCAAGTAGAAAGATTGTGTGGATCTGAGAAGAGAATGGACTTTGTGGATGAAACGGTTCTGAAAAAGAGACGCTATCATCCTTTGCTGGGAAGAGTGTTGTGTTTACTTCACACTAACACTTCAGTGCTAATCTGACACAATATCCTGACTATTGTGAGACATCTTTAATTGCTGCCAGGATTATGACTGCCAGATTGTATGACTGTTTTTGCAGTGTTCTTCGGTATCTGTTCCAAATACCTGTCCAGAAAGGTGAAACCACACCTGTAAGAAAAATATAAAAAATGCTGTCCTACAGTGAATTCTCCCCCATTTTTAACCTGAGTACTGCTGATTCAGGACTTCTGGTCTTTGATTGTACATTTTTCAGAGATGTATGTGTTAGTTCCAGTCTGCTGTTGACAAGGCAAATGGGGTCCTGGTTGTTAGCTACAGGTCTTGGGCATCTTGCCACTACAAATTAATTATGATTTATAAGCAGATACTGCCACTTTATAACCATTTAGTCCAGGAGAGCCCCCCTCTCCCCTTCCCCAGACTGGAATAACTTCAAGAATCAGAACTCTGTGGTACTCATGCTTACCTCTAATACCAGGTATGTGCTGCCATCACTTTCCCCGGCGTAGGATTGACTCTTCCCCCTTCTGTAATATTTTTTCCGTTTATTAATGCGATGAGGTGGAGAAATCATGAGGTCTAAGTCTAGCCTAGTAAGTTTGCTTTTCCCTTTTCTCTCTCTTTTTCACTTGTAGGAGGTAGGAAGAAGAATGGGACTGGAAACAAACAAACTTTCATCATTATGGAAAGACCGCGCTGTTGTAGAGATAAATGTGGCTGTGCTTTATAGCTTCCAAGTAAGTCAATGAGTCTGGTATCTGGAGAGACACTAAATATTGTGCATCCCTTTTTCCTTTCACTTACAACAACTTTATACAGATACAGTGCCAGTGGACCAACACTCGATGCACAGGAGGTTATCAGTGTAATTCCAATTGAGTTATCCATCTACACCTTGAAAAGTGGAGGAATCCATATTTCCTGTTGTTGCCAGAAAAAAATCTCAGGTGGAGGCAAAATGGAAAGAAAAGGAAATTAAGGGCAAGATTGTTCATCTTTTCAACACAGATGTCTAAGTGTCAAAATCTATGTAAAGCCACTGGATTAATTTATTTCATTTACAATTACAGTTTAAGATATCACAACAATATGAAATATGGGCAAAAATGAATCAGAGGCTCATTCAAAAATGAGTCAGCATGCACTCCAAGTGCTGGAGAGGTAAAATGCTGATGTAAAAGAAAAAAAAAAAAAAAAAAAGACTTAAGAGTCCTTTGTCAAAGGTCCACCTAATTCTTCATGTAATAGTTGCCAATAGTAAATATTACCTAGCGCTGTATAAAGTCATTAACCAAAGCAAAAAGATTACTTTAACTATATCAGGAATAAAAGTAGAATGGGCTTTTAATATATGTCTGTCTTTTTGCAATTATTCTAGAAACAAAATGTTACTATCATGGATCACCACTCAGCTGCTGAATCCTTCATGAAATACATGCAGAATGAGTACCGTGTGCGAGGAGGCTGCCCAGCTGACTGGGTGTGGATTGTACCTCCTATGTCAGGGAGCATAACTCCCGTGTTCCACCAGGAGATGTTGAACTATGTCCTCACTCCCTTTTTTTACTACCAGGTACACATTGTCAAAAAAATAAAAGTCAAGGTTCTAGCAGACAACTTCAGCAGTGCAGATGATAATACGAGACATGAAAAAGTCTGAATGAAAAGCCCCTGTTACTCATACCACTCTTAATCATGGTATATGCAATGAAAGTTCAATAGAAAGATTCATAAAATAGCAGGCAATTTCTATTATACTGTGGAAGGTAATGTTAGTTCTGTTGAATTCCCAAGCTGCAAGTAAAATGCAATTTCCTGCTACAGAGACTGATCCAGTATTTGTACAGACAGTGAATCATATATACAGATTCCGTCAAGTCTGGCCCTTTCAAAGATACAGAAGTTGTGTATTTGTTGTTTTGCATTTCTTACCTGAAAATTAACTTTTTTCTTTTTTCTTTTGTTTTTTGAAGGTGGATGCATGGAAAACACACATCTGGCATGATGAGTCCCGGAGGCCAAAGAAAAGAGAAATAAAGATGAGTGTCTTGGCAAAGTAAGTTGTTCAAATAAATATCTTCATGATTTTGTCCAACTATTCTGTTTTTCTGATGCTTCTGTTACACATTTTTTGAATTATTATTATTGTAGAGATCACCTGAATTGTTTGAATCATAGACTTACATGTCCACAGTTAGATAATACTCATATCTAAGGCTCTTATTCAGGACTATCTATAGCTTATTGCTCGTAAACAATCTTCCAAGGAAAACCCATGTTCAAGATGAGCCTTATCTAGGAAATCGCTTGTGAATCAATCTAAATTACTATATAGATATATCCAAAATGGTATGTGATTTTTTTTCTCAGGGCTGTACTCTTTGCATCTTCACTCATGCAAAAGACAATGGCAACCAGGTCCAAGGTCACTGTGATCTATGCAACAGAGACTGGGAAATCTGAAACACTAGCCAACAATCTGTGCAGCTTGTTCAGCTGTGCCTTCAACACTAAGGTAAGAAAGTATAGATCACTCACACTAAATGGAGGATGAAGTTTGCTTAGTTTCATCAGCTTCTGCAAGTTTTTTCATTCTCTAAACTTGTGTTTAGGACGTCCACTAAATGTAAGTTGGATTAGATTTTGATTTTTTATTCATATGGAATAATGCTTATAAATTTTGTCAACAGTCATCTGACAATCACAGAGATATCTAATGCTAGTTCTGCTAGCTATGTCTGCTAGCAGTTTCTCATGAGCTTTATACCTTCCAGATTCTGTGCATGGATGAGTACAACATCAGTGACCTGGAAGAAGAAACACTTCTTTTAGTGGTTACTAGCACTTTTGGAAATGGAGATTCTCCAAATAATGGAAAGGTAATATTTGCCTCAGAAGCATATATGAGGCTCAACTCAAAGACCACTGAGATCAGCACTGAGATGCTCATCTCCTCTCTCTGGTGACCAGCAATAGGACCTGGGGGAATGTCATGAAGCTGTGTCAGGGGAAGTTCAGACTGAATATTAGGAAAAGGTTTTTCACTGAGAGGGTGGTCAGGCACTAGAACAGGCTCCCCAAGGAAGTGGTCATGGCATCAAGCCTCTCAGAGTTCAAGGAGCATTTAGGCAACACTCTTAGATGTATGGTTTAATTTGTAGGTAGCCCCTTGTGGAGCCAGGAGTTGGACTCGATCCTTGTGGGTCCTTTCCAACTCAGGATATTCTGTGTTTCAAAGACAACCTTTCATATTTCCCATGTACATGAGTAAGATATGGGTCATGGTCTCACTCTGTTTTAAATCAGAGTATTTTTTTTAACTTTAAATGTTTTATGAATTTTTATACAGACATTGAAGAACTCCTTGCTCACCCTGAAATTGCTGAGAAAAAAAATTAGGTAAAAATACTTTGTTATTTGGTTTGCATATGATTGAGTCCTTTTGCATTTCATTCAGCGTAACATAGTGATCTTATCTCATTCTGCAGATATGCTGTGTTTGGTTTGGGGTCCACCATGTATCCAGAGTTCTGTGCCTTTGCTCATGCCATTGACCGAAAACTGGCCCAACTAGGGGCTTTGCAGCTCACTCCAATAGGTGAAGGAGATGAACTCAATGGGCAAGAAGAAGCCTTTCGCACGTGGGCAGTCAGTGCATTTAAGGTGACTATATAAATAGCTAGCTTATGGATTAGTTCATTCATTCATTCATTTCATTTATTTCAGTCTTCACTAGCATCCCAGAAAAATGGGGAGTAATGAAGGAAAATAAACGTGGTTTTATATCTGAATTTTGAACTCCCTTGTCCTCTGCTGCTTGCCTAAGTTGAAGAGGAAACTGGGCTCCTTTTCTATTATTTTTTAATATTCACATAAAGTTCCAGAAAACCTTTTGGAAAATGGGATGCCCAGTATGTGTAAGGATGGTAGCATCAGACCTCATAATTTTGCTAAGTAGATCAGTTTTTTAGCTATATTGGTGTAGAAGTGGAACCTTGCTGAACTCCTATAACAACACTGAACTCAATAGACTCAATAAATCACAGCAATCGGTGAAACTGAAATCTTCCCATTAAGATTAAATGAGAACATAGCACTAACTACACATCTTGGTGTCATTGTTATTATTGAAATAAACATAGCACCAGCAAACTGACAACAAATATATGACAACACTAAGAATATTTATTTACCATGAATAGTCATAATTTTTTCTTTTTTCTAGACTGCCTGTGACATTTTTAACATTCGTGGGAAAAACAGTATTCAGTTGCCTGAGATGTATACCTCAGATGAAAGCTGGAATCCTAAGAAATATAGGATAGTGCATGACTCTCAAACCATAGACTTGGCTAAAGGTATTACCTGTGACCTTCCACTTCCTCTGTCAATTTTGCTTCAGATAGGTCTGAATTGTAAAGGCTGTCTGATAATGGTCCCGCTACAGTGCTAGATGGTAGAATTCGTATAATGAAATACAGTGGTCAAAGAAAAAAGACATTGATTTACACTGAATAAATTGGTGTGTCTTCAGCATAAAAACATCAGATCACCAGAGCTAGCATACAGTCTGATAATCCTAGAAGAACAAGAGCTGAGATGAACTACTTTTAGTCAGGGAAGGCATACATAGAGGACACATGACTGACTAGAAGTATATTGCAAGCATTGTTCAGTTCTTTTCTGTGTATTCTTTGAAAACATATTAAACCTAATCACAACATTTTTCATGAGTCATGTCCTCTTTTCTCAACAGCACTTGCAGACATTCATGCAAAGGATATAATTCCCATGAAGCTGAAATTCAGACAGAATCTTCAGAGTTTAAAATCCAGGTATGATACCTCATTCTTTTGAATATTTCAATACATTTTACTAAAGTCTTAAACAACTGAAATGCCTGGACATAAACATCTCCTCCCTATAGTTATTAAGAAATATATTTGAATTTTGTACCATACTTAGTAGAAGTAAATCATTATCACCAGACCACAACAACGCCTAGGGACTTATCTTGTATTTAGCTGACTTCCTAGTTGTCTCTGGGAGTATAGGGAACTAAATAACTTGGTGAATATGGCTCTTTGATGCCTACTAAATGTGGAAGGTCAGATGTGTGGTCCCTCTCCCTTGCTTGGTATGCTACATGTCAGGCACATATTTACTTTGTTTAGGAGAAACTTGCCCCTTACCAAAGAAAAAAAATAGGAAAAGTTATAGCACAAGAAGTTGCTGCTTTCAGTTGTACTACAAAGCAAGCTGAGACAAGATAATATAATAGTGCTAACATCCGTCTTAGAAATAGCATCCATGAGTGGCTCTTCAACATCCTCCAGTAAGTCTCTTTCATCCCCGTTCTAAATAAAGTCATCTTATAGGATGTACTCTGAGCTGGTTTAAGATGTGAGCTGTTCAGTCTTCAGTAGAGCTACACTTCCTTCCATTGGCTGATTACAGGCACACTTACTCTATACTGGACAGATCAGGCAGCATTTGTTTTGGTAGAAGTACTTCACATCTCTAGACTGCTATTTGTTTAAGTCTCCATGAATTACTAAACTTGTCTTATAATTTGATAATGAATGCAAGTAAGCCATTGCCAATTGCCACTTCAGATTTATTCCTTTTTTGTGTAATTCAGGGGAAATCCTGTCAACATAACCAAAATCTATCTGATTTTTTTTTTTCTATATCTAGTCGTGTTACCATTCTAGTTAAGCTTTCCTGTGAGGCTAATCAGGAAGTGCACTACCTGCCTGGAGAACATATTGGGATTTTCCCAGGCAACCAGCCAGAATTAGTCCGTGGCCTCATTGCACGTGTTAAGGACGCCCCTCCAGCTGATCAGACTATCAGACTTGAAACCTGCACTGAAGGTATGTTGGTTCCCTTCAGATAAAATAACAGAGGGTATTTGACAGGTTTTTCTAAAATTCCTGAGAATTTTCATAGGCTGAACTTGATTCTATTGTCTTCCTGTTAAGTTTCAATAGGATTTTATTGATGGTTTTAGGTATTCTTCTAATTCTAGATTCTGCTTTTACTTACTCAGGCAGTCTATGGTAACTTCACCAATGTTGGCAGCGTTATCTTAGGCTGACACTGTTTTTAATTCAGTTCCTAAATTGGCTATTGACTGCAATTAAATTAGTCAACAGAGTTTGCTTATTGTTGTTACATATCAGTGTCCTAAAATAGACTTACATGTCATGACCGTTTTTTTCCTTCTTAGTAGCCACAGTCTGTGAAAACATGGGATTCTAACAGAGAGATTATTTCCATCATTCTTTTTGTTTAAACGTGGTGTTTTGTTATCATACAGTTCTATGCATCAGATTCTCCACTTACAAAAAGTTTGAAACCTCGCATTAACCTCTTTTCAGTAGGGTCCTGTGGTCCAGCCCTGTGTGCAGCCTAATCTGAAGTCATGTTTTAAAGGACACTGAGTTTTGCAAAGCTCTACAGCTGTCAAATGCCTTGGGAATTGCCAAGTGATCTTTTATTTCACTTATTTCCAGGTGGCTACTGGACAAGTGACAAAAAGATTCCACCCTGCACACTCTCCCAAGCTTTGACATATTTGCTTGATATCACTACTCCACCCTCCCAACAACTGCTAAGAAAGCTTTCCCAGCTGGTAACAGCAGAAGGAGACAAACAGAGACTGGAAGTTTTATGCCATGTAAGTGTTAGGGATGGTGTTACGCTGAAAGTGCTATATACTGGGCCAGCCAGTGCCCTTTTACTACGTGGCAGAAACTCTAGAAATTTTTGTAGTGATGGTGCTTGATTTTCATCCCCTGTTACATGTTTTGTGTGCTTGTAAAACCGACCACAGTGAGAGAAAGGATGGTCTTGTGGCTCAGCTCAGGCGTGGGAATTGAGAGATTTCTTCAGATCTGATATTTCCTGTGTGGTTGTGGGTGGGTCATTTTGTCTGCCTGTTTCTCTTGCCAGCCTCATGGTGGTTTCTGATGATACACCATTAAAAAAAATCTTACAGTTTGCAGGTGGAGAGGTTGTAGGGGAGCTGTTAGGTATTTTTGTCACACAATTTGGTACCGTGAAATTAAGAGGGATGTCACTTTAAGCAAAGATTCGTAGGTGTGGTAAGTGCTTGCTTCTCATACTCGGTTCAGCAAGTGCTCAGTAGGTATCAGGACCTGAGCCTACAGAATTTTGTGGATATCCCAATAGCAAGGAACTGAGAAACAGATTCTACTTCAGCTTCTACATCCTCTCTGTGAGAGCTTATATTTGAGAAAAATTTTAGAGGGTATTTCTATATTTCTGTTTACAAAAATTAAACAACTTTTTAGGAAACCCCAGTATTGGTCTAGGCAAAGTTTTGAGAATTCTCTGTTGATTTGCTGTTTACTGCATATTTAATTGAATGTAAAGCAGGAATCTTATTTTAAAAGTTACGTTTAAACATCCTTGCTCTCCTGTACTCAACATGACTTGGTAACATTGTGATGGTGGCCTTTGGCTTTTAGAGCACAGAAGAATACAATAAATGGAAGTTTTACAACAGCCCAAACATCCTGGAGGTCCTGGAAGAGTTTTCTTCTGCTGAAGTCTCAACAGCTTTCTTATTGACTCAGCTGCCATTTCTGAAACCCAGATACTATTCTGTCAGCTCTTCCCGTGACATGACACCCAGAGAGATTCATCTGACAGTTGCAGTGGTCAATTACAGGACAAGAGGTAACAAATTTGTTGTTTTAATTTGTCTCCTAATTAAACGATATTTAGATTGTATTGTGGTTCAGAAAAAACTGTATGCTATATGGCATGAAGCATATCTGTAACAGAAAGTTTGTATTGTGATACATGCAGAATAGTAAATAGAGTGCAGATGTTCATACTGTATCAGGATTTGTTAAAATACTGCATCATCAGTGTATCCTGTTTTATAAATGACTACTAGATGTACACTTGTTTAAAAAAATAATTTTAAGTATAAACTGTGTGTTTTAAAAAAACAGTCAGCTTTTGAGTACTTACAGATATATTTATCTTTCCTCTGATTAGATGGACAAGGGCCTTTGCACCATGGAGTTTGCAGCACATGGCTGAATAAAATAGGTCTCAATGAAATAGTCCCATGCTTTGTGCGCAGGTGAGTGTATGCCGGAGGAGGAAAAAAAAAGAAAAAACAGTTGTTATTTTAGCTTCTTCAGTGTTTTCTTTTCAACGTTTGTGTATGATTTTCAAGTAATTGGTGATTACAAGTTGGAATATCTGAGTTTATGAGGAGAGAGAACCCTGTCTTCCAGAGATGAGGCCCTTTACCATGTCTTATGTTGAGTGACATCATAAATCATTAGAAAATTCTGAAAGAATTCTATTCATATGGCACTATCCCCACTGTCAGCATATCCCCTATGGAGCAACTAAAGTTAAGGAAACAAGAAGCAACTGTCACCCAGTTAAGCCCATTTACTGTTTTCAAACTGACAATTTAGGCTGTGCTGTTCAAAATCATTCAGGATACTGACACTGAGAAGTCAATCATAACTTCTTTGTTGCAAGTATCTCCTTGAGTATTTTGGGTTTCTCTTCTATCCCCATGCCTACTTCATATAATTTCAAAGAAGCCAAGGAAAAACTGAGTAAGAATCATCAGGCAAATACCCTCTGCATAATTCAGTGGACCTTCTTTCCCTAACCTCTCCTGAAAATAATTCCTGTGAATATTTTCAGGAAAATAATTGAAATTTTATTGAATTCTAATGATTGAATACTTTCTTAAGTCTGTTCAGAAATGTTTGCTTAGTTTCTCATAAGTGTTGATTCCATACCTACTACAGTGCATCACAATCTTCTAGACAGGTTGGGGAAAAGGGAGGAGAGGGCAGAGGAAGGAGGTGATCATGTACTTTTTTCTACCACATATTTCAACTGTACCTTGTGGCTTTGGGTAAGGGCTTAAGACAACTGGTGTTTCTGCAAAATCATTGACAGTTACTCTCCTACATCACTGGGCACTTATCAGTGTTAATGTTTATTGTATACCTAAAAAAAAAAAATAGTGAATCTGATTCTTCACTCCTTCAGGATAAGTTTCTTCATATATTTAGGCATAATAAGAGAAAATTCAGGACACCAGAGATGATCACTAGTTATCATTCTGGTCATTCCAGCAGCTTTGTAGGAATAGTTTTATTCTTAGTTTTACTTTACCTAATTAGCATATTTTTGCATGTTAGTGGTAATGGATTCCAGCTCCCAAAGGAGCCAACCAAGCCATGCATTCTGATCGGTCCAGGAACAGGAATTGCTCCATTCAGAAGTTTCTGGCAGCAGCGTCTCTGTGACTTGGAAAAGAAAGGTACTTACAGGGATTGCCACGTGGGGGAGGCCAGAACTCATCCAACCACGGAAGACATCCCTAGTCCTCCAAACAAAATCTCTGCAGGTGGAGACACCCAGAAACATTAGCCAAGTAAACCATGTAGGGATTTGTCATCCCAAGACTTATTAAACACTGCAGTGAAACAGCTAATAATTCCATCCCACTTGAGACCATTCTGGTGGTCTTGAGCTTTTTGGTCACTTGGAGGGAGCAGCCTATGTGTGTCCTTGTAAATACTATACGTTCAGTGGCTGCCCCACTCTCACAAAGGGGCTACAATGCAGAGAGGAAATGCTTTGGCCTGTCTGTATTAGCCTGTTTGGGGAACGTGCTTCGATAGGTAATTCCACATAGTTCTTCAAAGATTCAGGCAGATTCAATCCTACTGCAGACCCTAAAATCAGAAGCTGTCACACATGCATGCACACACAAACACACACACTCCTTCTCAGATGTTTAGTGAGAAAGGCTAATTAGAAATAGTTGCATTGCCTGACTAGTTGCTGTGATAACAGGGCCCTCTATGGGGACAGTAATAGGAAATAATAAGCCTTACTAGGAAAGACAAAAAACTTTCCAATGTTGGTTTCAGGGATCAAAGGTGGTGACATGACATTATTGTTTGGCTGCCGGCAGCCAGACATGGATCATATCTACAAAGAAGAAATCGAGGAAATGAAGAAGAAAGGAGTTCTGAAAGAAGTTTTTACAGCTTATTCCAGGCAACCTGGCCAACCAAAAGTAAGGCTGGTTCCTTTGTTCTTCAAGGATTGACTCCTTTGGGAATGGTCCCTCAAGTTAAGATTTGGGCTGTTTAACAATTTTCTTAAAAAACAAACAAACAAAAAACTGTTAGTATTTTGCTTCAGTGTATTGTGAACAAGTGACAAAAGGCCCCATTCCTTCAAAACAATCTCACTGTTCACTTCTGTAGGAGTAAGATGTATATGTATGTATATTTAAAACCCTTACTGCCATATCAATAGGTGTAATAGACATATAATTAAACCTTTGAGTGCAAACACCCTTTGAAACTAGAAGTTGGAACATTTTTGGAAACCTTAAATTTTGCAGGATATGATTAGCCCATGAATTAGCAATGAGTTGGCTCTGGTCATTTGCCACCATTTCAATGACACAGTGACCCTGGAATTTACTTTTGTTTATAAGAAATATTGGCTGGAGAAGACAACAGTGCTCTTTTTAGCTGTCCTCCTACCCTGGCAAGTTTGGAATCTTTGGCAGTGGTAATTGGTTCTAAATAAGAGTCTTAATCTGCTCTAGTTTAATCAAGAGACAAGTCCAGCCTTCAAATCTGGGGCTTGTAAAGACAGTATGAAGACATTTTTCCTCTCCTGTGCTGTGGTGCAGTACATGGAATAGTTAGGGCATTTTTAACCTTATTGTGTTGGCCCAAATTGAATTTAGAAAAGCCAATAGACAAAGTAACATTAAAGAGACCCTGTCTGATGATCCTTTTTCTGTTTCTAAGGTCTATGTTCAAGACATTCTTCAAAACAAGTTGGAAACCAAAGTGTGCAATCTCTTGCATAAAGAGGAAGGGCATCTGTATATCTGTGGAGATGTACGCATGGCCAGGGATGTTGCTCAGACTTTGAAGGGGATGCTTGTAAAAAACCTGAACCTCACAGAGCAGCAGGCAGAAGAGTATTTCTTCCAGCTAAAGGTATGCTGTGATGTGCAAGACATTCTTTCCATTCAGACAGTGCTCCAGTATGGGTTACAGAATACTTCAGAGTCACACTCAAGATGGTATGGGCTGCAATGAGCTTCTTTTCAGCAGCATGCTAAAGAAAAAAGCTTAAGTGATCAGTTTAGTCTACCCACCATGATTTAAAATGCATAGCTTCTGTTTGGTTAGGTTGTATGAATGACATGTCATGTTCCTCTCTCTTAGACACTGGGCAAAATGATAGGTATGTCTTTGGATCCTGGACATGAGCTTTGTAGTATCTCGGGAACATCAAAAGTTCGAGACTTTATTGTATCAAAGGAGGAATGTGAGTTTAAGAAATTAGTGGGCCAATCACTGAAAACACAGTACCTGAGTATGCTGGCTTTTTAGGACCATTTTGTTAACAGAATTTGTCCTGGAGCGTGTGTGTCTGGGATTTGGATAGGTTCCTTTTATTGACAGTGAAAGTCCACCATCACAGAGTTGGTCATATGAATGCAAAAAATCTTTTAGTTACTCAACTGTTACATAAAGAGGAGCTAGCAGAATTTAATTCATCTCTTGGGTTTTTGTTTTTTTTTTTTTTCAGAGCCAAAAACGATACCATGAAGATATATTTGGAGCTGTGTTCCCACATGAAGTCAAAAGAGATGTAAGAGCTTTGCAACCCATCAGTCCAAGCATGAATCAACAGACATTTTAAGCCATACTTACACATTTGATGTTATTTTCAAAAATCAAGGAGTCAAATCCTCTTCCTTATTCATGTTAAATAATACACATATATCTGATTGTGGGATTTGACTTCTAAACCGTAGCCTTAAGTAAGAAAAATATGAAATTTAACTTTTTTTGCTATTTATTCTGAGACTTCTTTTAATAGATTGTCTTAATAGTGAAGATGCAAATAATTTTTTTAATTCTGTCTTAGGCTAGTGTAAATCTACCATCTTTTGTAAATACAGAAAAATATAAAACTTGCCCATGAGGGAATTTAGAGTTTTTTTACTATGAACTAGAAGTGGTGTTTTTTTAAATGGACTATTTATCTGTGTGGATTTATTTATGTCATTGTTTTACTGTGCATATTATGTTCACTTTAAAGCAAGTAAATGGATGGTTGTGTCACTTGGAAATGTCTAGTGACACCTCTTGTTGAATCTGAAGCAATACTTGCAAATATGGTAATAATACAGTGGCTGTTAAGTGGAAATACCTGCTGCATACACTTCAAATATATACACATGAGGAGGTAGCAGTTTTGATTTCTGCTTTATGTGATTCAGGTACAGCAACCTGAAGTGTTGTTGTTGCAGAGCCTATGGCAGTGAAGCTCAGAAAATTCAAAATCACTTTGTACGTTTGAATTCTATGCTCTGGCTTATGTGATTTGTTTGTAATAAAAGATATCTTTATAGTGAGACAAACAAGTTGGTGTAGTTTAAATGTACCTCTTTGTGTTATTCTCTTCAGCCTGAAAAACTGGAGGTAGGTGAGTTCTTGGGTTCCAGTGGAGTGGGTTTGAGCTCCAGCCAGTACTCCCTCCATAAGCAAAGAGCCCATCTCCACGAGTTATACGGTCTGCTGAAGATTAGTTACATATTTTAGTTACTGCCTGGAAAGTGTGAATCTGCCCCATAGATTGTGAGATTGGGTTGTGAACTAAAGAATATAAAATACCAATGTATTTTGCAATGAATTTTGCCCTAGTTATATTTTGACTTTGACTCTTTCTGTGCCTTGCAGTTATGTCACAACTTATAGTTCTTTCTCTAAAATTACCAGGGTTTTATCATGATATTAAAAACCTAAAGGTGAGATTTTCCTGTCATCCCTTGTCTCCAGCAGCTGGAATCTGATGGAGTTGACACTCAAAAGTCAACAATGTCATGTATATACAGTGTTTCACAGTACTTCAGGACAGCCTTAAACATAAGATGAAAAATACAGCATAGTTGAAAGAATGTGGACAATGATGGCAGAGAACAGGAAGGATGAGACAACAGATACAGAGAATAAAGGAAAGAGGAGGTTTATAGCAAGTATGGAGTCCTGATGGGCGCCTAGTATGCACTGTGAGTGTTATTTCATACTTTGTTTAACAAATGTTCTCTGATACTAAAGTTTTGGGGTGGAATGGAAGAAGAACAAGGTAATTTCACTTTCCATTAAGAAAGTTCTCAATGAGCCCAGGGCTCACTGAGTGCTGGACTTCAAATGAGTCCAACAAAGGTAGGGAACAAAAGAAGTTCTGCATTTTAAAGTGCTGATGTGCTCCGTGCTGTTTTGGGAGGTGCATTACAGCACAACCGATTTTTCATACACATAACAAAATAGGTAAATTTTCTTGCCAGGATCCTTTCTTTGCAACTCAGGTGTTTTTTCTAAGTAATCACTTTAAAGTATTACCATAATCCTTTATAAATGCTTGCTTGTATACTAAAGGACCATATTTCATTTTCATTTGGAGAGGGGGAAACTCACATGGGCCTCTGACAAGTCAGAGCAGGAGACACAAGTGTTTGTGTATTGGTTCAGAAATTGCATGACTTTCCATTGATACATTCTAAGCTAATGAAGCAAGTTTTACTTGGGGACTTTTTCATCTTAATTCCACCATTGCAGAAATTTCCCCCTAGCAGACAGGTGCTAAGGCAGTTAAGGGAAAGGATTAAAAAAAGAAAAAGAGATCTGTTTTAACACTGTGAATTTATTTAAACTGGTCCCAACTGTAAGTTAGCTTCAATTGCAGCACTGATCTGAAGCTGTGTATAATTGCTATTTTTTTAATTAAAATAAATGGGGAAGATAAAGTGCAGGTGTTAAGGTCAGTAGATAATTATTCTATTCCAAGATAAAAACTGAAACTTCATTTAAGAAACCAGATACAAAATATATATTTTAAAATCCTGAAGATGATCCAAAAGCCTGCTCTGCAGTTATTAAAGTGTTCATTACAGCCCCAAGTCAGTAACAGATTTAAGCTCGTACATTAGTTTAAGCACTTGAGTAATTCTGCTAGAAGCAGAGGAACTATTCTGGGCTAAAAGTTAGGGAGATGATTATGCACCTCACTGACTTCAGACCTAACTTGAAATTACGGATCAACACTTTCTGAAGCAATTAGTGAGCTGTTTCATTAATGCCCAACTTATGTGGCTTTAATAGCATTCAGCATTCAAAAAAGGCTGAATGCCATGGCACTGAAATGCAGACATTTTTCTTACCCCAGTTCTCTAGCCACTTTTGTTTGTTGGCAAGGTTCCCTGGCCTCTCAGATACATTGATACAGCTAAACTGCAAGTTGACACAGAGTTACCAGTCCCCATGCTAGTCTGGTATGTTGCTGGGCTTGCAGTATAGGTACACGGATTGCTTCCCTGTATCCCATAAATCTGTAGGGCTCAGCCATATGAATGCATTTCTGAAATTCGATGAGCAATCTAACATTGACTGATTACAATAACAGAGTTTGTATATACTTTTAACCGGTTTCTAAGTAACATCTAACTTAAGCTCTTTCCTTGAGGCCTCAGTTAGTGCACATTATAATTGCCTCATGTTTGCTGTGGGCTAAGAGCATGGTTGCATTGTAATGGCCTACCAAAGAGCTCATTCATGCATCTCAGCTCTTGCTGCTTAGGTGGCAGAGAATACTTCTGCGTTTGTGCAGTGTGTTGTGTATGTTATGGTAGTACAGGTAGATAGTGATAGTAAGCAAATATACAGACAGAAAGCAGTAAAACCCCTGTCATTTGGCCGTTGCAGAGACTTGTAGCTATTGTGTACCAAATCACTGTTGATCTTACAAACCTGGTCAGAAAAAGGAGAGTGTTGATAAAAGACAATTCTTGTTGCACTTTCTCATTAATATTTGTTTTGTATCAACAGCAATATTCATACATTCAGTAAGTGCCACAAAATTTTACTGGAGGAAACTAAGAAATTGCTAGCTAGCAAAAGCAGTGATATGTGAATGGGATCCATTAGTACATTATTGCATAGCTGAGAGCTAACAGAATTCCAAGCCTAGCGTTAGGGTAAACACTAGGATAACTTCAGTGCCTCCAGTTTAAGCAGCTGCCCAGCCTGACAGCATTTTTGCTGTGCTGGCTATGTGCTGTTGGGCATGCTGGAGGGGTGCGGGGCTCAGATGGGACAGCCAGGTGTGACTGATCATCCACTGCCAGGCAGGCTAACGAGGAACAGCTGAGCGCCATGGGGCAGAGCAGTGGGAGAAGATGGCCGGCAAGGCGGTGAGGTGCAGGCTGTGCTGACAAACTCCAGGATGAGGAAGGAGGAGTGACTTCAGGTAGGTGAAAGGCTTTTTTTTTTTTTCCATTGTTGTGTTGTTTTAGAGCTGTGTAGAGAGGTTCTCTTCTCTGAATGTGTTCTCTGAAATGCACAGGAGGTTCACCTGCTCCAGTAACCCTGCTGGGTGGCCAGGGCTGGGCCCGGGGAAGAGGGCTGGAACTGCTGCCTCTGGTGGGCAGGAGCAGGCTGAGCTCAGAGAGCGTGGAAGTGTGGTGTGGTGTGTGCAGCTCTCCTAGGGCCTGTTCCAGTTGCTTTGTTTGTAGCTTGATTTCTGTATGCACTGTGAGCAGTTATTTGGTGCCTTCTCTGAATGAGCCACCATGACCGTGGTTGTGCCAGGATGTCTTATCTGCACTGCAAGGAGCTTAGAATAGCCAGGACTGTGCAGCAGCGCTGGTAGAATGGCCCCCTCTGGTATTAAGGTTTAAAATGCAATTGAATGTTATACTGCAGCTATCTGGAGCTATGAACGGTCTCTGTGCTTGAATTTGTCTTAATGGAGATGAGAGTATCAGTTACCTTAGGGAAAAAAGAAGGGGAGGAAGCTTTTGTTGTCTTTCAGACAAAACAGATTCTTGGACTATTCACCAATGAAAGAGAAATGTTGGAGAGAGGGAGGGGAAAAAAAAGGGGATCTTAAACTTAAGAATATGATGTAAACAAAAGTAGTGCATTGTAATAAAAATACAGAAGTTATATACAGTGTTGTACAAATTGCAGGTTAAAATGTGTTTTTAGGCTTCCAGCAGGAGACAGGTATTTGATTTAAAAATTTTTTTGTAACAAAATGCTACTTGACAGACTTCCTATATGGCTGCTAATGGTAAGTGATGTCTTGCTGTGTTATGTAATGGCTTGTTATGCCGTGCCTGGGATCCTGCCTGTAAACCACAGCCTGGGTCAGGCTGCCCGGGGAGGTTGTGGAGTCTCCTTCTCTGGAGACATTCAAAACCCACCTGGACGCGTTCCTGTGCGACCCGATCTAGGTGTTCCTGCTCCGGCAGGGGGATTGGACTAGATGATCTCTCAAGGTCCCTTCCAATCCCTAACATGCTGTGATTCTGTGAACATCTCTGATCTCAAGCGTGTCAACCTGCTGCAGGCTGGGAAACTGATGGGTTTAATCAAACGGGGGCATCCATTTGTGGCCACCTTGAAGCACGGGGCGTCACAGTAGATCCAAATCTGTAAAAAGGGAGAGAACAGTGGGGAATGCCACTGCACAGCTTTCAGGTCAGAGGAGAGCGGAAATTTAATAGGAAGCAAGGGATAGACAGTAAATGCAAATCTTCCTGTTAGTCAAGTCTCTGTGAAGCTGCTCTTGTAAACCCGTTAGTTGTCCCGCTAGGGCTAGTGCGTTAAAGCGGGCTGGGTTGAGTTTGAGGACCAAAGCTTCTGTATGTTGCTCTCGCTGTTTTGCTGTGCAGCAGCGGGGAAGAAGCTTGCTCTGAGCCTTTGCTTCCCAGCTCCATGAGGCGAGCGTGCAGCGCCGTGTGCCTCACGTGGCGGGGCTGAGGCGAGGCCGGGCGGGCTGTGGTCCCCGCTGGTCAGCCTGGCAGCTGCCGCTTGCTGCGAGGGCAGCCCGTGACTTCTGGTCGCTTTGCTGGCCCTGCCTCCAGCCAGGCTGGGTATGAATGGACAGCAACGCATTAATGCTTGTGAGGTGTTGGAGGCTTTCACCTGATCTCAGAAAAGGCGTGTTCTCTGGGGCGTGAGTGCTGGTCTGTCCTGCTTAAGGTACCCACAGACGTGGTCTGCTCTCCTGGCCAGGAACTCCAGAAGTGGCCGAGGGGCTCTGAGCTGTTCAGCTTTTAGGATTTTCAGCCTGTCCCTTCACAGCTGCCCGAGCCCCTAGAGCCCAGCACTGGGCCTGTACAAAGCTGGCTGCCACTTAAAATTAGGGCTCAAAACAGGGCCCCAGCGTAGCGCTCTGCTGACGGGTCTTGGTGACTGTCTGTGCACTTTGCCAAGGATTTGCCTGGGTCTGCTGGTGCAAAAAGCAATGATGTAAAATGGCTTTACTTACTATGAAGTCCCGCCCCAGGAGAGCGGTGTGTTGCCTGGGGGGCTGCGTAGCCCCTTCCCCCTTGAGCGCTTCAGTGAGGTGCTGCAGACAGCGGCTCTCCGCAAACCTAGGGTTTACATGGAGTGCGATTCCTCATCAGTCTGAGGGCAGGAGCAATCAACCCGCAGATGCAAAATCCTCACATCAAAGCAAGAGCAGTGCTCGCTCTAAGTGCGGCATGCGGACGTGGAGGGAGTGATACAGTCATTTTGGCGGGGATGAGAACTTGTTTCTGACCAAAGCTGGCAGGGTGGCCGAGGTTCTCCGGGGCGCGGCCCCGTGCTGCAGATCAGCTCGAGCCACTCTGTGCGCAGCGGCAGCCAGCGCAGAAACGCCTCATGACGCGAGGTGAGTGCACCTGCTCGGGGAGCTGCTCCTCTCTAGGGGCAGGCGCTTCTCCACCGCTGCTGCCTCCGTGCCAGGCCGGCTGCTGCTGCTGGGGAGAAGTCGCATCCTCCTCCAGGTGGGTGAGGAGCCGCTGGCGCTTCACACAGCCAGGTTGCAGTTGCTTGGCTGTAACTACAGCCAGGCAAACAGCAAACTTCTAGTTCACAGCTGGTGGAATATAGCCTTCATGCTTGAGGTTATCCTTTTTACTTCTATTTAAATAAATGCCCTTGCCCTTTGAGTTTGAGAATTAAATTCATTATTTCTTTTTCTTTATGAAGAACAACAAAGCTCAACTTACCTTAAGGTTTTTGCTGTTTGCATGTGAAGGATCTAGATAAGATGGATGAAATGTGAAATTGCATTTTTAAAATGAGCCGGCCTTTTCCCTGCAGGACAGTACAATGCTCCCCTTATTTTTGGCATAAAGCTGTTTGGCAGCAGCACAACGGACCAGGGATTAATTAACACGCTGCCATGCTGCTGCCCCTCAAGGAGCGGAGCAGATGTCTCTGGCAGAGCCGCTTCCCCCAGCCTGCAGTAAGAAGGCCGGGGCCGGGGCAGCTCCAGCGAGCTGCGGGCAGAGGCCGGGGAGCTCCGGCAGCGCAGGAGGGAGCCGGGGGAGGCCCGAGCCAGCCCAGGGCAGGGAAAAGGTCACCGGCGCTGGGGAAAAGCCGTGGGTGCTGCAGCACGTGGGCAGCAGGAGGTTCCCGCTCCTGTGGCAGTGGGCAGGCAGCAAGGGAGAATTTCCCAGTGCTTTTTTCTTCCTGGTCAGTGGGGAGTGTAAACCTAATGGCTGTGTAGGTGCAAAGGGTGCTTCTGCTCCTTCCCACTTGATGCAGGGTGGAACTGTCCCGGATATGATGATGTTGGATAAATTCCTCCAGAAATTGAAACTGAGCAGGGCACAGTCTATGTAGTGCGTTGTAAGCTGAGAAAGAGGAGAGCTTTCACCAAGATAATTTTAAGATCATTTTTATTGAAGCTCACCGGGTGGTATGTTGAAAACTAAATGACCACCTCTGTTAGGAGGCAGCCCCACTGAATGCTCTGATGGAATAAAATTTGGAAGGCCTCGGTCTTCCAGATAACAAACAGCTTTTGAATAGTGTTTTGAAGAGCGCTTGTCTGTCCACCTGACTGTGCTGCCTCTGCTCTCAGCTCCAGTGGGATGTGCTGACGCTTTCCCAGGCTGGGCCTGGAGCCATCGCTGGCAGCCGGCGGGGCCTTGCTGCCTTGCTCTTGCTCTTCCACACTTAACAAAAACGTTGCCGCGCTTCAACTGTTCTAACAGCCCCGAAGTGCTGAGCTGGACTAAACTTGCTCTCAGCGTAGTCCTAAGCTTCAAGAAAACTAAATGTTGGAGTTCTTAAAGCACTGAATAACTTGGCCCATTGTATCCAGGAGGGAAAACTTTGATGTGTAGAAAAAGGCTTCGCGTCCCGGGCAGGGAAGGGACGGCTGCAGTTACCGACAGTAGCCACGAGGAGGCGATGAAATCCCAGGGAAGGATTCGTGCCGGAGACTTCGGCAACTTTCGGCAGCTCGTGGGGAACCCCGAGTTTGGGTTCTCTTCTGCTTTCCGTCCCGGTAATGCCACGGCCACGCTTAGTTTGGTACGATTGTTGCAAGAATCCGAGCAGTTACAGCCAAAAAAGTTGAACAGCCTCTTGGCTCCACTTACTAAACAAGCTGAAGAAAAAGGTTTGCCAGCTGTCCTCTAACTGAAGGCCTCTTTGACTTATTTGACTTGTAAGAGCAAACAGAATGAGCCATGTTTGCAGAAAAGACACACACCTAGACCATCGTCTGTGGGAAGGATGGCAGTGATTGACAGCTAATATAATGGGAAGGAAGGAAATAGTTCAAAGGCCACGAATTAACAAGTCAGTCTAGTGAAAGAAAACTACAGGACATAGTGCTTGTCTCTGTAGCCCTTGCTTTCACAGGCTCTAATACTGATTTTTATTTTTCCCTGGCTGGGGTTTTGGAGGATTACAGTAATACTAGGAAACAAAGGTTTGTCACTTCCGCCGCAGGGAATGGCGTGCCCAAAATGCACGATGCCTACCTGCCGCCTGTTTGGAGGACACCTCCCATGACAATAGCCAGCATGTTATCACGAAGGCCACCAGGAATCGGGCTGGTGAACGGGGTGCCCTGAAGTAGGGGAAGATTTTGTTACTTAGCCAAGCTTGCAGGGACAAGTGTCACCATCACTGCTGGTCGATAATGATGGAGTCCTGCCTGAGGCAGCTTTTGAGTGACCCGCGCTGGGGACGGGCTATTTGCAGGGCCAGGCACTGTCCCCCTGGTCGCAGTCGGTGATGGGCGTAGTGCTGGCTCCCAAGGCCTGGGGGCTTCAGATGGGACCGGGGCTGTGGGTGCCCCTCGGCCCCGCAGCCAGCCTGCCTTGCTGGGGCAGGGTCTCCACTGCCTGCCCTGTGCACAGGCTCAGGGTCACAGGACAACGCGGGGACCTCCAGGGCTTCCCCAGCCCGGGGGCTGGGGCTTGGCGGGGCAGGACAGTACAAGTAAATGGGGGGAAAAAGGTCAAACCACAGTTCTGTATCGCTTGCTTTATCCAGAGCAAAGATTTATTCACTGAAAAGATTCCTACATATCCAGAATTTCATTAGCATAGAGTGCACTTCTGTCTTTTTTTTCTTTTTTTTTTTTCTGGCTGGTTGCATAAACTAATACAGAAACTGTTATTAATACTAACAATTTTTAATTAATTTAATAGCAATTCTGGAAGACACTCTGATAGAAAATATAAAAAAAATTTGTACTGTACAAAGTTTACATCACATTTGAAAAGAAAACGTGTCCATTTTCACCATATTACAGACTCCATTTACATTCACTACTGACGTGTAGCTATTGTAGCAGCATTGTACAGCCAGCTTCACACATACAACTCTAACACGGTACAGGCTTACCGTGCTTCACGCCCTTACACCAGCACACGAGGAGACAGTACATGTGACCACACAACAATGCAACCTAATGACCGTCACTTGGTTTGCAACATATTAAGGGATAAGAGCTCGACTTTCTTCACAGCTGTACAACTCTCCTGGTTTTGTTTGACTTCCATGTGACTCACACCAGCTGATTAAAACAAATATTATCCCAGAGACAGTAATCAGTCCCTGCTTGCTGAAACACTGGGTTCAGGAGGCTGGGTTTTGCTTTCAAGAGCAGTTTATAGGAGTTGAACATAAAACCAAGGTAAGGCTGAATTTGAATCTCAAAGCTCTCGATTTAAAGGCAGGTTTTGAAACCCTTCCCTACCCTGGAGCAGCAGGACAGCATTCCCAGCGGAGCACCACCGCGCTACTCAGCCGGGATGCGGGGATCAGTCTCGCGTTAGCGTTCAGCACACCTCCAAGTGCAGCACAAAGGGACGTGTGCTTTTAGGCAAGTGGCCCAAAAGCAGGGGTCCAGCGCAGCTCTGTGACTGGAAACAGCCTTCACAGTGTTTGAGTTACACCTGAGGGCAGTCATAGGAAGAACAATGTTTCTGTTTGTTTTTTAATATTATTATTTTGTTTTTGTTTTGCTAGTCATCCAGTGCTGGCTGTCCTTCTAGCCAGTCATCTTATTAGGAACAGATCGAGAATATATTGCTTTCTCAGCATTGCTCTTGTGCATTGCCGCAGCAGTGCTCCTGCTGATGAACAGGCGAGGAAATGCTGTGTGTTTGCCAGTTGGGCTGCTGGTTCCCATGCTGAAAAGCTCTGGGTGTCCCAGGCGGGACCTGTTCTGTGCACACAGATGGCAGAAATAACAGTGAGGAGCGCGCCGTGGCTGCTGCTGCCCTCGGATGCAGAGTTAGCTGGAGGGCTGCTCGGAACCGCCGGCTACAAAGCAGCAACCTGGGTCTGGCGGCAGCTTCTGCTCTTCCCTAGGGCAAGGCACGTGGCGCAGCCAACAGAGGGCTTCAGCCTGGGGGTTCATCATCTCAGCGTTGCCAACAAGCGCGTTTCTCCTCACTTTAGGCTGTATTGTGCTGCCGTTACTTAAGCAGAATGTGCTGGGAAAACACCGTCTGTTTAAGCCTGTGCCACAATATTATCGTGAGAGAGCAAACAGCAAGCCTTGAGGAGAAGCAGGAGGTGCAGGTTAGATGCACAGCGCGCAGGGAGGGTTTGTTTGCTTTACAAAACGGGGGAGAGGAAGGAGGTTGAGTATCACAATGCCACACTTGGCTACCACCAAACCAATTTTTTGCTTTAATTTGAGACGCATTTTAAAAGTCACTGTAGCACGTTATTTGTAAGAATAAACTGGCTTACACATATAGTAGGAGTGAAGCCCTCCGCTCAACAGAACTCAAGAGTTTTTTGCCACTTAATTTTTGATGAAAGTCAGCCACCTGTAAAATAGCCAAATTGAGTGCCTGCCATTTCGCGTGCCTTACGGAGGACTTCAGAGCTCTTCTCCCTGTGATTCTCATTTGAAATCCTTGTGATGATGGTGAAAGGTGTAGAGGAGGTGTGTAACATACTAGTGCTGCTGAAGAAATGAAATTTGATGACTTCTGGGGAGTCCTAATGAACTACCACAACAAAACAAAGTAGCGTTAAGGACAGAAGGGATCTTGAATGTTCATTGCCTAATTGGGGTTGTCCTGCTGCCCCGGCTGACAGGAGAAGGCAGAGGAGTATGAATGGGAGGCATGAGGGAGCATTTGTTAACACTGCCTGCAATTCATTTGCAAGTGGAATAAAGCATCTGTCACCTTAAATGCAATAATCACCTGTATCTTTTATAATCTGCATATTACACACTAGAGCATGTGGTTTGTTTGTTTGGTCTTAAAATTAACCTTTGAAACAAGTCTGAGCTGTTGGGTTGCAAGGTTTTTGTTGTGCTTAGTTTTCCCTGCAGTAGTTTGGCTACTGCTTAGTCCTAAATGTCTTAAAACAAACAGCTTGCAAGCTTATGTGACCACCTATAGGAGGCAGTGAGAGAAAGAGCATAGGGGAGAGAAATGACTGTATCTCTTCACGAGCCCTGTACACCGGGACTGTATTTAACACATTATTTAGGGATGGCTTTTCCCCTTGTCTTTCCTGCCTCTCCCTGGAGCTTTGGAAAACATCGCTGCCTCTACAAATGAGATGGTGATTGGGACAGTAAGCGTCTAGCCTGGCTGGGCAGTGGTGTATTTCCAGCAATGCTGCTAGTTTAGGGGACTAGAACTTGCTGTTCCTGAAACTTTGGAAATTGGCAGCGGGGAGCCTGCCGTCCCCGTGTGCTTGGCAGCACATCCTGGGCACCCTGCTCTGGGTGGCCCTGCCTCAGCAGGGGCTGGACCAGAGGGACCCAGAGGTCCCTGCCAGCCTCAACCATTCTGAGATTCTGTGACATGACAGCTGATTTGCCCCCTTGCAAAAGGGTGGAACACAGCAGACTGTCTCCTCTCTTTCCTTTTTTACTGCCTTAAGCTTCCACTAAATGCAGGACTAAACACCATTCCCAAACCAGCCCAGACTGCACTGCATCCACCCATGGCAGGCAGGCTCCTACAGCATCCCTGTGGCTTTCAACCTCATGAGCACTCGCCCAGGCTGTGTTTTGGTTCCCCCAGCTCACCCTCACATCTCAGTCCTAAGCCCTCCCTGTGCTCACACCTGCTGGAAGCAGCAGGCTCCTGTAGAAAGGTCTGGGCGGGGGCATAACTACGTGTCGGTCTGACCTGGAACATGTAAGCGGTAAGCCTCGTGCCACCTGCTCTGTTGTGCCTTTCTCCCTGTGCAAAGCCAACAGGAGCAGAAGGTGCCTGCAGTATTGCAAGTAAAGCCAAAAGGCATCACACTGCAGGTACCACTCCCCCTTAAGGCTTTGAAAGAATCCAAGGCAGTTCCTAATTTAAAAACAAAATTAATTTAATTTTTTGAAGGCCAGCAAGGCCTAAGCTTCCTACTGGATTGTACGAGAACAAGCAGCTTTTATTGGGAGTTCTGTGTAGAAGAGTGCATGATTCCATGTTTCAACTGAGATAACAACATGTGTGATAACAAACTCTCCTGTAAGAAGTAGATTTGTACTAGTGTAACTTAATTCAAGGTAACCCAGAGCTTGAACCAACCCTGCTGAAACAAATCACAAAGTAATCACAAACTGAATAATCAGTTTGGGGAAATCACAATGCAATGGATCAATTTTGTCTTAATTGAAGAAAAACATAATTTAAAACTCCAACCTCTTGTATAAGATGCATAGCCATTCTGAAACAAGCCAGTTCCACTTGTCTTAGGGAAAACAAATGCTTCGAAGGCAGAAGATAGCTCTTATTTACACCGCAGACACAAGGAGGAATTATAAATAGGTTGGTTTCTTTTCAGTGCTATTTGAATGGCTGTAGTTAAACTCGATTCACTGTTTATTATGTTTCAAAAAATAAGTTCACACAAAAGTATCATGTAAACATTCTTTAAACAGCTGCTGGTGCTCAGGCAGAATTCAGACTTTGCAAACAACACAGGGCTGTGAACTGATGGTCGTGCGGCTTTCAGCTGGGGCTGCACCAGTTTCATAGCTTGGAAGATTCAGTGAAGATTTCGGATGCTTTGTGTAAGTAGGTGGACAACATTATCACAAGACAATTACACACCACGCTATATCTTTTGATTACTTGGTTCCAGGATTCCCAAGCCAAATCTTTCAAAACGCAGGACAACTTTGCTACTGTTAATGCTGAAAAGAGGGGGGAGGGAGAGGACAAGGGAGGGGGAAAGAGTTGTTTATTTTTGTTGTGTTGTTTTTTTTTCTTGTTTTTTGCCCCATACAAAGCTATAGTCATATAAAAGGAAATAAAATGGGTTGGATTCTGGTCTCATACAACTTCAGATCATCCAGCAAAGAGTTTTAAATGAAGCAGCAAACACAAGAACTTACTTATTCATGCTAACCTCATCAGTGAAAAACCACTTCTCAAATTGGAGAAGCAGGAGATTTTCATAAATACCTAAGATAAATACCTAAGGTGGGTAGAAACCTGACACCTGTTTTCAACAGGCTTTTGGTTTCCTTGAAATAAGAAGGGGAGGAAAAAAGTTTTTTTTTTTTTTTTAAGGGAAAGGGGTGTCTTGACAAGGTACATCAATCATTTCAAAAACCCATTTGCTCCTCTTTTAGACTGTAGCAAGTGAATAAAGATGTCTTTTCCTTCACCCTTAAACTGTTAGCATAGCTAGAAACATTTTCACTTCAAAATGCCTTCCTACACACACATGCTCAGGTGGCAGCAAGGCAGACAGCCTGAATACATCAGGTCTTGCAGCAGACTCTTCTCAGTGTTGTGCACAAGCATCCGACTTTCTGAGAGAATGAATATGTGGGTGTATTTGTCCTCACTGAAGACAGTAAAAACCTCTCTGGTTCCTGTTGCGTACCCTCCTCTGTCCCTATCCTCTCCCCTCTGAGACAAGATTTTTTCAAAATTGTGAATCAGTAAGGAATGAAAAAAGACCTTTTCCAAAAAGGCACATAATTGTGTTACCTACAATTCTGCAAAGCTCCTAACGCTAAGTCAGGCATTTTGCTGAGCAGGGGATGTAAACATAAGCAAATCATAGAATTCAGAACACTGGATTTGCAAGGGGAGGAGAACGATGAACTGAAGGGCTTCCTTGCTTTCCTCCTCTTTTGCACAGCACTGCAGCTGATCACAGTCGACCCACGTGGGCCAGTTTTGGACACCACTAGTGGCCTGTTCCCAAGTAGGCTAAGGGACTGCAATCTGCCCCAAGCAGGGCAAGGACCATCCTTCTTTTCAAGCAAGAATTACACCTGCTGCATGCACCCCCTGAAAAAATTGACCCTCAGTTCAATGCAGTGCTGGCTCTGGTCCCACAGGAGAACCAGCACAATCTGGCCCTTAGGTCACGTTGGTTTGCAATACAAGTGAAGTGTTCAGTTGTCAGCTGTCTGTGGAAAATGTACCTGCTATCTTCAGTCACAAGCCCCAGTGCAGCACTGAGGCTGACAGGCACAACCTCAGACAGCAGCTAGGAAACTGCACCCTTCTGCTTCATGAGACCTGGGGGACACGCACGTCACGCCGGTGTCAGTGGAACCCCGGCCTGCTGGCAGGACGCGCAGCACTCTGCTGCTTGCACCCGGTTAGTTAGAGAGCAGATCACCAGACCCTTTCCAGGAGGAAGTTACAGCCTGCTGAAATGCTTCAGAAGTGAAAGATGGCCACGTTGTTAGACAGTAACTTCTTGCAAACAGGAGTTGTTATTCAAGCTAACAGCCCACACCAAGCAGAAAAAGGCAGAAAAGGAGAATTCGGATAAAGTGTTGATTATGTCCATGGGTTAATTTCGTGGTTTGTTTTCACTTTTTTAAATGGAAGGTGATTGTCCAAGTTGCCGGTTAGGATGCAACAGATGGAAGCATGCAAGGTGGAACCCATTATTGCACCAGTAGCTACAACCTATAAAGAAATATGGGAGGGAAGGGAAAAAGACACCATGAGAGTTAGTTTTCAGTTATTTAAAGCAAGCCCTTGACAACTACCTATTATAAAGCTTACACCAGAATAAAGCATGGGGTTAGTGCAGTATTTCTCACAGGATTTGTTGGAGGGGATGTGAACATGTCTTTATTGGGTTTTGAATCTGGTCTCTGGCTGACGTGGCTATAGAGAGCCTTCCAAGAGTGACGTGAATATAATGTAGTTTGCAGGGGATAAAAAACAACTGAGCTGCCTGCATTTTCATTTCAATGAGCACTAATTCAGCTGTCAATGTTGATAATTAATACTGACACTTAAAGTACTTCTCCCCTATTACATGCTTTGAGCAGAGAAAAAGTATTAATGTATGCAAATTTACATGAGCCACTTGCAGTAGGAGTCGGGGGGNGGGAAAAATAATTAGGGTAGCTGCTCCATAAGGCACAGTTCCATAAGCTGTTCAAGAAGAACTCCCTATGGAAACACTAATCCAAAATAATCACTTGGCAAATTACTCTGGAAATGAGCACTCTCATGAACTGACTGCCCAAATGGGAAGCATTACTTCATGCTAATTTCCAGTGTGATGTTAGAGGACAATGCAGGATCGTGTGACTGTCTGCATGGGAATGTGCAGACAGCCTGGGCTCTCAGTCTACTCGGCAGTGTCTGGCTAGGTAGGTGAACAGATGCCAAATCAGCCGTCAGAGTTAATGATCCAACACAAGTGGATCTGATAGTATAGAGAAATGAGAGCATGAAAGTGTCGACACATAGAACCATCATGTGGGAGGGCAGCATGTTTCTGTAGAAAGGAAAAAAAATAACAAAGGACACCGCCATATCATGCAAATCTCCTTTCAAAGGAACCGTTGCTGTCGTAACACAATTTGAACACAATGATCCTCCTTTGAGACAGAGGAGGATTAGTTTTAAAAAAGTAAAAACATTTCCTTAAAAAAAAAAAGGAGAAAATGTCACAACTGGGGCAGGATGATTTAAGGGAATGGATAATAGAGCTGAAAAGCACATGCTCAAGGTAGCTGGTATAGATCTGGCCAACACAAGCTGTGCCTGGAAATACAGTTTGGCAAGCGTGTGGGTTTTGTGGAATGAGCGTTCCCAGGGGAAGCACCAGGCCATTTTTTCATTTCTGCCAACTGGAATGGGTTTGGAGCCTTGCCCAAAGCAAGGCTGGAAACCCCTGGGATACAGGAGCAGACAGGGGCCCCTGCAGCTGCCCTGACCGTGCGGCCCAGCCCTGCCCGACCTCCCACCGGGGCCACATTCCACCCCTCCACTTGGTCCTAGACCCACTGCTTGCTCCTCTGCTCACCAATCACAGCCGTTAGGCCCCTCTGCCTCCTCTTAAGCTAAAGATGCATTTGGGACTAAGTTATCTCTCAAAGCCAAGAATAAGAGAACGCTGCTGATCATCACACTCCGCAGCCTATAGGTTTGCATCAAAAGGTCACTGTAACACTCACATTTTACTTCTGTATTTATCTTGCTTAGCCTCATTATCACGGTGGACCAGATTCTGTACCTGCCTTTGGTTCTGACTTCCTTCTAACTGCTCTGAGCGCAGCATCACTTGCTCTCTAACTCCACAATGTGCAGGAAAGGCAGATTTAAATGCATAATGCTTTAGGTCAGAAGAGGAAAAAGGAGTTGTTTCTCTTAAATTATGACTTAAGGACAGATAAGAAGGAGCAATTACATGCAACTACATTTTTAGCTCAGGTTTTGTTGGTTTCCTTTTAAATTTATATTTAAAAAATCAAGACAATTGAAATCACAAGGACTGAAGCTGTAACTGTAACAGATCTGCTGGAGCAGTGAGTGTTCAGGGCACAGAAAGACCCGTTACCTCCCAGCTATATGCCACAGTGCCTAGCAGTAACTGATGATGCAAAGAACTGCCAAATCTAAGGATATCTCTACCTTTTGTTGAGTCTTTTTAAAATGAGTACTGTGATACAAATATATACCCGTCTAGTGTAAGGAAAAAATACCAGACAGTTCTACTTATCAGTGAGTGGACAGTAAGCATTCGATCTTTGCCAGTAATAGTTTCCTTTTGTATAAAGATGAGGCCACCATTTTGGAAAACTGTTCCCCATTTTAGAGTTGTTAGACATTGTAATGTATCAGGGATTCAGTACAAATGTTATGGAAATTTCACAAGAGACGAAAATTGGCAAAATTTTCAACCAAAACCCCAAATAAACCACACCCACCAAAGCACAAAATGCCATGACAGTTGCCATACAAGTAAACAGAAGCATTTGGTTAGTGATAATAAGGTATTGCAGGAAGATCATGAAGGGTTATAGGAAAGAAAGGGGTAGATTAAACATCAAAAAAGGAGAGAAAAGAGAAAATAAATATTAGAAGTTCAGGTGATGAAAATATACACTGAAGAAAGTACGTGGTGAATGGGCACAGTTTGCAAATATGTCTGCTCTCCCCCCGACTTTGAGGAAAAAAACAGAGGTCAGCAAAATGTAACCTTGCACCTAACAGAAATTTTAAGTGTGTTCCTGAAACTGGACTGGCTTTTTTTCACTGGGGCTTGCAAGACTAAACCTGTTAACTGAAGTCCATGGGAGCTACTCGAGGTAGGAGGTCAGCAGTGGAGATTAGGCAGCTGACATAAAACTGGTCTGAGGTGGGACTTTCAGCCTCTTGGCTCCAGAAATTGTATCTGTTTTGCTTCCACTTAATTTTAGTAGAAGTGGAACCAGGATCCATTTTTGTCCAAGTGACAGGTTATTCAAGACAAGGGAGACCGAAAGGTTTAGCCCCTATGGTTTTATGCAAATCTATTCTGAACTGGAATGAGTTTTAAATTCTGGTCTCGTCTATCATTAACAGATGTCACAGGATGTTTGATCAGGTATTTTTGAGGAATCTCTCCCAGTTTTGACAGTTTACAGGTGTTTGATCTTTTAAGACTTTTCTTCCCCAGTTGCAACATAGATCCTGACTTTGAAAGTATGATCTGACAAGGATTTATGCTGCCATCTCTTGATTTATCTTTCCTTGGTCCAAATCTTAGAGCTTTCCTTGGCCCAACTTAGAGATTCAGTCCAAACACAACAGCTTGTTCCTAGTTGTCAGTTCTCTGCATATGCCAAGCAATTTAGAGATTCTGAAGATGATTACCACGCATTTTGTTTTTTCTCCAGAAGTCAATTACCCTGAGTCAGGACTAACGCTGCGTTTCTTTATCTGCCTGTGCAAACTGGGGAGTCTTCCATAAAGCGGAGGAGGGGTCTGTTTTTTTTCCTACATGCTCCTTGAGGAAGCTTACAAAGTGTTTCCCTTTCTCAGTCAGTACCAGCTATTATAGAGGAAATTCTAATCACTTCTTGGTCAGTGTGGGCCCTTTCCAATAATGTTGGTAGATACTCTCTGAAACCAAACATAAAGCTGGATAAATGATTTATGGAAGGAGGGAGGTGAATATGTTAAAGTAGGAAATTATCTGTCTGAAGTGCATGCAAATTTCATTGCATAACTTCCTAGTAACTAGAAAAGCAGAACAGCACACTGCTACTCTCCTGTTGAAGGTTTGACAGACCCCAGGAAGGCAAAATAAAGCACAGGAATGATCAGTTAGCAAATTCTGAGCAGCATAAGTATTCTCAACAACAGCAGATACTCACTCAGCAGACTTCCAGAAATGCCCGGGATGGGAGAGACGACGATTTAATTTTGGCAGCTTTTCAAGCATATCCATGAGAACTGTGAAGCTAGGTCTCTCACTGAGATCAAATGACCAGCATGCTGAGAGAATTTCCTGCAAAGGATATTTGAGGCTCATTATCTCCACTTAGTTCATGTGTCAACTGTTCAGACCAAGCAACTGACTGAGCAGTGTGATTTGTGAGAGCCCAGCTAGAACTACTTTTTTAACAGATGTCTTGGACATTCTTATAATCAAACAGTATCCTGTGTACCGGTGGATGTCCACTTCTATATGACAGTAATGGGAAGAGGCTTGGAATCTAACCTGGTGTCTCATTCTGATCTGTTCTCTCTCTTGCCCTTTTTCTTTAGAGTTATAATAAGAGTAAAATAAATCTCTTTAAGAAGCTCCCTCTTTTCCAGCATCCCCAGTGAACAGCTATTTGGAAGGACTCCTGCACCTGATGTACTTACATTGACTTCCTTCCCCAAACTAACAGTTGCAAGGACTTGTTTCACTCCTTCACCGCTTCCAATCTGCCAGATGAGTGCCTCTGCAGGCTGGTTCTTGAAGGGCCATTCTCTTGCTTGGAGTTCATACCACACGGTCCTGCAACATCAATAGACAAGTCAAGGCTTTGCCTGCTCTTAAAGAGAGAGATGCAAAACCCTGACACAGTTCCAATTTCTTCAGATAAGCTCTGGAAGGTGTATAGAGCTGTGCAGCAAATCCCTCCCAGCCCACCCACCCCCCTGTCAAACTGTCATGCCCACATCTTTTGTAGTGGATGAGGAAAATGCATCCTAGCTAGAATCCCAAGTCTGAGAGAAGAGGATGACTGACTGGCAAGGCTCAGGTCTGCACCATATCTCATTAGCAAACTTCCATGGTACTCTTAGGTATTCCTCTTTTACCCAAAGGCATAGATATCTGCAGCTTTGGAGAAAGGCAGCTTGTCTTCATCCTTCCCAGGGGCCATCTCACGAACAATTTCAGGGGCCAGGTAGCATAACCAGTCATGAGGCAGCTTCAATTCATTCTCCCTCCTGAGTTCAAAAGAAAGGAGCCATACTGAAATGCTATTATGTAATAATACTTATACATTATACCTTTATTTACTGAAATGTTTTGTTTTGGCTAACATTTTCTTTCTAATTTTCTTGCCATATTAAAAAACTATGCAAGTGTTGGCCTGACTCTCCAGCTCATTCTTGGGCTTAAAGTTATTTTTGCTCTGAGTTCTGAGTCTTAGTCCATACATAACTTTCTAGCTGTGTGCTACTGGAAGTGTAGAAAGGACTATGCTTTCAAAAAAAAAAAACAAAAGTGCATATTCCAAAATATTTGTATGTGCTAAAGCAGTCAACACTCCTCACTTGTACTGTGTACTGCATCAAAATGTTTCCCTATTTGATCATTATTTATCACTCTAGAAGTGGACCAAGCAATTGAAACCTCCACCTACCTTCCTTCCTGAACCACACCCGAAATTCCAAATAATCCAAAGTCAGTGATCACAACTTTCCCATTGTCATAGAAAACATTCTTGGACTTCAGATCCTTATGTACGATCCCCTTGGCGTGCAAATACCCCATGCCCTGTGAAAAAGTTTATATGCAGAGATGTAAATTTTTTTTTCTTATTTACAAGCCTCTAACTAGGCACGCTTTGCTTTCTAATACACATTTACTCCAGAATAAATGATTAATTGTAAGTGGGGACACAGCGGCTGTCTGACATGCAGGAAGGGTGCAATGGAAATCTGCAAGGAAGCAGGTCTTAGTTCAGTGCTCAACCTCTGAAATGCTTTTCATCCTCCGCATACATAGTAGGGCTGCTGGAAGGGCACTCTTAGTTGAAGCATTAAGCGCCTGTGGACTTGACAATTCTGAAGAAGTCTGTATGTGTAAGAACAACGAGCGACTGACACAAGCTTGCTCACTAAATTCACAGGGTACTTCTGCCAGGAAGAAAAACAGCAGAAATGCTGTTCAGTTCAGCAGAAACACTGAGACAGCTTTAGAAACGCTGCTTCAGTTGAGCAATACTGAAAGCAAGCACGGAAAACTACAAGTCTGGGGGAAAACTACAAGTCTGGGTGAAAACTGCAAGTCTGGGTGAAAACAATGTCTACCTCAGAATGCATTAACTTAGATGCAGTTAGTAATAAAGAGAAGAGACTGGGAAGGAAATCTGTCCTGCACGCATTTCTTCATGGTTCCTTTTATCAAAATTCTCCCTGCCCAGCCCCTTATTGACAAGCAGAACGTCTATTTCTATCCCTACCAGTCCTTAGCTTACTGCCCACTGAATTAGCACTTTTCTTTCATCCAATTTTGAGTTTTTGCTGCTGCAACACCCTGTGAGCTATTGAGAGTTACAGAACCTCTCCAGCTGTGCAGCCTCTAAGCTCTTGCTGAGGCACTGCCCGGAAAGCAGATGTCTCTGTTAGTGTAATGTGCACTCTTACCTTAATGATCTCCTGTGCTATCTGCCTGGTTTTGTTAATATCCAGGGATATCTTGGGGTCCCTTACAAACGAATGAAGTGTCCTTCCTTTGCAGAAGCTACAGGAAAGAGGAACAACAGTCCTGAAAAATGTCTTTACAACATTGGAGGCAAACAAAAATGAACATTGGATGCTCAGTTGGTTTTCTTATCACGTTGACAGAATCCCAGTCTTCTCACTACTGAGAAATGCCATTTTGAAGAATTTTAGGGCCCCGGTTGATTTACATCTGTGTGGGTGTACACATGTACAGGAGAGCCATCGTTAAAGCACATTCAAGCATACACAACAAATGCTTATGTATTTCTTCAGAGGCCCAGTTCTTGTTATGTTGTTCTGACAGCTGAAGTCCAGTTTTCAAAACCTGAGCACCAGCTTCTGCTGGGGCCACTGGTCACTTAAGCAGGAAACTCCTCTTGGAATTGGCAACTAGAAATGAGTAAGTCCCTCCTTGCCAGACTACGGGAATGGCATGCTGTTGGCCTGACTTAAATTCAGCCTGCATATGAACATCCCAAAAAGCTGTTATTTAGGGACTAAATAATCCTAATCTCAACTAAATACTGAAAACAGAAGAAGGGAGGAAAATAGTAATATTTTTGCCTAATCTACAAGCATCCCTAAGAGGAATAGAAAGGAACAGATAACTATTGCATTATCAACCTCACATATTGTTTTATTGCCACTGTGCTGAATTGGACGCATCTGGAAGTAGATGACAGAGGAACACCCTGTTCCAGATTTATTTAGTAATAATTATTTTTTTATTTATAATACATACATATAATATTACAAATACATATTATATATTTGGTATGCAAATATATAATTTATAAATATGTTTATAGAAATTTATTCTATATTATTACTATTTATAGTAAATAAAGATGTATAGTTTTACTGAGATAAGTTGCTATATCCTTACCTGGTAATGATTGCTAGATGAGGAGGGTTCATGCATGCTCCCATGAAAAGCACCACATTCTCATGCCGGGTCTGTCTATAATTCATCACCTCCTTTTTAAAGAGCTTGAGATGATCCTGATTGTTCCCATCTATCTCCAACAGCCTGATGGCCACTTCTCCGTGCCATTTTCCCTTGTGAACCTTCCCCCATCGTCCTTGGCCAATAGGATCCCCTAGTTCAATCTGTTCAAAGGGAATGTCCCACTCTTGCAGGTAGACACTGGTCTGGCTAGGTTTGCGATAAATCATCCCTTGCAAGTGTGGCCGTCTGTTCGGCAAATCTTCCACCTCGTCCTCATCATCTTCGGGTTCTGATTTATTACCCTCTGGTTCTTCCACCTGTTTGCAAAAAGAGAAGAGAAACATATGCTGAGAGTCCCATCTGAGGGACAAAGCAGCCTGCCAGCCAGCAGCAAAGGTTGTTTTGAGAGGACTTCAGTGGGTTGGATGTATGTATTTGACTACAGCTGTAGAGTTATGCTTCACAGGACAAAGTCATCTCAGAAATAGGACTAGAGGGAATGGCCTCAAGTTGTGCCAGGGGAGGTTCAGGTTGGAAATTAGGAGAAATTTCTTCTCAGAAAGAGTGGTTAGGCATTGGAACAGGTTGCCCAGGGAGGTGGTGGAGTCACCATCCCTGGGGGTGTTTAAGGAAAGGCTGGATGTGGTACTTAGGGACATGGTTTAGTGGGTAGTATTGGTGGCAGGGGGACGGTTGGACTAGAAGATCTTGGAGGTCTTTTCCAACCTTTATGATTCTATGACTCTATGAAAGCTACAAAAAGACATACATCTTCTGCATGTCAGTGCGTGCAGGTGAAGACAAGAAAGGCTTTATCCCACAGAATTAAACTTTTTAAAGAACCAGCACTAACACCTAGGGGCTCAGCATCTCTCAGGATATAGCCCTTCAGTGAGTGAAAAAATGCTACAGACCATTCTAAAAGGAAGCGTCAAGAACCACTTCATTCTTCAAATAAATGTGGGGGGGTGTTTTTGAGTTTGTGGTGTTTTCTTGTTGTTGTTGTTAGTGGTGGTCTTTTTTTTTTTTTTTTTTGAGATTACTAAAATTCTCCTGTTAAAATTGCTCCAAAAACCAGTAAGCTTGATCCAAAAATCCAGTAATTTGTGCTGAAACTGAAATTCTATCTCTGTTGGTTTACTCATCCCAAAAGAAACCCACTTCAGTGTCCATACTGTCAGTGGAACATGTGCTTAGGTACTACAGAAATCACACAATCTTATGGAAAGCTATAGAAAGGCTTTGCTATGCAAAGCATAAGCCTGTGCTTACAGGATTTACCATGAGCTAATCTGAACACTGGAAGCACCTACACATGCATTACTTGCAGATTTGAGGTCTGCAGAGCACTTAGATCTCGTAACTCCGGCAGCAGGCCTGCAGCTCTTGTAATGTAAAAGCAGCTGCATCAAATTGAGTGAGACAGCCATTTGAAAAATATCATCCTAGTCCAATTAGAAAAAATTATTTTTTGTTACAAGCACTTCATTGTTTCAGCCTAGCTACAGAAACAATGAATTTTCAGTTGAGATCTTTGCAGTACAGACAGTTCAATGGAACTGAGGTAAGGCACAGCTAGTCTACACTCCCAATTCCACAGCCACAGACTTTTTGTTGTACTTCAACATGGCATGTCTGATTGTACAAGAGGGCAAACCAGAAAACCTACCTCTGCTTCACATTCAGCTCCATCTGTGTCTGGCTGTTCCTCAGCACTACCAAGAGAAGACAGATTTACAGTGACAATTACATTTGCATATCCACTTGAGTTAGAAAAGTGGGCTGCTACATATGCCATTAGTGGAGTAAGTAGTAAGAAGTAGTAAATAGAGAACAGATCTTGATAGCATTATAGTAGGTCAGATTAAAATACAATTACTGCTCCACCTAACAGATAAGGACTTTGTAAGCTTACCGTGGCAACTAAGAGACAAAGACTTTGAAGTGATTCTCAATGGTTAAGTGGTAGGAATTGATTTGGCAGTGGTATGGCTGCATTATTACAATGTGTTCAAGTAATGGATACTCCTCTTCCCACTACCAAAACACCTACAGAGTGGTCAAGCAATTGTGAGTGCTAGCTATGCAGGCTAAAATCTTTTGCATGCCCTACAATTCAGACCCCTAAAAAGACGTTTGCTTACAGCTAAATATGCCATGCTCTTTCAATTGTAAAACCCTGTAACTTCTATTTCATTGGACTTTCCTGATCTGGGGAATGCACACACAGCCATAATTAGATATTAAAGGTACAAATTTTTACTATCCCATTTAAAGTATTTTCAGCTTTACAAAACTGGGAATACTAGTATCACCCTTGCTGACTAAAATCATCCTGTGAGTTTTCAGATGGTAAGTTCAGCAGACTGCTTGGTTTTGGTCATAACATAGAGCCTTCACACTGACCTGAAGATTATTAGGTAAACACTACATAAATAAAAGAATTAGAAACAATGCTTACTTAGTGTCTGCAGCTGTTTCTGAAGGCTGTGCTATTTGTGCAGGACTGGGAATTTCTGGGAAAACAGAAAAAATTATGATACGTATTTTACACTTACATCTCTTATAGATCAGAAATTTTAACATTGCAATAACAGTTATTTGTTTCTTATTCAGGAATTAGAAAATAAATTCAACCTCTGACCATAGGATTTTATACATCTACTTATTCAAAACTATGTTCATCTTTCCTAGTACTTACATGCCTGTATATTGACCAACTCCAGTCTCCTTTTCATTCACTTACTAATCTGTAACATCTTGCAAGGTCAGTCATTGTCTGTGAACTGCTCACACCCCTTTACATGGCCTTAGACGATCAGAAATACCTTAATCCTCACAGAACTGGGGCATTTGGATTCATCTTTACTGCAGGTCATGCATTCCAACCGCACCTAGTATGACCAGTGTCACCAATGCACAGAATATTCAGCTTGGGTTGCAAATCCTTCAGAAATTTAGAGTAAATACCCTACATCACCAATTCTCACTCTGGAAACAAACAAGTTGTTTCTAATGGTTCATGAACAGTGACTGAGAAAAGAGTTTGCACATGCAAATCCACATATGAATAGTGTTGCAACATTCTTAAATCCCATAGGCAAGAACATCAGTTCATAAAGGTGAACTCAGCACTCTCGAACTTAGTGTCCATTTATACCGACTATATAACCCTAAAAGTTAGCCTTTCTGAAGAAAAAACACAGCTGTGTATAGAATCCCATAGTAGAAATCTGTTGTTTTACAACTGAATATTAAAAGTTTCACCTTAGTACATATATGGAAGGACAGAGAGGCCTCAATTATATATTGAGATAAGAGGAGTTTTTAATTGTATTGGATACATCTTTTTTTCAAAAGCAGAATTATCATTCTTGGGTAGCATGCAGAAATTTACAGAAAAGTTACTTTTTGGCAGCAGAAGCTGGTTAGTAGAATTAAAACAATCAACTCACCTGGGAAGATAAATTGTTGTCTATGCTGAATGTAGTAGGCAGCTTTTTTTGTAAAAAAAAAAAAAAAAAAAAGGACAGCCAAAAAAATTACCAGGAGGGAAAAAAAAAACAAAAACCAAGTTAGAGGATCATCAGCAAGTGCCCATATGCATTCAATGAATTAGTTCCAAACCACTGTTGGGAAAGAGATTAGTAGATTATCAATCAGCCTGCTTGAGAGGGTGAATTTTAGCACATGCATTTTTGGAAGACTAAGACAGATGATACCTATCAAATGAAAGCTATGTTACTGATAAGCAAACAGTGGTTGTGTTGTTGTTGTTGTTGTTGTTTAAACAATCTGGGAAAACAATACATTGAGACTTCAAGTGGCAGAAGCAAACTTAGAGAACCCAGGGATGCTAAAAGGCAGGCCCAGGTAAAAGCTAGTGCTTCAATCCTTTTTTATGTCTTCAGCTTCAACTTTTCTGAGATGCATGCAGAGAGGCTGAAGCTCTGAGCCATTTGCAAGCATTTTTTTTTAATCTCAATGAATTTGAATTATATGTCCTAATAGAAAGTTGCAGTAAAATTCTTGCACTAAACTGACACTGATTCTGCCCCTTTTGAGTAAGTTAAAACAGTAACTTTCACTCACAGATCAAAAGTTTGATGCAAAATATAGCAGATATTAAAGGCTAGATGCAGCAGCTATTGAGCAGCATGTGACTTCATTTCCAGATAGAAGGAATTAAGTTTTTTCTCACTGTGCAAGTCTTGCCTCTCTCAGCTTTGGTAAAGACTGTGCATTTGGGTCCTTAATCTGTAATGTGAGTAAATTATTCTTCACCATACACATCTGTCAGATGTTGTAAAAATGAGCGTTGATTGTTGGTTATCTTTTGGAAGGGACTGATAAAAGTAATTCATCCCAGTTCTCATTTTAATGTTTTGTTCTAGCAATCAACTTACTTATGATTTAAAGCCACTGGTGACCAAATACAGCAGGCAGCATGCATTTTACAACACAACAAGAAAAGGGAAGAAAAAGAATATCACCTTTTTTAGTACTCTTCAAAAAAAAAAAAAGGAGAAAGTAGAAAGATTGCATCATGTAAGAAAGGTACCAGCACTCTCCAATAATTTGTCTCCTGCAAAGGTGTCTTGTTGATACGACTGAAAAACTTTTAAGAACAGACCGTTTCATTTTATCAGGTAACCAGACACACTTTCAAACTTTGCATAAGACACAACTATGTATTCAGAAACCTGAAACTACTTATGAAGTCTTGGTTAGGCTCTGCTTGCATAGATGCTTTTTTGATCTTAGCACAGTTCTCCTGAAACAGAGGGGTTTACCTGGGAAGTTAAATCGTCCATCCCTCTGGCCCATAGGAGATGGGTTTGGGGGAGGTGTTGCACTGGGAGGGTTGGAAGACTGGAAAGGTGCTGGAGAAGATGGTGTGGAAGAGGTTGTAGAAGAGGGATTACTGCTGGAGTCCAGATGATTTATTGCTGGTGGATGCTCCTGGAAAGCAAGAAAAGTTACCATGGAGATAACAATAAAAATATAGAATTCCCCTCAATGTTTACTGAACAACAGAAAGGAAAGCTGTCCCTAGCCTCAATCATAGCATAGTTTCTTTAAGTGAGTAGGGGGCTGGAGCTGTGCACATCTAGTGTTTTACAGGGTGGAAATGTCACATTCCAAAGTCTCTTTGCAAAGTGAAAGCTCAAGGTGCCATTCTTGCTCCAACCAGCAAGGTAATACTGAGACCTCTCCTTATTGTAGTTCCTCAGTCACCACATACCTTTTTAGTTAGTGCTTTGGGAAGAGTTCCAAACTGCGGTTCTGTTGGTCTGTCTACTGGATTATTTATATCAGAAGGGACAGACTCTGTTCTCCTTATTTTGGTTACTGAAAAACAGAATGGAGAAGGGAAGAAAAAAAGCTTTAAATCAGACTTATGATACCATCGGTTACATTGAAGTGCTAAGAATCTGTAGAAAACTTACTGGGAAGGAAGGATATTCTACATGCAGGTGCCTCTTTCGTACATTTGTTGTGACATTTTAACCTAAAAGAGAAACATTAAATGTTAAATAGCAACTTGTTCTCCCCCCAAAAGAGGAAGCCTACCCTTAATTTGTACTACTTATGCTAATCTCAAAGAGAGTTCCGGAAAGCTCTGGGCCCCACAGCAGGCCCATACATTTAGATGAAGAATGCTCTTATGTAGATCATTAGGCTAATGAAAGCCAGACAGACATCTTAGCATCTGATTTATTTCTAATACAGTTATCTTCACTGATTCCCATCCTAAGACAGAGAACTGCTAAAATTTCAGCATTCTGGACTCTCAGACAGAAAATCAAAACCAAATCCTCACTGTTATTTAGGTATCCAGCTCCCACTACAAGATTTGCCCATTAACAGGTAGGAATCCTGTGGCAGGGAACTAAATTTGGTTCCTCCACATGTCAGGTTCCCAATCTAAGCATAAGTCGTGCCAAAGCATCCTATTACCAGTTCAACTGAAAAAAAAAATGATGCCACTGTTAACAGTGCATCACATCTTGAGATACTTGTTACATTAAAGATCATCTCTGAGTGCTCACCTGCAGTACTTACACTTGACCCCAAACATCATGCTTTTCTGACAGACTTGGCAAATCTGAGATAACCAAGACTTTGTAGAGAACCTAAGCAGAGAGAAAAGGGGAAAAATTACGTTAACTAGTATCTAAAGGAAACTACATCTGTAGGTAGTTATAGACAGGCTACACTCCTTTAGCCTTTTACACAAAAGAATTCTCACTTTTCTGATCAAAAGCAACTGAAAGAAGGTTGGCACCAATTCTGCTGAACTGCTGCTAGCCCTTGATTCTTGAAACAGGGCTGAGAGGTGCCTCTGGCCATGGAGACAGGGTGTACATGAACACACATCTCTAAAGGTCCTCAAAATTGCAGCTCAGCAAGACACGGCTGATTATAGTTCTGAAGCCTCATACAGTCAAAGATACCCAAGTGAGAGAATATCACCTCTTTCCATAAAACCAACTCAAACTGGAAGTGAGCTTTGCCTTGTGAAGCAAGCAAGTACTCTAAGAGGGAGCAGCCAGCACACACTCCAAGTGTACATCCAGCCCACAAGCAAGTACTGCCCATCAGATGCTGTTGTCCCTTTTCAGGTCAGTGGGAGAAATCACATGGTGCTGGTTAAACACGCCTGAACGTCTTTGTAGAACTAGGACCCAATTTATGGCGTGTGTGGTGGTGGTGGTGACAGCATTATCCCTTTTTCCAAAAATAAAAAATGATAGGTTTGCTTGGCATTAGTATTGGCTGGCACAGTTTTGGTTTGGATTTGGGAAAGAGGGATGCAGGAAGCTACAAGGGAGGAAAAAGGAAATGCTCTTTCCATATAGTGAGGAAGGAGCAGCTTCCCTTTCATTTGTAACAGTAGAAGTGTTTTAGAAAAGGCATTGTTACACATTTTTCTTACTGAGACCTACCACCCTGGATGCGACCCCCATACAAAACACCGCTGCTGCTGGTACACTAGTCATTGTGGAATCACAAGTCAATTGGCTTTGTAAAGAGGATTTCTGGGGCTGGACACATCAGAGATATTAAAAATACATGGATCTGAAATACAGGGTTAAAGCTGAACTTGACAAATGAGGCACCCAATGCAATTTCAAGCCCATTTAATAGTCTTCACTAGTACAAACACACTAAACAGGATGCTGTCCTGGTCTTAGCCCTCTGTTTCCTTTGTGGTTCCACAGTATGTGTTGCTTACCTGTGTGTTACAGCTAAGCCAAAATCTCTTCGTACCGTTTGAGGGGATCCTTGGGAGAGTTCTGATGGAGAACAAAAGGATGTTTTAGGGAATTATTAGTCACAGGCATGCTTACCAGTCTAGATGTAAACAGTGTCATAGATAAGAACTAGTAGCCATGACTCTGCTAGTAGCACAGCTGAGATTGTTTTGCCTTCTGCAGTAAAACTACCAGATACTACTCTTATTTGGTTTCATATGGAGACAGTTTAAGGTAAGATTTGGTGGTGGAATCACATTTCTTCCGTCCTTTTGTTAAATCCTTATATTTTATGTCTAGGGATTACAGAAGTCCATCTGATTAGGTCTAGGCCATTCTCAAAACAAAGTGGAAAGTCAGACAATAGCTTACTCTCATTTGGTTTACCACAAATACTATCACCCAGTTTTCATGCAGTGTCAGTAGATTTCAGAGTATTCTTTTACACTGAAAAATATCATCACCATTTTATAGACAGAGCTAGTGTGACCCAGAAGAATAAAAAGATTTAGGTAGGATCACTTAGCTAGCCAATAAATGCAGACAAGGAGACCTGGAATCCAAAATCCCAGTCTAGTGCTTGAGTGGTTATACCACAAAACTTCCTAAAAACTCTCAAATATCAAGACTCTGGCCTATTTCCCAAGTTAAATCTATAGCCATATTACAAATCTGGAGAAAACTCAGTCTGCAGGCATCAACACAGCTTCAAGACTGGACACTGTCAACACTTAGAAAAATCCACTTTCTCTCTTTGACCCTAGATGGCACCAAATTCTTTTTCTTCATCATTCCATGAACTTTTTAAGGTATCTGTGGTCTTCTGCATCTTAAGAATAGGCTGGAATGACTAGCTGTTTTCCAAGGAAAATTACTGAGCTAGTGTGGACATCCAAACCACAATTGTCTGCATTAATCATCATATCAGTTAAGATGTCTAAACCCTTACTTAAGAGTCCTAAGGAATGTAACAAAGTTTGGAATTTAATGGGACTCAAAAGAGCCTACAGTATAATTTTTAAATCAGACAATATGACTATATGCACAGAAGCACCAAGTCTTAATTTCTGTTTAAATTTTTTCTTATGCCTTTTTTATTTATTGCATAAATTCCATTAATCTCCACAGAGAAATGCTCAGGTTTCTGCTTACAGCTTCATTTTACAATTTTCTCACTTTATGCTTTTTCATTTCTGAAAGCAATTCATGGGATTTTTGTTTTAAAGGCCATTAGATAAATGTGTGGTGCTATAACATCCTTATTTGGACTTTTACACTTTACAGAAGGGTGAGGTGCTTTCCTAGACATTCATCTCTCTCTCTACATTAGCTTCCAAGGTTACAGGTTCTGTGCCTACGAGACAGATGCACATAGTCTCATCAGGAGAGTTAAAACACCAAATGGCATTGATACATTAGTGGATAAAAGCACAAGTCCTGGTCCTGTAAACCCTTAAATGTGTGAATAGTCTCATCAACATCAGAGGAAGTATTCTACATTTAGGAACATGCTGGAGTGTTTCTCAAAAGGTTGCACGCAACTGTCTAACTTCATTACAGAGATACTTGGCAGTGAATATCCAAAGACACTATCCAAAGACAAATGGTTAGATATGAAGTTATTTCTAGTACCAAGGGACACCAATATCAGCTCTCTAAAATCACAAACAAGCAATTAGACACAAACTCCTTGCTTTAACCCTTTAAACATCAGTATTCCCTTTCCTTGCTTTTGTCATCTGAAGAAGTACCAGGTACAGAGACCCTGTAAGCATCCTGCAGTTCTTCAGCTGGCCAAGCTCCTGTTAAAGTTAACAGAAACTCTGGAATACATGGCCCTGTTGAGGACCTCCAAAGGTTGCACAGAGATGATCACACTGCAGGTAGTTGACAAGGACAGGTTCTTCTTTCCCAGTCAATGAAATGAAGACAACCCTGTAAAAATCTCTTACCGAACCTAGAGAACAAAAAAAGAAAAAAAAATTTTAAACATTCATATTCATGTGACAGGATACACACTTTGCTAGAGCAGAAATTCCTTCCTGCAGCCTCTGACATCAGATTTACAAACATCTCTGTCTTTGCACAGGTTCTTGAAGTCACTGCATAGCCAATGTTTTCCTGCCTACAAATGCTAGTCTTTGTTAGGTAGAGCTCCAGCTCCAGCCTGGGAGCGGAGTGTACAAGAGCGCCCCTGAATTTTGGCTTGCAGATGTGAAGCATGAATGGGGCTGTGCAACTCAGTCAGCTGGAAGGCTCCATGGCAGTGTCTGAATCGAGAAAGTGCCACACTTTGCACCTCTTATCATACTTAATCAATAGGACCCGCATCACAGCCGAAACAGGTTCTTGCAACTGACTTTCAGTACAAAGCAGTGCATTGGCCACAGATCTTTTCAGTTCAAGGTCACTCTTTTCACACATTTTAAACAGAAACTGCTTACTTGCTGCATTTAGAGGCCTCGCAATTTGCACATTTTAGTATATACTTCATATGCACTCAGAATGTGAAAGAATACTGTACTGCTTACTATGCCCCACATTTATACTGAATTCTTTCACATCAGTCAGCAGGCAGTACAGTAGTGTAGCATCAAAAGAACACCCTTTGCTGTTTACCCGAAATCTCAACTCCATTCTGAGCTGGGCTAGTTTCCCTTATATAAAAATGTAATTTTGGCAAGGAGGTCCTGAGCAGGACAGGCTCTTTGAACCCTTCCTGGAGGTCAGAGAGTTATTTAAGTCATAGTGGTCCAGTGCCAGCTACAGAATTTGGATGCTGATCTAAGTTTCTGCAATGTTTAGGGATAGCCAGGGTTCTGGAAGGCGTATTTGTTTGCCAGTTTCAACTATTAGTTAAATATTAGATGAATACCTTTCATCCCACCTTCCCCCCAAAAAAGTGCATCTCAAAGCCTGGATCAGTCCAAAAAAAAAGATATAGCCTAAGACCATTTTATAGAGATATAGGTGTCATATAGACAGATGTTTTAAAGCTCACACTAGCAGATAAAATACATCTTAAGATAAAACATAAAAGGACACCAGCCACCTGAACTGTGAGGAACATTTAAGGTCAAAAGAGAATCATAGGATGTGGAATTGGCTATCAGATATTTGAGAAAAAATTGGTTGGGGCCCTCTAATAACAGCAGTCATCCTAACCTCCCCAGCAGGTGCAATTTCAAATAAAGTACACTATTAACAAGCTGGTTTTGTGGTTATCTTAGAACATCCCACTGATATAGATTGTAAGACTACAGTGAAACCACAATCAGGCAACTGGACACCAGCTATTTTACACAGCATCAGAACTGGAGCACTGAATGCCCCTTGGTATGAATACAGCCCACCAATGCCTGTGGGGAAGGAAGTATCATGCTTACTTTATTGGAGGAACATCATCTATCCTGTTTCCCAACTGTGATTCGTGGGACTTGCTCCGTGTGAGGGTTGGAAAGTTAGGTAGCAGCTGAAAAACCTTCCGGCAAGGCGGGGGAGGAGTCCGTGGTGGCTTCAACTTATGCCGCCTCTTGGCTTGAGGTGTGGTTGGTGGAGTGATGGTGATGTTATGAGGAGTCCTTGGTGTTAACCTTCCACTGTGTGCAGGGAAGGCAAAAGGGTCCAGGAGGTTATCTGCATAGATAGAAGGTCCATGACTTGAGGAAAGAGAATCCGAAGATGCGATTGTAGATACTGACACGGAACGTGCCTGCTGGCTATTGCCCTTGGGAAGGTTCAGTGCAGTGTGAGTCCATGCGGGTGCAGAGGAGCCGGAGGACTCGGCTGTGTTTGGAGAGCTGTTCTCTCGGCGTGCCTCAGAAAGATTCATCAGCACATCATCTTTTAACTCCCCACCTGTTCAGCAACCATAGCAATGTTAGATTAAAAAAAAAAAAAAAAAGCTGGCAAATATATTCATAGCAGCTTTAGGCTATAAGGTGTTGTTTCCTCCTACTTTGCATCTAGCCAAGCAATTCTTTCTCCTAAGATCCATCTAAGACATCAGCTAAAGTTCCTTTACGAGAATGGCAGTAACTACCCTTCTTTCCTATCTGTAGCTATGTATCTCAAAGCTAAAATGAGGTCTTATGTTCTAAGATAGGCTGAGTTTTAACAGACTGAGGCACTACTGAAGAATGTGGGATATACATACCTGCATGAAGCAGACACCCGCATCCCACTGCAAGCCCATATGGATTTGGTGCCAACCTGTTTACAGAAATCTGTACATCTAACCTAGCACCCTGGTTGCTTTCAGATTGGCTTTTGGTAAAGAGAGGAAACCATTTTCTATTAGCCAACAGAATTGCCAAGTACCACTTAAACTGAGAAAAGCTGTTAGATTGGAAAAAAAGGGTGTTGAGATGTTCCTGATACTCATTTGGCCATCTCTCTCTCTGGCATGTAACCATTGGCAGAACTTACCTGACAGCTGGAATACTGAGGCACCGTGTTCAATTACAGGCAGCAGCAGCACTCAGCACAGAATTGCTGTGTTTGTCCTGACTGTATTAGCTAGAGCTGTACCAGGGACAGACAGCTGGACAAAAAGGAACCATCACAACCTTCTGGATCACTGGTGGAGCTCGGCACTACCTTCTGCAGTGCTTATCACTGTAGTTTAGAATGGTCCAGTACAGCTGGCAGACCAGTTCTGGGTATAAATGGCAAAAACGAGTACAGAAGCCTGCAGGTAGCAAAGCAGGAAGGCATAGATTACTGGGATAATTTCAGAGGCATAACTCATCAGGATAATTCTCCGGCTTGATTTTCAGTATGTCCTTAATGACTTAAGGCAGAAAGACAAAACTTCAAGCCCTGATGTCCTATTGACCACTCAGTGGTTGAAAAAAGATCATATACCTGTTTTTTTTAAAAAAATCCTCTCTCTCAAAACACACAACTTTTTATTATTATTATTTTTAAATGAAAAGAGAGGAACATTAATACAACTATACTTAAATTTGGGCTAGATGCCATTTCTTTATGAGTGGATGCCATGCCTTCTGAACAATGGCTGTTTTTGCCACAGTATGGATGGGAAATATTTGACAATGCAGGACAAGAAAGATTAGAAAAAAGGAAATATGAAATTGAGCTGTTTGTTGGCTTTTCCATTAACTAATCTTTATGATTTGCGAATGGTATGAACTGTCATAATACCAAGAGGAAACAACACCTTTCAGTGACAGATTGATAACTGCTACAAAGAAAGATCTGATGCACATTAGTAGCAGTATGCTGTGAGAAACACTCTCATACAAACAGGATTTACAATGCTTTGAAAGTAGCCTGGGGCAGGTGACGGGAAGATGGTGAAACAGCACTCTGGGAGTCTTGTGTTGGTCTGTTCTTAAATAACTTGGTCAGATCCACCTGCACACTGAACACATGCATTCCTAATTACACAGTACCCTTCTTTCCATAATTTCAAGGTAAATCAGGGTTCTTTCTAGCTTTTACATCTGCTACTGGTATTTGGCTAATGATTCTATCAATTCCAGCAGTCAGAAAATTAGCAGGAAGCAAGCGGTTTTAAAGAGAAGTGAATCACCTGGCAGACTACAAGCTATGCAGTGATAAAGGGTTGTCAGAGGAATGTTCTGCTCTTCCAAAGCATTGAGCTGAAAAATACTCAGGCTTCTGAGCTATCATGCAAAACAGAATTGCACCTTCTCTCTGAGCTGGCAATATTCGGGGAGGGGATTACCTACAAGAAATCTGTTTCATTCATTAGGTCAAGGATACTGAATGCTGGAGGATAACTGGAGCATCAGACCCAACTCTGAACACAGATGGAATAATCATATAGTCTACTGAGTTGGGAGAGGGTATTTCTACATACATTTATTTCCAGAGCTGAACATGCTGTCAAAACCAAATCCCATCCATAGCTCTAGATGTGTTTAATCACTGCAATTTCATGTACATCCAAGAGCCATAACCTGACACTGGTTACAGCATATACCCAAAGGTTTTTGCAGATCGTCTGACATGAAAAGGAAGCAGGATGGGATCTGGGTTACTGAGAAACTAATTCCACAGAACAAAAAGGAAGTCTATACCTGATTCAGTCACCTTCCTTAAGCAGCTCAGTGCCCCATTGAGTCTGGAGCACTCCTCATCTCTGGCACCACATCTCTTCATTGTTTCTTTCACCTTTGACTCATTCATTTCGAGTAAGGCATCTAAGGTTAGCTCCTCTGGTATTCTCTGCAGGGAAAAAAAAGTCAATACACATTTTTTAATATAGATATATAAATAAGACTGTCATTTGTTTTTCTGATGTAAAGTAGTGCCACTGTCTCACTGTGGGGTCTGACTCATGATTTACTCATTTGGTGGTGCATCTCTTTTAAGGATCGCTGGGTCAGTAACAATCACGCAGCAGCAGTGCTCTAAAGCTGCTCTCTCTTCTCTCTACACCATGAGAGACCAGGCGTATGCTTAAGTGTGCTCTGTATCACTAGGGTGTTATTGTCCTTCTCCAGTATTTAAGTTAGGATTAGAGCTGATTGAAATATTCTTCTCTGCTCCCCTTGCGGAAAGTTTTCACTCAGTATTTTTGAAAAGCTACCAATTAAAGTTCATCTTTTTTGTTAAAAACAAAGCAGACCAAAAACCTGAAAATTTTTCAGATAAAGGTATTTGGCTTTTCAGTGGGAAAATTAAAAGTAAAAACAGTGTGGAAAATGGCTTTTTTCATTAACAAAAAAATGTTTTGACAAAGAGATAGAGACCTCTTCCTCAAGCAATTCTTCCTTCACTGGAGGACCAGCCTTACTGATACCTTGCTTAGAGAGATATTTGTGCAGAACTCCTTGTGCCTCTTAATACATCAAAGCCCCCAAAATGATAAGGTTTAAATCAGATAGACACAAAAGATACAGGGTACTGGAAAGCATGAAATTATCTGGTGTTTCCTGACACAAAACTGAGCTGTATTGCCTCTCTCCTCCCCCATTCAAATGTTTCCAGTGTAAGTCTGCAGCAATTGTGGTTAACAAACAAAACCAGGATACTTAGTGCAGATACCCAGGAATTTCCCTGAACGTTTTGCCTAAACAAACCTCACTGCTGCCTACTCTCACAATGAGATCACAAATTTCACAATATTTGGCCTCTTTCCTAAAAGTTTCAACTCCTGGAATCATGCTACATAACAAGGTTTCAACGTCTATTTAAACAGGAAACTCGAGTGTATCCGTTTGACAACAAAAAGCTTGAAATCCTCTAGGTACTTAACCCACCCACCAACCCTTCAAACCTAAAAAGCTAAAAATCAAATTTGAATGAGCTTTACTGAATGTCCTCTTAAGATCACGTCTTTCTTAGTCCAGACTAAGGATAGAAGTTAATCTGGTTCCTAAAATTAAACGATGAATCAAAACTGCTTCCATTGCTTTGATACAGGTAACTGGTCTCAAGCATTCTGAAATGCTCAAATAGTTGTACTGAGAGCACACAGCTAATCACACCATACTTCTAAAGTGATTAAGAGATAAAGTTAACCTGCCCTAATTTAGGCATCTCAATGTTAAACATCTTAGGTTTGAACTAATTGCCCTAAAATCCACAATTCAAATACTCCAGCATGAAGCCGGTACAGATTTGTTCCCAAAAGGCCCCAGCAAACGGGACTAATTACAACAACATTAAACCAAGTCTGTCTCTTCGTTATTTCCCCAGCACCCTCTGAATTCCAGCCCCCTGCACGCAGACGAGCAGTTCACAGAAGCATCTTTGTTCAGCGGTATCACAAGGCCAGTCCTGCGATGCAGGACATCAGCCACACACGCAGCTCTAAAAGGGAGAGTTACTGGGGGCAGACAGCTGTGGTGCGAGCACAACAGGGGAGAAAGCTTTCTGCACCACCATGGGTGCCCCTACACTCTAAAGCAAAGAGCAAATGCTTCCATTAAGCATCAGGGAAAGCCAGTGTCTCTTACAAAAAACATTTAGCCCACTTCATGTTTTTACACAGTCTTAGACCAAGCATTACAGCAATGCCATTCTTGAATTATCTTGAAACATTTCCTCACTACCACCACTCCCTGCTAAGAAAACAACCTAGATTACATAGCCACTGTTTTAAGTAAGTGTCATGCCAGATCCCAGTAAAAGCTACCAAGTCACGTTACCCAGGATCACCTCACTTCCCTATCCTTCACACGACACAAAAGTAACCAGTAACTTATTAGAGCTATTAGTAAGTCGATCAGAAAAGTGAAAGAGACCAAGATTTCCCCACGAAGGCAGAGCATTTCCATCACAGCCAGCTCCCCAGCCCAGGCTTTAAACAGGCAGCACAAGCAGCTGAAATGCAGGGCCAGCTGGGATGGGGCCGGGAGGCTGGCGCGCTGGGGATCCGATTTCCCCCATGCCTGCTCTGTGGCAGGACCCAGAATGGACAAGCACCACTGATTTGCGGTGTTAACGCTCAGGTTCATGGTTAGCACGGGGGCATCAAGGCTTGGCAGCTAACGGAATTTGGGCTGGCAGAAATGGTAGTGAGCCACAATGCTTTGTAAAAGCAGGTGTGGCATCAGATACTGAAAAAGGTTCTCCCCGCTCAGTTTAGAGATCAGAGGAAAGTCAGTAAAGCAGATCCCAATGAAATATATATATATTTTAAATACATAGAGGCTAGAAGAAAGAAGTCAGTTTGTTCTGCAAGCCTGTGTGCACTCAAGCAGCCAGGATGCAGTCGGGTTCTCTTCTGTCTGCTCTCCTTTTACAAGAAGGGCAAAGTGCAGCAGTTACCGAGGGCAGGTGCCACAGTTAGTACAGTTAGTCCTCAGTGGAGTAAGAAATGGCCTATTAGGCCTTTATACTGAAAAAAAAAAAAAAAAAAAAAAGGAGTACATATTGAGTGTGAACTTCAAGTTGTATCAGTGAGGAGGAGTTGGCTATTTTTACTTACCCCAAATTAGCTCTCCTGGTTGTGCTAGTATCGACGAGGCTTAACCGGGGAATTCCCATTCCCTGCTGTAAGAGGTATGTGGAATGGCATCTGGGCTTAGCTCCGGCTGTAAGAGCACAGCAGTCACCCAAGGGACAACTCACAAGCACAAACGTGTTGTCACAACCAGTACAGGTGCGTGAGGGTGGCGGGGACGGGTGGCTGCAATATCCACGGAGTGGACCTGGGTCCCGCGCAGCGGTGTTCAGAGCCTCACAGGCCCTCCTCCCATCCCCAGAGAACAGCTGGGCATTCACTGGCACAGAGAACTAAGCTGTCATCTTTGTCCCACCGCAGCTTCATGGTTAAACTCCAGGATTGCCTGTTCTTGAAAGTCTGACAGTGTTTAGTGCTTTTCTTTTTTAAAAATCAACCCCCTGCAAGAAGGAATCCCCAGCTTTCAGTTTAATTTTCAAGCCTTCCTAGTTGTAGAGAAAAACCTTAAAATCCATTTTTAAAAAACTACAAAACATTCCAAACTATTGATCTTTTAAATAGTGTTAGGGCATTTTTTCTCCTTTGCAGTACACAATCATTATGGAGGGCTTGAACTCGATCACCCAAGCTGACTGGTTTCACTTCCTTAAGCCGCTCTGTGCTCTGCAACTCGACGCGTGGCCACGCAAGGCACAGCTGAGCAGCAAATGGCAGCCCTGGCTCTTCACTGCCAACCTTCTCTGCATCCCAAGCACAATTTCACACAAGCACACACCCTGACAAACAGTCCAGCTGACAGCTTGTCCCCTTCCTGGACCAGCACGTAAAGCCCATTTTACTCTTTTGCTCAATAGTTTAATTTTAGAAAGACAGAATAGCAAGTTGTAGGAAAGTATAAGTACAGAAAAGGAGATTATAGTTAAACAATCCCAGTGACCTTGAGCTGGGAGAGCTCAGACTTTCTGAACCTGCTGCCAGTCCCCATGACACGCGACGAAAGAAATAAGCCTTTGAAGAGGGGGAGGGAGGGGAAGTAAGAGGCTTTCTGTAAAGAGCCACTCATGTGCTGCACACATATAGTGGCTTAACACAAACCTGGTCAACCTGAGCCCTGTAAGATTGGCCTTATATAATTTATCTCTGTGTTAGCCCCCCCAGCCAGTGTGACAGTGATGAGGGTCACTAGTTCAAGACGGATCGTAAAACAGATCCAGTTGATGCTGATGCTCTGGCTCAGCTGTTTTGCTGGGGGGAAGAAAGGCCCTGTGAAGTGGGCTCCAGCCCCTCAGTGCAAGTACATTCTGGGCACCTGAAAAGCAGTTACTCCCAATTTTCAGCACTGAGAGTTAGAAATGTGTGTCCAACAGAGAAATGTGGGTCTCTACCTCCTTCTTCATGGGTGCTGCGGCTTTAAAAAAAATGCAGCTTTAAAAAAAAAACCGCAGCTTACTGGCTTGCATTAGGGCCAAGCTGAGTACCATCTCCCTGGGCACACCTTGCCTTGACTACAGAATGACATGGGAAGCTGCAAGATATTCACATACTACTCTAATAATAATGTCAAATTAAAAAAAAAAAGTAGGAGACAGAACCTGCTTTCAATCTTTCAACACCTAGAAGCAGCACCAGCAAAACCTAAAGCCTTACTCACCACACATTGCTCAGCAGAAACGATGCTAAAAAGCCCAGACCAGGAAATTAGTTCCCTCCACAGCAGGTACGAGGACTTTTCTACAAAGCCTGCCTGCTTATCAGACATACAGACTGTGCATTTCACGGTGTGCATGTTTAAAAGGGAGAAAAGCAAACTAAAGTATCCAAGAAGCCATCCAAGATACTCTGAATTAGCCAGGGTGAATAGTTCAGGGTAGTGTTAGAAGGTCTTTAATCTTGTCTAGCGTCCAACTTAAATCCTTGAAATATGGCAAAAATGCTGATATCTAACACAGTGGATGAGATATTTTTGGTAAAGATTCTTCTCTGCAGATAAGCCTACAGAGGTAATGCTGCTGCTAGCACTCAGAAAAATCAGTCTGACCTGCCCCTCAACCTAGTAGACATGACTCTACCTATAAAGCCAGACAGTTGACAAGGCCCCAGGTGCCTCCTCTTAAATCAATACATTCCCTTGCCAGTCATCCTCCCTCCCATAAAGCAGCAGATGCTAGGAGAGAAAGCCCATTACATAAGGTGCTTAAATTCCCACTGATAGCTCTAAGCAAAGCATGTAAGAATGCTCTTAAGAACATCTTGTGCCTGATGGTTTTTCTTTTGCTCTGGTCTTCTGGTGTCCGGTGAAGTCAGTACTGAAAAATTGTTCTCTTATTAGGTTTCTGGAGATTTTATGGGCATTCTGGAAAGCCTCTCACATTAAATTTCTAGCTTGCATTAAGCTGTGAGTATAGACAGGCTATGGTTTTGCCTAACACGTTCACTGTTTCGGCTCTCACTCAAGAGGTGTGGTGGAGAGGAGCCAACAGTCTCAGGGCAATCCCATTCACTCTGCTCTTTGTGGACAGGATAGCTGCTGCTTTCCCCTGGGAAGACAGATGCAGCAGTTGCAGTGTTCCACTGCAGCTCCCGAGGGGCACTGCGAGCCTGCTCTGCCCTCATGCCACGAGGGACTCACAGTGAGCAGCTCTGCAAGGGGCGTCCGGCTCCCAGGGCAGGGGAAGCGAACCCTGGCAGTAGCAGAGCGGCTGTTTACAGCGGGGGTGGGCCCTCAGTGGGAACATGGCGATGGAGTTTTAGGTGCAGGAAGCCTGCGGGACAGAGTTAATTTGCATACACACAATTAGCACATTCAAGATCTCTGCTATCTAGCAGTCCAGCCAGAGCCTCTGCTGTCAGAGCCATGGAAATCCCCAGCAAATGGCCAAAGTCCTCCCAGTCTGCTCACGCAGGTATCCACAGAAGATGGGAGGATACATCTGTGGAACCTGATGGGCTTAGGCAGATCTGCCTCTCGTATTCCCCCAGCCAGAGTAAGGGTGCACACACATAAATACCACACTTTTCCTCTAACAAGTGATCAGCATAATCTGCTGCAAGCTAGATCACAGTCCAACCAAGCAAAACCATCTGCCGTGATCTAATGGTATCAGCCCTGTGCCCATCTTCTACAGACTTCCACAGGGACAGCAGGAGGCTCAAGACAATTCCTACTCAAAGCACGAACCATTCCCGCTGTGCTCCCCAGTGTGCTAAGTGCTGCCCCTGGCTTGCTCAGGAACCACTCCTGACTAGTCACAAGAAAGTAGGTCTTTTGCATAAATGGTAAATGTAGAACAATGCAAGTTTCACATGCAAACGGGAGTTATTACGAAAAAACCTATACACCGGGAGTCAAATACTTCTCCCAGTAGAATGTCTGTACACCAGACCTGACAAGTGCATTGCTCCATCTGCTCCCACAGAGCCTCCATGGTGGCTGAGCTCTGCTTACAGCCAGCAGTCACGAGGGCAGGATTTGCCCCTCCCTGTGCAGGAGGACAGTTATCTACACTAAAAACAGCTCTCCAAACTTGATTGACTGGAACCCCTGCTACATGGTGAGCTGGGCTGGTTCAGACATGTTTCAGGAGATGATAAGGAGATGACTGTATTCCTAAATTGCTTTTTAAGATGATGACAAGTTATCTGTGGGAACAAATAGAATACTGAAGTTTCTGGAAAGAACAAGGGTTAAGTTGGAGAGGAATTTTTTCTACACTGAAGAAAATAAGCCAGTAGAGATTTTTTTAATCTCTTTTTTTTTTGGTAGACACGCCCCAAGCCCAGAACCCAGTAAGTAACTCTGCAAGAGACTCCTTCAGTCAGCCTGAGAGTGGGGACAGTGCTCTGGCCACATCCTCTTTTCCTCCCACTCCCCCCCCAATTCCTGACTCCAGCTCTCAAGGGGAACATGGCAATCCAGAGTGGTGTATTTTCCTAGGTGCGTTTACAGAGCAACTTTCACCCACTGGAGATGACTACACAGCTTAAGCGCACCTTTCTGTATGTTTCCTTGTCCCACATTTTCTAATTCTCAGTTTAAGCATCTCTTTTCCCAGTTTCAATCCACAATATTTGGCTACTTATGCACCATTTTGGTAGTAAACTACACATACACAGTGCTAATCCATCTCCAGAACTTCTAGACAAAAACAAGGATTCCCGCATTTCCTAGAAAAATACTTAAAAAGAAAGTTACAGAACAATATTAAGCCAGCTCCAAAGCAGAGTCTGCTCCACACTAGCCACTGTTTCCTATGATAAAAATCTGTCTGGCAACTGATTAGAGGCACAAAAACAAAGAAACAGAAATAGCATGAGTTGGGGTGGGGGTTCAAATTTTCCTTACCCCTCCAAATCATGTATTCACAGAGAGCAAACAGGATCACAAAGCTGAAGCTTGTATTCACCACCTACCTCCAAGTTCGCTAGGTCCACACAGAACAGCCCTTTCACTCTGCGCAGCATGACTGGCTGACTGTTATCCATGTTCACAGGAGTTTTAGCTGTCGCCCAGTGCCATAAACAGTGCATTGTTATTACTATAATCTCTTCCAGAACTAAAGCATTTTACAAGCAGTCATTATTCTTGTTTTAAATATAGGTTTTCAAAGAAAGAGAGGAGCCCAACAACAAGACAGCAATTATAACAGCAAGAGCTTTCCAGCTTCACAATGTCTAGAGCAAGTCACTGGGCAAAAATAGGCTTCAGTCTGGACTGGAGGAGTCAGCAGATATTCTAAATTAGAGCCAGTGCTCTATTTCTGACGGGAGAGCCTAGGAGCTTCTGTGCTTCCCCGCACGGCAGCTTTATTTGGGAGAGGGCTGGGGGGAGAGGGGAGGGAGAAAGGGGAGGGAGAAAAAGCGCATTGTTCCTCTAGCTGTTGGGCTAAAAAACTGCTTGCAATTAGGCTGCTTTCCAAAGGCGTTATGTCACAGATCAGCACAACCTTGCAATGTCTCCTGCAACAGTAAAAGTGCAAAGGGAATCAGAACCATTTAAACAAACAAACAAAAAAGAAAAAAGAAAAACCACCCATGAACTCAGGCTTCTCTCCTGATTTGTCCTTGACAAGCAGTGGGCCACGGGCAGGCCCTTCACTTGTGCACACCTCCCGTTGTACCTCTGGACCTCAGAGGTGGCCATGGCAGGGCTCTGTTGGAGCTGGAGGACTCCGAGGATCACAGAGGGGAAAAGTTCTCCAAGACTCTACAGGTAGCTGGCAACTTCTCCAGTCAGTTTCAGAGCCAAAAAGTCTCAGAGAAGAGAGGACTATGTGCCCAACCTGAGAAGGTTTTTACAAACCTTCTCCCTGTAGTGCTTTTTGGAAGCGTTAGGAAGGAAACCCGGTATGATTATTTCAGTTTTGCAGACAAGCTAACAGTATCTTAGAGACATAAAGTCATTCCCCAGTGCACCGCGTACACCAGCAGCAGAACCAGGCACGGGACCCCAGTATCCCCATTTTCATTGTCTGACCTACTCAGCCATCTCTTCAAAGGCTCCCTCACCACCTCTCTCCCCAGTCCCGTCACAGGCAGTGTACATCAGGCTAAGGGCAGCCATTTTATATTTCATAATAGCTAACCTATTAAAGCTCCTTCTGTCAGCGATTGCCATTTTCAAATCATTCAGCTGAAATGCAGTTCACACACTGTATGAAATCTAAGCAACGGCAGGAATGATCCCATGATACCTGTAATATTTCTGAAAGACAGCTCATCATGGATGAACATCTCTGCACGCTGCTCTTGCCCACGCCACAAACACCAACAGTGGCTGCAGTGCTGTTTTCTAAGCAGTGAATAACAGGACAAAAAATCACTTCAAGAACTACAAATCCAATTGCTCTTTGGACTGTATTTTTTTTTATTATTATTATTTTTTATTAGCCCAGATATTTCAGTTTCTCACAGGCTACAGCATGTTCCAGTATGCCTACTCAAAAATCATTTTAATGACTCTGGGTGTTGCAGTTCTCCTGCCCAGCTAATGTAAATGCTACAGAAGCTCTCTGCACCTGCATGAAACAGATGCAGAACTTTTACAAAATAGCCACACATTTGGAATCACAGAGCAATTTCAATAAATGCTTTGTACACCCCGTATTTCTGAACCAGGGAACAGAAGGAACATAGTGCATTACCTTGGTCATTGCTTGGGAGAAGGTAATAAGAGAGCACAAATAAAAACAATAAACAGTTGGAAAATGATCTCTTCCTGACTTGGATCAAAACCAAATTTGCTCCCTTTCTTTAGTGACCACACATATGGAAGGACAGTCTCGACAGTGTTTTCTCCCTGAAATTATCAGGATGTGGCAGATTTGAATTGTCCACCTCCCTTCCCCCTGCTCCACTCCTCCTCTTCATCTTTTCCCTTCCCCCAGTTCTGCAGGCATCACAAAGGATTTCAAAAAGAGCTACAAAGACATTCTTTTAGGCTCAAGCAACTCCAGTAACCCTAGAAACCAACAATAGTTGTGAGCCTGGCAGTTTGGCCACGGCAACAGGCTGTTTTTCTGTTCTCTCATGCCACTGCTGCACCTTTAGCTGTGTTACCCAAGCCCTAGCTGGGCTGGAAGGCAATATCCATTTTAAAGCACCATGTTCAAAATAAATAGTAGTAAATAAAAGGAAAAACTCAGTCCTGAACTCCGTATTTCATCAGAACCTGTTCAGTTACATCAGGACCAATCTGGAATAACTTCCATAGAAAGCTGCTGAATTTTTCACTAAGGCTTTTTACAAGCAGATTCTCGATGAAGTCAAAGAAAATCCTTGCCTGTGTAAGGATCAAAGGAAATTGAGTGAGAACACTTTGATCTGGCCTGCAGAGCCAAAAATGTGAAAAAGAATGGAAAAAGCCTTTTCTGCTTTGTTTAGCCACCAGGAGACTAAGCTCTACTTATATTTCCATTAATGTTACACTCAACTGAATTGTCCCCAGTACAGAATAGCATGGATAAGTCGTGCACAAACCAAACGCAGGGGAGCAATCTGATGTCAGTGCCCTGCGATCCTGGAGGTCCTAGTTATCACCTAAACACAGCCAGGATTTCAGGCTCTAAAAAAAATGTGTCCAGACCGGAGCTGGGGGCGTTGGCTGATCTGGTCATTTCTGATTCCAGCAGAGCATAAGGTTATTCTGTGCAGTAAAGAGGCTTCCAGTGATTTACATGCTAAGAATTAAATGATAAAGAATCTGTAAAGATCAGAAGCAGCCATGGTCTGCGAGCATGAACAGCTGATGCTGGCCACCACACAGAACATCACAGGAGAGTTATTCATTCCATTCTTTTACACTGATGCAATGCTCTTAGGTATCAGTTTGAACGAGACTTTATTCACAGGAGTGGGTGTTTGTGTGTAATGAAAAATAATTTGTTTCTGAGCAAGACTCCCACCCTGTTAAATCCAGACCACAGCTTCACACCTGCCCATTACTGGGGATACTGGCTTGCAGCCTGCTTGGTTTTTTAGTCTGAGCACTGTGTGAGCCTATGTTTCAGAACCCTTTTGCCAGTTTAAGTTTAGAGGGATGCAGTGCTATTGGCTGTCTTTGGATCTTCACTGATTTTTAATTGTGGCTTATATGCTTGTAGAAACAAGAAAACTCTACCCTTTAACAACTCAACATTTTTGTTCATTTCTTGGGTATATCAGTGTACTCTACGTCCTTTTTCAGCTAGTACTGGACATAGAAAATAGTATAGAACAGCATCATTATTTAAAAGCTATTAGGTGAATAAGTCACGGTGTCATTCCTGGATTTAGCAGGCAGAAGGAGAGAAGGTGATGGTACTGCAGGACCTCTGTCTCATACTGAGCAGTAGATGCGAGGCTTTGCTTCAAATGCTATTATGAGAAAATCCCTACTAACTCTGAGGAGGACAAAGGGGAGGGAGTATTTCAGCACTCCCACTGGGTGATCGCTGCTCCCGGGAGAGGAAGCACCCTTTCCACCAAAGGTCCTCATGTGTAACCACACACTCCCGCCTTGCCTGAAAGTTCAGGAAATTAACCCAGTTCAGGGGTTAACAAACCCAGCAGGCAGCTGGGAAAGTCAGATGTGATAGGGCAGGATGGTTCTGTGCTGATGGTTGTCTTCCCCTTACCTGTACAACTTCTTTCCTCACATTGACAATGTCTAACCAGTCATTGAATCTTGGGTAGCTGTTGAGCTCTGCTGTCCTGTCATTCAGGGGCACACTCAGCTTACACTGCCGCTGTCTGTGGATGTAGTCGATCAGTTTCACCTGTTGGGATGCAGAAAGTAAACAGTTAAGTTCCTTGGGATATGTTGTCACCTTCACGGGCAATGCTTGTACAGTACCTAGTCAAAGGAGATGCTGCTTTGTGAGTGGGGCTCCTTCACGATATCACAATGACACGCTCTTACAAGCACGTAGGGAAATTCATACAGGGAAGCATTTCCCTCACACCGAGCATCTTTGCTCTTCAGCGTTTCAGCAGGAGGCAGGACCCTGCAGGGCCCATTCGCAGGACTCATCTCTAAATCCATACCAACAGAAGTTTGGGCAGTGGCTGGGCGTCATGCCAGAATACGAAAGGGTGTCCAAAGCATTTGGAACAATTAATTACGTTCTGTTTAAAGACACTGCACAGGTATATGCAGCTCATTCTGGATGCTGTGGCATTGCTAGCATAACGCGCTGGACTACCTGTCCTCTGATCCATTGCTCCTGTGTGTTTGTCATACCCTCTTTCACCCGGCCTCCCTTTGGGCTGAAGGTCAGCAGGCAGGAATAGCCCACGTACCCAAAGACTCTGAGGCCCATTAGTGACGGGCATTTCTATTATAAAATCAGCGTTAGAAACAATGATTTTAAAAGAACAAAAATTTGAGTTTTATTCCAAAACTTTTGTCACCTTTCTCATGCCTAACACACTACACAGAAACTGTCACGTCAGGCACAGAAAAATAAAACGATGAGAAGGAATATAATTTGTGCTTTATGTTTACTTATCAAAAAGAAAATACTCGCAAAAGATTTCTCACTGTCACACGCTCCCATGGGGTAGACTTAAGCTTCAAAACCTCCTAACAAAACAATGCCTCAAAGCAAGTTAGCTGATCTGTGATTTATAAACCAAAACATGTCCTTACTCAACAAATTGTAACGTTTGAGACAAGATCAGACTACAAATGAAAAGGAAAAAACAAACATCTTCTTTGTCCACTATAATACCCCTCCTCTTAAGTTTCTGCTCAAAATATTTTTGGTCTATGTATCTGAATGATGCTATACGTGACTTGTGTGCACAAAGTTACACAGGGGAAAGGCAATTAGATCATCTCCTCCTTCCCCAGGTAAAGGATGTGTAAGAAATTAGAGGGAAAATGGATACTGCATTTGATCTCAACTAAATGACCCCCATATGGAGAATAATCCCTTTGGCCTGCTCATCAGTCTGGGAGAGCTACTATATCATAATAATGATCCTAGAAAAAAAACATGAATTCTTCCTTGGCAGTATACTGGAAGCACAGTAGTAGATGCACAGGCTGATGACAGGCACGTGAAGATCTAAGAACACTGATCAGCAGTAAAATACAGGACACGTCCCTGAAATCTTGGAGCCAAAACTCCAGGCAATAGAATTAACTGCCTCAGAAAGGGGCTTAACTCAGGAGCCAAATCCCACTCACCCTCTCCATCTATACTTGTTTTACTGAAAGGGGGAAATTCTTTTTCCCTCTTGACTTCTTTTTGTGATCCAGTCCTGCAAATGTATAATCACGGGGTTGATCCATGTGGTCTCGCACAGGAATCAGCTGTTAATAACGCATTTCTAGCTTGTGCTTTCCTGTAAACTCAGCTCAGGGTTTATGAGCCACCTGACGACTGGCAACTATCACACTTCCGAATTCAGACAGCAGTGCCATGAAGTTTGGGGTTTATCAAAAAGTGGATCGATACAGACAGAAGTGAGTGATTCAAACTCTTCATGCAACAAACAGAAATGCAAAGCAATGCCACTCTTAGGCGAGGCAGTTGTGCAATAAAGGAACTGCTGCATCCTAGAAGGCTCGGCCACTGCTTTGCGTTTAGTCTGACCATCCAGCTGAAACCAGAGGAACCTTTTAACCCTAACTTCCTAACATGGCTTTGGAGCATAAGACCTAACGGAAATTACCTTGGAAATCCCACTCAATCTTCTCAGTACCCCTTTCTGTAAAAAGGGGATGATAGCACTTCCTTTTTTCCCCCCCTCGTCTGCCTTCCCCCGCCAGTCCCGGTGCCGCAGCGCAGCGCAGGCGAGTCCCTGCAGGCAGAGCCAGCCGGGCAGCGCGGGGGCTGCGGGGAGGCCCGGGCACCACGCGCGGCCGCCCGCCCGTGCCTGCTAGAGACAGCCAGCTCGCCCCTCCGCGGTGCCGTGTGCCAGCGTGCCCGCGCGACTTCTGAACGCTGCTGCTGCTTGGTCTTCACGTACCCGTTCTCTGGACTTGCTGTCAGCTGCACCCTCCTACGCACCTGCACCTTCAGGGGTGCACACCCCCAAGTAAGACGTCTCTGCAGCGTGCGTGCTCCGCTCCTTCAGAGAGAACTGAGGGGCACACAGGCTGTCTTGGCTGGCTAACTTAGGCATGACCTTCTGCTTTCTGCTTGTCATATGTATTTTTGCCTATCCAGTGAGCTCTCCCATTTGCACTCGGGTCAGAAATGAGCCTGGAGATGCTGTTCACGGGATTTCCCTGCTAGCTGCTTGGTTTAACTTTTTTCTGCCACTCATTGTACTCTTCCCCCGCCTCATGCCTTGGCTTTGTATCATACCCATTCTGACAGGCTGCAGCCAGCTGGCCCGCGTCAGATGTGGTGCGACTTCGCAGATCTTCCTAGCAATTAAAAATAAGTCTGTGCACATCGGGGGGAGGGGGGGGTGTAACTCCCCTGTTAGGGGGAGGAACTGGAAATACTATGGTTAAAGCAACTGTTCCACAGTTTAGACTGAATGCTGTCATGGATCCTAACTGATTTTTGCCTGTCCTAAAACTCCTTTGTTAACAAGACCGACCCCCATTCTCATCTATAGGTTTCATTCTACTCAAGGTACTCGGTTCTGCTGTTACTGCCTCCAAATGTAGCACGTTTGCATCCTAACTTCTTCCCTCAGAAGACATCAGGGCAGAAGAGATCAGAATGAGAAAGAGGGACTTAGCTGCGGGTACAGACAGGAGCAGAACAAGCAATGCCTGACAGGAGAAGTGAGGGGAGCACATTTTGCCCTTCTGGAAGAAGGGGGGATCCTGGCAGCCCATGGGCTGGAAGTCAGGTTAACGAAGGGCACCAAGGGGGAACGGAGGCAATAGGAACAAAGAACTGGTACGAATAGAGAGGGGAGGTACCTAAGAAAGGCCAGAAAGAGGAGCTTGCAGGAAGTTTGAGGACTACTCAGTAGCCCCCAATACGCCAAAAGTCAGCCTACATAAATCAAAAATAGCGCAGCTTCCTGCCTGTGCAATAGACATGTCATGGAGAGGGGAGGGAAGACAGAAATCACCCAAGAGTTCTCTTTTCTGGAGGCCATTCCAAGTAGGGTTCAATGACTATATGCACTTTGATATACAAACTGCAACCACAAAATCCAGCCAAAGGCAAACAAGTCAGCTGCGCGTTTGCAAGCCGCAGTACGTAGAATCCCCAGGGTGCTGGTTTGCGTTACTGCTCCTTCCCCAGGTCCCCTCACCCCTTCCCCATTCCTGGCCGTACCTCAGGGTTGCTGAGCACCCAGGGAAAGAAGAAAGGTTGCTTATGCGGGGATTTTGGAACTGTTACTGCCAGCCATGACAGGCCTATGAGCAAAAGTAGCAGCTTGGCTCCTCTGTCTGATTGTGACCTGTTATTTTAGTGTAAGACCTCGCATCAGGCAAGATTTATTTTCCTGGAAGAAGGATGAGATATCAGCATGGTCTCTAAACCTAGAGTGTCATATTTAGTTATATGTAGCACTAATGATATGCAAATCCCTTAAAAGTAGCACATGACCCAGTATAAAGCAGGGAACTACAAGCACTGACTGTGGTAAGGGGTGTGGGAATCCATTCCAAAAACCATGACGGAAGGCAGGATGGACTTCACATCTGTTTATAAAATAAGAATCACAAATTAAGTCAAAGAAATTACCCCCAAAATACGTATAGCCCCACATTATCTTATTACAATCTCTGCAGTATCACGAGGACAGCATGCTGCTTTGAGGAAGGATATTCTTGAGGTACAGTCACTTCTCTGGCATCCCCCACAAAAGCTGTCCTTGCCAATTTCGGCGTAACACCAGAAGCATCACATCTAGTGAGCAACAGAACGGACTTGCACTCCAGGGAGCTGGACTCCACTCCCAGCTCTGCCGCTGACCTGCGGTGCGACTGTGAGCAAATCAAATAATCCATCTCCTCTTCCATCCTGCGCGGGGCTCTGCCTGCATGAACTCCCCGGAGCAGGCGCCGTCTTCAATTATTTTCATACTGCTTAAAAAATATGGATTCAAATATTTTCATTTGACAAGGTTCATCCGTAGCATAAACTCCTAAAAGGACACTGCAGGAAGGTACTCTATGCTGCACAGATTTCAGTGTCAAAACTTTTCTTCTTCACTGGGATAAACTGAAAATGTAATCCTCAAAAATGGAAAAGCAGTCTGACAGCACAGATCTGAGTATCTTAGATTGCCAAGTCTGGTTTTCCCATGACAACTCCTTCACATTTACTCTTCAAGTCCAGAATTGTTTTTCCCCGTTCCTATAAATAGTGTATTTGCATTCTCTTCCCACCCTACGCGCACCACGCTTCTCCCCTAGGATGGGTTTCATTTTGTTATTTCCTGCCCAGACTTTTAACTAAACTACATGGTTTGGCTTTAATAGCTGAGCTGTTGCAAAACCCTTTTCTGAGAATATAATAAAACTTCTGGGTTCAGTGACGCACATAAAAACCCACAAACCACATGCAGGTCTCCAACCACGAACTAGACAGAGAGATAAAGCCAATGGTAACCTATTCACTGCCTGCTTGCCAAACAGCACACCCTACTCATCACAAGTGCCAAACCCCACAACAGAGGCAGTGATACTCCAACTGCCTTAAACCCACAGAGATGGGAAAGAACCAGAACAGAGACAGGACACGGAGCAGCTGGAGTAAAGCGCTGGTGACAGGGCGCGCTCCACCAGAGCTCTCCTGCTGGCGGAGCTGACGGCCAGGACACCCACTTCACATTCGCCATAAGAATTGTGCGTGTTCCAAGGTGTGGTCCTGGGTGCACATTTATCTCCTCCTTACAGCAGTTTTTTTTAAATGAATATCCCTTTACAGCATATGTGAGAATCAGGCCCGAGATGTTTAGGAAAAATATGCCAAGCTTGTACTTTTTTATTTATTTATACAAAATAAACAGCCAGATCTCTTGAGATACAAGTTTGCCTGTGCCCATGACCTCAAGTCAATAGTTGGGTGTTTCATGGACTAGGAACAAAAACAAAACAAAACAAAACCACCACACACATAGCCACAGACACAAGTTCTGCAGTTGTATCGCTGCAGGCATAGCGCATGAAAGCAATGGCATCTGTAGAACTAATTCACTGACATCAGGGTGAAAATTTAGGAATCCTCAGCAAGGAGATATTACAAGCATGACTTGGAAGAATTCAGTGTTCAAACTGCAGCCCCAAATACTTCTGACCTCTGGTTAATTGATCAGAAATTGCATTCTAGATTATTTTGTCAGGGAACGCTTCAAGTTACGGTCCTAACCGGAAAAATTGTTTCATGCACTTGGGGGTCAAATGCGTTTTATTCATGTTTAGAAAAGTGGCAACTTATTTCAGAAGTCATTAAAAGGCAAGCACATGAAAGCTGCTGCAGCTCTTGCACTTGGCAAAAAAACAATCAGTCTGCATTCAATGCAATTGATCCAAATAACCAGGAAGAAAAGAGCAGAGTTTGCATTTTTCTTAAATCTTCTGTAGCTTACTCTCATGGTTTTAATCCGCATACCTTAGAAGGCCCTACAAATGCAGCAAGAATCATTATCTTCAATTTTAAAAAAGGGAAACTGAGGCACAGAACGGAAATTATACATTAAGGAAGCTGGGGACACTCAAAGGTACTCCGACAGGGACTCTGCTATACCAAAGTACCAGCCAAGATTCCTTCAGAATATCAGCAGTTTGAGACCGTTGAGAAAATGTTTTCACGTTTTCACAAAACCTATCCTGTTCTCCTCACTGACGCCTACAACTTCTCTAGGCGACTTGAAACGTACGCAACATTTAGAAGGCTGGTTTTTGCAATATCCAAAATAGACAACTGATGTTATTTAATCAACAAATCAAGTATGTGTTCAAAAGCAAGTCATGCTTCTCCTGTCCCAGGAGATGAAATCTCACGGAGTCTGGCAGTGCTTGAAAGGACAATTAATATGAGCTTCCACCAGCACTTCCAAGCATACAGCCACTTACTGCCTTGCAATTTAACAAGCCAGTGGCTGAAGCTTTGAAAGGCTCAGATCGGTGGATGACCCAGCTCTTACACATGGCTAAGAGAAATGTAAATCACCTATATTCCTTCAGACAGGAATTAATCAGGAAAGACCTCGTCTCTTAACCCCCTGCCGAGAACAGGACCCCGAGGGCAAGGGTGCTCTCTCTGAAGCATCAGCCACTGCTGCTGCAGCAGGGCACCACACTTGCTGGACCGGCGTCTCACACAGCGGGGATGCAGGTTCTGCATTTCTGCCTTCTGAAACAGGAGACAAAACTTCTGATCTCGGGGTTTACGTGCATGTGGACGCTGGGGGAAGTAAGATGAGTCATCTTAAGGCATCCAGTGAAAGTGGATTCACTTCACACCTTTAGCTGACTCTTATCTATTTTCCTCAGTGCCATTATATAGGCAAACCCTAAGTCAGACCAAAAAAAATCTCGAGCAACCTGAGCACTGACGAGAACATAAAAAGGTCAGAATCTGACTTGCCAAATTTGCCTCTGAAGTCATGCTCGGAAACCATGTGAGAAACTGATAAAGATCTCAACAATCATTCAGAGACCAGCAGCGTTCTGAGTGTACTTCAGGACACTTTTTTCAAAGTCATCTGAACTGAAAAAGAAAAAAGGTGCAACTGAGTTGATCCATGGAACTGAAAGAACAAGCACTTCACTTTTATAGAGCAAGCTACGCTGCGTGCGAGGCTGCTTTCTGGGAGGCATGGAAGCTGGGGACGGACCCGCGCTCCGAACAGGAGCTCGGCGCAGCCCTGTGCAGGTGGCTGGCACAACCAGCCCGCACCTTCCCGACCCGGGGTGCGCGCTCAGCAGCTCGCCCGGACCTGCAGCCAGCGACGCAGCGATCTGCCAGCACCGCTGAGACACCGCAGCACCATGGGCTGCCTCAGGCGCCCATCCTTGAAACGGCCACGAGCAGAGCTTCCTTCGCAGGTTTTGGACAGGTGATCGCAACGGAGCTAACAAGTCACCCGCGTACGACGGTAGCAGGGAGGAATACCAAACTGGCAGAAAGCAGTAGAAATACCAGTTGGTTTCCCCAGTCAGGGCTGAAATGCAGCAGCGTTAAGCGTGCCCAGAGCAGAACCTTCCCCAGTACGCAGCACTGGGGGCGATCACAGCTTGCGATTAGAGTGCTGCTGCGCCCGAAGGCTTACCCGTGGGGCCCTCTGTGCAGCCACCCGTCCTAACCAGCTCTGGTTCGAAGTAATGCTTTGCAGTGCCCTTCACCTGACAGCAAAACAGCTGTCTCTGCAACTCCCATACACCACCCGGCGAACGCTGAGCCGCTCCTTCTGTGAACTTGCCTTAAGCAGCCGACTCGTTTGAATGCCTCCTGGCTATCTCAGTTCTTACCGCCATCTGATCACGGTATCACCAAGCAGCAACTGAAGTCTCAGAAATCCTCATTTCCACTCTGTGTTCAGAGGAGTAGCTTGCTGCGAGTAGAAGTAAAAAGATACCTTATAGCAATGAGGACTGTTCCCTTTCTAGTATAGGGAGAACTAAACCAGTGCCTACTTTCGACTGGCTTAACCGCATCTGCCTGGTAAAATAGAGGCAGTGGGTCTGTAGCCTTTTAACACGCCATATGCCCATTTTGCGGTGAAAACTGATCCAAACCTGTTCATAGAAAATTTTGCTTGACTGCATAGAAAACCATCCTTCCCATCTGTGCTTTCATTAGGAGCACTCGGATGATGCAGGATTCAGCTGGTGACTCCTAGAATCTTACAAACCTCCAAGCTACTTTGAATCCAGTACGGATATCAAACAGCTCTTTTCAAGGCAAGCACAAGAGCTGCACAGGGGCAAACCACAGAACAAAATAAGAAGAAAAGATGGAAAAAACATTTCAGGAATTATTTGTATCCTACAAAATGAGGTCACTCAGTTTCTCACCCACATGATTTTGCCCTCAAGAACAACAAAACTGAATACACTAAAGGACAATATTTTGACATGTATCTTCACCAGACATATAGGAGGAAGGCCAAGCTCACAGATAAAACATTACAAAGAAATAGCTGGTAGCAGATTCATTTATTTATTTGAGATGGTATCTGAGAAAAGGAACTCATATACATGTCAGACACCGACTTGCAGTCAGCGGAATTCGCATTCATTTACTTGTGCCCGGCTGACTCATTCAGCACGGAAGCGTGGTTGAGCGAGCAGCACTCCTGTCCGAGACGTGAGGCTGGGGTTCTACTTCTGGCTCTGCTACCACAGTAGCCAGACCACTTACTTCTTGGTGTCTGTCTCTTATCCACGTCTCTACTGATTATAGAAGCGCAATCAAAGGCAGCAGGTATGTAAATTCCTGCTAAGCTGGACCACAAGCCCAGTCCCCTCTGAAAAGGACAGCCTGCAGAACAGTGCCGCTGTTTTGAATGCCCAAAACAACTTATGAACATTAACACACTAACGAGACCCCCATGCGGTAGCACGTTATTATAAGAAAGTAAGAGGAAGAAGGATTAAAAACAATTTGCACAAAGTCAAGGAGCAGTTTTAAAAGCAGGTCATGAAAGACTCAGCTTTCAGCCCTCTGATCGAACCCCTAGAGCATGGCAGCATTAACTGCTCTGGAGCTTCTGAACAGCAGAGGAAATCGCAGCGATGGCAAGGGCTGGAACAAGCGCTGAGCGACAGCAGCACGCTGGGGCACTGCTCTGCAGGTCACACCATGCCACAGCGAGGAAGCTGTGGTCATTTACATCAGCTGAGGATCTGTGCGTGAAGTCTCCATGCCAGCCTTACTTGCAGCAGCTACAGCACAGAACTTCTGACGGCCTCCTGCTTCTGCAGAACCTGGTGTCCAGGCTGCTTTAAGGACTTTTGGTTTTGCTTATAAAAGAAGAGGAAATAGTTTCTCAATACATTGCTAAACAAACCCTGCAAAACAGGGCCCAGTGCAAGCCAGCAGAAAAGTGTACACACAAGGGGGGCCGGGGGGGGGGAGCCTGAGAGAAATTAGTACATAAAAGCACAGAGAGGTAGAGGGATAGGGAGATGGAACACCAGACGGATGGATTTTCCTTTGAACCTTCAGTCGCGCCTGAGGCTGACACAATAGCCACTGCCCAAACACTACAGTATGTTATTTCTGCTTTGTCAGATGATGCAGACAGCATCATTTCTGGGTCACTGGAAGGCCACGTACCACCTCTCTCCTCTCCCCTCCTTTCTTTTTCACAATCCCAGCAACCAAGAGCTGCAAACTCTTGCAGCTGAGGCCTCCCCAGCAACAGGAGGCAGTGGGAGGATGACACTGCACAACCGAGTGGTTGCCTGTACCCGATAACACGATTCTCTTCAGAGATGTCATGCTAGGGAGGCATACGAGCCTAATGCAGCTGCAGGCACAGTCGTCCGCTTAAATATCAAAGGTTTCACACCCAGCGCACACTAAAAATGAAAGCCCTCCCCCTTCCTCTATAAGCTGAAGACACACAACTGCAGCAGGACGATTGAGAGAGCTCTGCAAGACTAAGAATTGTACTTACCGTTTGCTGAGCACAAGCCTGCTTGCTGCCACATCACATCTGCAGCTCAACCTTCCCTCAGCTCCGATTTCTTTCCAGCACCCACCTAGCTACTTTAGCTCAGCCACGCTTCATTGGGCTCTACTGTATGTCCACATGGAGCACAGGAAGAATAATCCCTCCCCTGCAAAAAGGGGATACCAAAGGATATCATTACCCCAAACCAGCCTGAAGTCCTGTTAAAGTTTCCCATGCCACTCAGCAGGCTTATGGTTTTTTCCTGCTTGGACAGAAGTTTTCTGCGTAACACAGAGTATCTCCTGTTCTCACTCATTTGATTCCCTCCACAGGGTCCCCAGATCCTGTATCTGTTCACTTGCAGCCAAATCTCAACCAGCTCCCAAAAACTGGGTGACAACCTGAAAGAATGTCACTGTCAGTTTGGTCCTCAACAGCTAAGGCTTCACAAAGCCTTGTTCAACAGAGTCTTGGCCCTCAACCAGGGTCTTTAACAGTAAGATAAGCAATACCTGTCAGAAATGGACTAGGCAGAGCTAATTATGCCTGTGGCAAGACAGCAGAAAGGATCTCCAGAGATCCCTTCCAGGGACTCTGCACCTCAGAAGGCAGAGCAGTCCCACGGCTGAGACTCTGACCCTTGTCGTTACAGCTCTGCAAGAAATCCGGAGAGCCTCAAGAAATCCAAGACTTCCATCTCCTGCCCCCAAAAAAGACCAGCCCTGAGTAAATCATTCTTGACAGCTGGGGAAACCTAGGCTCAGATCCTTGCCCTCCTTCCAATTTCCAGCACGCTCCTCAGCAAGCCACCGCAGGCCAGATCCCCTGCAGACTTCAACAGCAAGTTAGGAGCTTACATGCTTTGACGGTTCCGCATCGTACAGTCTTCAAGTCTCAGTTCCTGGTTTGTGAGCACATACGCCGTGCTACCCTACCTCACCGAGCTGGGGAAAAGGGAGGAGTTCACGAGGTGCTCAGATACACAACACAGGCTTATCAAAGTACTGCCGAGGAACTCCTTGTCCAACTTACCTGCTGGAGCCCTTGATGTTATACGAAGGTGAATGCAGCCTGAAAATAATACTAATACTATGCTTCTCCCTTTAAGTGTTCAGTCTCTTGGCAAACCTATTGCATCTCTCCTCCCATAAAGAAAACAACTGCTCCAACCCCCCTGCCAGTTTTACAATGACCGACCGCAGCCAGAAAACAGCAAGTGACAGGGAGAAAGATTACAAACATTTCTTAATTTTGCAGGTCATCAACAGGTCATCTTTAGGGGAAGGGGGAAGTACAACCCATGGATCTCTGCAAAATTCAAAACTTACAGTGCCTTTAAAGCTAATATCCTCCATCATTTTATGATAACACTAATCATTCTTTTCTGTAAAATAACTCTCAAGCATACTTGATTCTACAGTGGGGGAGGTGGAATACAGAACCCAACAACCTGTGCATGTGTAAACTTCCAGCACAAATAAAGGAGTAGAGTTTACAGCAAAAAATATAAAGCCAGGCATTTCCTTCAGAAAGTTCAGGAAGGGAATGACTAATTCTAGGCCCCCGTCATATTCTTGCGCTTCCCTTTCCTCCTTATTGCAAGGCTCATCCTGCAAGGTACTGAGCACCCACAGCGCTCAGCAGACGGTGAGCGACCAAGGGACGGTCCCTTGCATGTCTGGCGTGAAAGCTCCCCGCGCTCTGTCTTGAGAGGGCTCTGAGGAACTGCGCTCCTTTAAGGGACAGTTTACTGCCCGGGATGCTGTCCACAATCCCAAAGATTTTTCTCACATTTCTCTCCCCCTTGCCTTCCCAACCACGTCCCTTTTGCCTAACACATTTCTATTTCCGTAGCCTCAAAAAACCAGAACATATTCACACACCTCCTGTCCCTTCCATTCCCTCAGGTACTGGCTGGGAAGAGATCAGCAGCTTGTTCTCTGCGGCACTTGGGCTTACTAGCAGACAAGGGAAGGAAACAACACCATACAAAATCAGATCCTCTGCTCATTTGACTGAATTATTTGGGCACTTCCAGAGCTCCACCTTCCCCCTCCTCCCTCTGACATGCGTGCTTCCCCAAAATGCTGCTGGACTGGACGTGGGGGAAGAGGCTTATACAGAAAAAAATTAAGCCTACATAGGAGCAGGTTCCAGATGTCAGAGCTGAAGACACTTTATCTGTGCAGCCCTGGGAAATCTTAGCTAAGAAACTTTACTCTGCAAAATGCTCCAAATTACTAGCTTTCCACTAGAACTATTTTGGCAAGGACTGGGGTCACGCTGCTCTGTTCAGACGCTGCGTGAGAAAGCTGCTGTGCCTCACTGCTCGCATTTTCTTCGCCCAAAAATCTCTTGGGGGCTCTGTCTTACTGGCTAACATTTGCCTACAGTAATCAAGTGGTGTTTCGATCATTATTTAGGTACAAATAGAGTATTTAGACAGGAGACACCTGGATCCAGATTCCCACCCCACCAAAAAAAAAAAAAAAAAAAAGTTTTTTCTTTGGACTGAGGCTTTCATTTAGAAAACACTTAGAAAAGCAGAGGAAAATATAGTTGCTGACCTAGCAATAGTTGTGTGAGAAAAAATGCACAGGAGACTGATAAGCAGCAACTGGCCACACAACAGACAGCACTGCAACCGCTATTGGCACCATACAACAGTCTGGAAAGATTTTAATCAGCACTTGAAAAATGATCACACGCGTACAGCGACAACAAGCTCCAAGTCTAGGATCCTCTGCTCCTTGTAGGCCAGATACAACGTCCATTATTTTTGTGAATTTCCACAGAAACTCCACACAGCACATTTGTGTCTGTGCCTAGTCAAAAAGGTTTTTTTGTTGTTGCTTTGTTTTGATCATTTGTTAAGACAACTGTATTGTCAAAAATAGTTTGTTAAAACCAGGACTTTTCCATGAAAGTGATTTTGGTAAGCTTCCTATTTGGAAAGTGTTCTGTGGAAACAGATCAAAGTTGTCAAAACATATTTTTGTAATAAAAAGCTTCATTTAAAAAGACTTCACTTCTGAATTAAATGCACAATAAAAGGAAATGTGCCAGTGCAAGATCAGAATTTAAGCACTGTGTACGTGTATCACCCCAAATTTTTCTGTGCAGAACTTATGAAAAATCTGAGCCTGACTTTTTGCTCCACTTTGGGACTGAAAAGCAGCCTTTGGAACAGGAAAGTTCTCACATTTGCCATTACTTCCATCCAGAACTCCTGATCACTCCAAGATTCAGAAAACCATCTCAGAGCATCATAGCAATAGCAATATTTCTCCGAAGTGATTGCTTTCTCCGTAGCAATATTTCTCCGAAGTGATTTATACACCTGATCTCCTTCGCTCCACTCACCTGCTGAGCTTTCCTTGAGCACACGTGCAGTCATCTCAACTCAGTCATCAGCTGAAGTGCTGAGGTGAACCTTGGGAGCTACAAAACACACGGGACATTCCCAGCCATCCTGCATCCACTGCACAGCTCAGGACAGTACCACAGGATAAAAGTACTGTCTTTGCTTTTGTCCCTTCCTTTCAGAAATCATTCAAAACAGCTTCATTTGTAGGTAAGACAGATAAAAATAAAAATAAAAGCAACCAAGAAATACTTGTTAGGAAGCCCATTCAAATATCTTCTTCCAAGTTGTCTATATGTTTTTGGATCAATCACATGGATGTACTCACAAACTGGTCTGGTTCAAATTGACACAGCCTTTTAGAATGGGTGACAATGGCAGCACGGAGTTGATTCCATGTGAATAGCTCATTGATATAAATTAAGTCATGTTTCCTAAAAAATGCATGAGCACCAAGCAAAGCTAAAAGAGAATTAGAAACAAACAAACAAACAAAAAACACTCACTGCTTGGCCTAAACAAGAGATCTGCTGCTTAAAACAAAAAAAGTTACAGAAACACAAACAATGTCCACAGGAATCACCTGACAACTTTTCGGTACAACACTTATTCCACCAGTGACCAACCCTGAGTTCAGTGCAAAAATTTCTAAGTTCAGGACATTATTCTGAAAAGCCAGAAATGTCACGGGTTAGCGTGCTCACCTCGGCCATAGGTTCAAGCATTGGCTTTGTTAGGTTCAGGACCCAGACTGCCAGCTGCCTGCCCAACCACCAGTTCATTTCCTGGCCACTTTTATATAAATGCTGTACCTCTGAATAAGAGCTTCTTTTGCCTCCTGAACAGGACACACATTATATAGTCTTATCTACTTATATGTATATAAACTTCAGATTGATACACCTACGTCCTCAAGACCAGTTATACTAGCATAATTACACTGATACTAAAAAAGTCAAACTCTAGCTTCCTACTGCCGTACTGGTTTAAGTTCAGATTTTCACTAAGGGAACCTCTGACAAGGAGAATTAGAACTTCACATCATCAAGCCCGCAGTCATTTTGCTAAAAGTGTTTGCAGTTTTTACATCTTTCACTTCCTATGCTCTACATCTTTCTTAGGAAACATTCTTCATAGTACTCCTTTGTCACTCCCTCTGCATCACATGTGCTTAATTATATCCCTTTTGTCTTAAAATATCTACTCTGATTATCCACTGAAAAGTAAGTTCAGCAGCCTCTTGGGTTCAGGATTTCTGCTCAGTCTCTTTCTCAGATGACTGCATCAGAGGAAGGACTCTGCTGAGTGACAGCAATCAGAAAGGAGAAAAAACCATGCCTGCTTATGAGAAAATAAAAAGCCATTGTTACAAGCCTGTATGCTATTCTGTAATAGAAATACCCCCCTCCTAAGGAGCAGGGGGAAGACAAAGGGATTCTATGTTGTACTTTTCTGCCTGCGAACTGACAACTGAGTGCTGGATACAAATTCATTCCTTAAGCTTTGAGATTTTTCAGAGCGGCCAACCAACACTCCATAGTTACCCAAAGATCACTCACATTTTTTCAGACTCCTTTCATTTACAGTATTTCATCTTGATCTTTCCAAAAGGAACACGAATATGTTAGGCATTACTGAAAAAACTGAAAATTTCCCCAGGATGCTTCTGAAAGCCAAAACACCACACCTGTACAATGAAAGACGCTAAATGCCACTGGTACTCTCCTACACCTGTTGCTGTGTGTGATATAAAACACTGCCGGGGGTAATTCTTCTTGCAGCACTCCTCCAGAGTACCAAGGCCAGAAGCATGGTGAAGGCCTACAAATGTCTGAGGGATCCACCAGTGCTGCAGATAGTTTCTTACCTATTTCATACGCACCAAGTCAGCGCCCACACACCGCTTTCCTAACATTTGGCTCACGTGGTAGTTTGAAAATGAGAGCACATCAGCTCTCCTTCCAAAGCCCAGCTCTTCTGAGGAGCCCCACAGATACAAAACAGACCTGCTCAGCCATCACGTGAGGGGTGAACACAAGAGCAGGCAAAATTCTCTAAGTGTCAGCAGTCCTTCTTCAGTATCTAGCCTCTGAATCCAAAATATCTTACAACAGGAAAAGCTCTCTACCTTCATCCTCTCGTCATAGTCTTGTTTCTCTTCTGTTTCAGCAAAGGGAAATTACAAACTTAACTAGATTGTTTACTCTTGAAAGTGCAAATAATGAGCAGCAGACTACTACTAGCTTTGTCAGCTGTTACCTGATTCAAACGATACTGAAATTACCAGAAATTTTCACAGATTTCCCAGGATGCTGAATGAGGTCCTGTTTGTGTTGTCTGTTACCCAAACGACGCTGTTGTCTGGGCTGGCATTAGAGCCATACCCCTGGTTAGAAACACAGGCACCTGGGGGCTTAGGACAAGCCGGCTGGCTGCCCAAGCTGGTCGGCAGGCCAGTGTTCATGTTCTGGAGTCCGCTTCCACAGTCTGCCTGCAAAAGCCCTGCACGCTGAATCCCGTCTCCACAGCACTGCCACCTGCCAATCGTGTTCTTCAGCTGGTAAGAGAAAGGGAGAGGACTGAGCACTGTCACCCCCAAATAGGAAGCTATAGCATTACTCACTACGTTGAGGACTTGCCTGCCTTTCTTCCTGATTACTCAGCAGATGTTCTTCAATTAGTTCTTAAGCCAGTTACTCAGTTCTTAAATGCACCTGCCAAAACCTGATTTCTCAGGACATGCATCCACCCACTGAACTCAGTAAGGCAGTTACTGCTACTCCCTTGCTTCAGTGAGAAAGAACAGGGCATTTTAGGCAAGCCTCGCTACTTCAAACTTTAAACTGTACGACAGCATCAGATACTGTACTGCTGTCGTGTATGTGGTTGAAGAACTACATCTTATTTCCCCTATCACAAGCTGAAATCTGTAAGGGTAGGATTCCCAAGGACTCCATTACTGAGTTGCTTTCGAGGTCTGCTGTAGGAAAAAAAAAAAAAGGCAATTCTATATACGTGAAAGAAAATACTTTTTCCAAAAAAAGCCACACTTCTTAAAACTTTGTTTGCCATATACGTTACAAATCACCAATGACCAAAGCTCCGGGTTCTGTTCTCATGATAGACAAGCAACGTTTGCTCTGAGCTACTGCTACCAGCACTGCTTCCACTGAAACTTCTCAGCAAAAAGCAGTGGACTCTTTGAATGCGTCTGAATACCCCTGGAGGAGAACAGCAGAGGAGCCATATAAAAGGGGGAAAAAGAAAAAAAAAATCCCATAAAAGCTTTTATTTCTTTATGTAAAGATGTTTGTACTGCCAACAGTTGTAAGTCTAAGAATAATTTAGCACCATACAGCTGGACAGACTTCAGCTCCTGGAAGTGGATTCTCTGTTGCTGTAGACCTCTTTCATCCACCATGCACTTTTTTATGCTAGCACGTAATACATCAGTAGCACTTCTCTCCAGAAGAACTAAAAAACTTCAGGCTCTGCAGTGTAACCGGTTTCTAAATATTTTTTATTTAGAACATACACTTTATGAAATATTCCCCACCACTCCATATTAACATTTGTTTTTATGAGATGTTTACACTATGCAGTGAATCAAAACACACAAGCATGCTGCTGATAGACATTGGCCTTCCAGAGTTTCCCAAAGAACACTCACCTCAGATGTGAGGCTGGGGCTTCTGTGTTGTGCTTTTTTGTTGTTGTTGTTTGGTTGTTTTTTTTTTTGCATCTTGCAGTGAAAATGGAGGAGGGAGATGGCTGAGAAAACCACATGCTTTTTTAAAAAAATGTCAGCTATAGGAAATTGCTTAACTAGAATGTGGCAACTTGCCATATTCTGTGAAAGTATCCTTTAAAACAGCAAAACAGCTTAATTTTAACAAGCTACTATGAAATTGCAGTTTGGGATTGTCAAAGAGAACAAAATACACTAAAAGCCCCTCTGTTCAGAATGTTTTTGACCTATAAAACATGTCTCCTTAGTTCAGATTTTAGGAGGAAAAAAAAAGAAAAACGATGGTATGCTCTGCCATGCAGTAGGGATCAGAGATTTTCAATTTGCTCATCAGCTTTAGAGCATGCTTCCTGAGCGCTCTGTACAACGCACCGAGGCACAAAGCAGGAAATATAAGAATGAAAAGTCTTCTGTGGAAACATAACAGATTCAGCTGCCAAGTAGAAAGCTGATCACCCACAGCTCAGCTCTAGCAAAGGTTCCTAAAACAATTCAAAAATAAAATGGACTGTATGAGTTTTCTTTTTCTTTCTTCTTGGTCTGGGTATGCCATTAGTAAGTGGGAATCATAATGAGCTTGTTTCCCTGGTCAGCTTTCTTTCCTTCTCAGAAAACAAACACGTAACCCCATACAGCTTATCCTTCCAATTCCCTCTTCTGCAATCCCACATGTCCTCAGGTTAGCCGTTCTGCTGTCTCAAACCTGAAACATTACGATTGCTGGCAAACCTCTGCGTAGTTGACTTACAAGTGGGAAGACAACGTAAAAGGACACAAAGCGCCTAGCCCAGGAGGTCTAAGACATGCCTCCCATCAGGCAAGCATCCCCAAACCAACTCTCATGCAACATGGAAAGTTCATCTCACAATTATGCTACAGCATACTTAATACAGAATTCAAGTTATGCCTCAATTCAAGCATCACTTCTCCTCCAAAACACTCCTGATTTTCCATAGAGAAGTATTCACTTATACTCCTAGTATATTCACTTAACTCTGCTGTTTGCAGAAGGCTAAATATTTGTGAGATTTAATGCAGTTTGAGAAATTTACTTCTGTGCAGTTGGGAACAAGGGAGAACACCATCCTGGATAGCCAATCACCCCAAAACACAGGAGGGACTTCCCTGCAGTGGATTATGGATAGAAACTCCTCTCTAAAACCCCAGGACTACCCCTCTGAAGGAGTCAGTGTTGTAATGAGAATGAAGGACTACTTGAAGAAGTTTGGGTTTGATGTGAGATGTGGGGAAAAGCTATGAAACAGAAGAATGGTATGACAGAAAGGCTTTACTTGTCGCCTTTCTCCCGATTCTCTTTTAAAGTTGTTGAGGTGAGCCACACACGAGCTCTACTGTTTAACTGTGCTATAAGATTGCTGTTCAGTTGCTGGGTTTCTGTGACTGTGTGTTGAACAAAGTTTTGTACCGGACTGGTTCTCCTGCCTTCCTACTCCCCCTGCTATTCTGCAGGGAAATGAGCAGAAAGAGTAAGGCAACAGGAAGAGTAGGAGTCGCCGCTACAGAGGCGAAGCAGGATGTGACCTCTGTTCCCTAAATAGGGCAAAAATGGTTGGAACACGATATCCAAGCTGGTGTCTCCCTAAAGCAAGGAAAGACTATATCAAGGACCAAAAGTGAAGCTGTTTATCATGGGTTAGAAACTGTGCATTTAATGATATCAGTAGAGCTTTGTAGGTGGAACTTAATTAACTGCAAAGAACTTCAATTAATAACTATTCTGATAGAGTCTTGCTAAAGAAAGCTTAAAAACTGTAGTACTCGATGAAGCCTCAACTCTGCTAAACTTTGGTCTTGCAAAGTATTGGTGCTGCTCCTACCTGAGAGCATCCAGCTCCTGCAGCCTTGGTGCTCTGCGTTCATAGGGACAGGGTGTCTGGAAACCTGTGTGGCCTGTTTGTCCAGCTGAGAGGCAGCCCTTCCCCACGGGCTGTGCTACCCTGTTAAACTTTACCTTGGAATTTAACAGCCTCTTATGACACTGGTTTCCATGAGTTGCCCGACCCCCTGCTTTCCAGGGCAGCATACAGATTACCGCCTGGAACAAGGCAATGAGGGTGAATTACCGTAAGGTAGTCTCATCTCCAAGTACAGATACAGAGCTGTACAAAGTATCTTTTCAGTCTCAAATCTAAAATTGCTGTATTAGCATGCAGAAGAGTACAGTGGAAGGAGGCTTTGCTGTTTAAGTAGCCCAGCTCCCTTACTACTTCAGTGCTCCCGTGCCGGCTACAGTTACACTTGGCTGACTGTTGTTGGGGCTGCACAAAGAGGAAAGATGGTACCCCGATGCCAGAAGTTCATACTTTGCAGGTAGTGATTCGCCTAGTTCAACCTCTTAATCTCCAGTCTGGGAGACCACACCAACTTCTGAACACGCCCGCCTTCAAAGCCAAGACCCTGTCTATGATCTCTAGTAGTATCCTACATAAGAAAACAAACAAAAGCATTGCAGTTAAGATGACTAGCTGGGTTAGTGGCAGCTGGGGTGACTGAACTCCAGGGTGGCTACACCCACATACCAGAACAGGGTTGTGACAGCAGGGGTAATTGCTCGGGCTATTGAAGTCAGAAATAGCCATGTCTGCTAGGGCCACGGAAGCCTGACCTGCAGCCTGGCAAGGTAATTCTGCACGCTGTATTTGCATATGCCCCAACTCAGGAGTTTAACACATACTCAGGCAAAGGTAAGAACTGTACTCAGTACATCTCTAGAGACTAAAAAGGAAAACTTCCACTACTGTGTTAGAGCTTTGTGTTCCTTCTATCTCCCTTCTACTGGAAGCGGCCCTACTTAGGTTACTGTGGATGACTGTTGAACCAGCTTCTTGCAATGCTTCAACTCTAGCTTGCTTTTCCTGTTTAGCTGAAACGCTTCTGTATGAAGCTAAGGAAAACTGACCTAGAGTTTGTTTATGCTTTCAAAGGGTATATGTTTTGTGCTGGAAATTAGTACCTCTAACCAGGCTGACTCCATACTACAATAATAACTGGAAATGAACTCTGGACCATCGGCTCCCAGCCACTCTGGGTTAGATCATGTTGCATAAATAATAGTCAGCTCTGGGGGTGGGGAAAGGATAGACTGCAGCACTTTCAGTGACATGGAGCAGCCTGCCTTCTGCTGCAAAGGCAAATACTCTCCGAGCAGCTGCACGGAGCTTCAGACTAGTGATGATATATGTGAAAGCAACAAACACAGCAATGGGAGGAGAGAGGAAAAAGCTCTGGGGTTAAACAGCAGCTGAAAGGAAGGACAGGCTACAAAGCAAGGTACTATACAGTTTCACCTGAGTTTGAACACTGAGACTAGCAGATAGCCTGTCAGGAGTTTGCTTCAGATATCAGACCCAGATAAGCAATGCTAAGGCTCCATTTGTCCCATAACCACACCATCTACGATAGCCATTCCCATGTGAGAACTACACTGCAATAACAAAGTGCAGTGAAGTCACCTCTTGCCCTACTTCCACCTTTGTCCTGTCTCCCAAATACCAAGGAACATCAGGACTACAAGCACTTTCTCTGAAATGTGTCTGCCCTACCTGCTTGTCAAAAGAGGTTAGAAAAACTGGCTAGTAGAAATGCTCTCATGAATAGGTGGACTGCTTTCCCTTCCTTTTAACTGAGACTATAACGCGCTCAGCTTTCATTTAGGAATGTTAGTAAGACTCCCTTCTTGAATTTGGCCATTCTGGAGAATGAGGAAGGAAAAAAAGGCATGGGTTGAGTGTAAGCAGTCCTCCCTCTTACTGCAGGGGGGAATTGTAGAGTACACAACTCCTCACCCCAACTGTCCTTTCTGAGGAGCCATTCAAACACACGGACACATCCAGTATATCTACACAAAAAGAAAATAAAGTACTCTTTTCCTTCACAAAAGGCGCATGACAAATGATGATCTCCAAGGAGATGCAACAACCTACTCAATTGTCCATTGGTCTCTTGGGGAGTTTCCAGGACCTACCTGAACATCATTTCCTGAAAGTCAAACATCTGCACTTATCCACTGAAAGAATGCATGGCTTGGGTAATGGTAGAGTCACTTTCCTACATGCTATTCCTGATTCCTAACCACACTAATAGTTCATTATCAGTCTCAGAAAATAGTTCAAGCTCTTAAAAATGCCGGGAGCTTAAGATTAATTGGACTTTAAATCATTCCAGTAATCATTTTAGTGGCAGAGATTTTAAAGCTAGGTTTGAACAAATGAAATATTTATACAAACTAATGAGTACTATTTAAGTTATGGGTAGCAGTAGCTGCATGTTATGGTGGCATGGATGAGAGCACCTTGCAAGAAATTTCTCGCCCCTGCGTGGGAAAAAAAACAAGTAGGAGTTGGTTCTGGTTGCTATGAAGGGCTGAAAGATCTGGAGCAGCAAAGCTGACTTTAGTGTTAGGTCATAGGTTGGACTAGGTGATCTTGAAGGTCTCTTCCAACCTAAATGATTCTGTGATTCTGACGTACAAAGAGAGGAACGAGGACAAAAGCAATAGAGGAGGGTCAAGAGCAAGACACAGGGTTTGAAAGGTGAAACAGCTCTGATGGTAGGCTATCGCTATCAAGGTATTATGCTGATTTACTGTGGTATTGGCCCCATATGCGATGCAAAACAAAGTAAATTAAAAGCCCTTGTCATATAGTCTTGCAATCTTGGTAACAGATCTTTGTCCTTGTGTAGTAGGTGTGGAGAAATAGTAAATTGCAACTTTTGACCTCAAAGCATCTGCCTTCTGATTGTAGGGCACTTTCTGTTTGGATGATTAAAGGTTTTTATAGGTTGGAGTCCAGCAATAGCAGAACAGCTGGAAACAGGACTCCAACAATCCTTCTGTTCTCTTTTAATCCCAGTTTCAAATATTGGCCAAGATACTATATCAAATTTTGCACTTGGTTGTGCAGCTGCAGTCTGGACAACTTCTGCAGCAACTTTTATAGATCAGATGCACAGGCTAAGTCAATGTAGGATTTGTTCCCCTAACATACTTATGGGAGAAGTAAAATCAGGGTAAAGACATTGTTCTGATGTCAGATATGGCCCTCCATAGTGTATCATATATACTTTCTCCATATATGCAGTTGAGATTTGTGCTTCAAAATGAAGGCATATTAGAGTTCTCAAAGCTTTGAGATCTGACCCAGAACAAACTGAGCTACATTTCCTCTACCTCAGCAAGGAATCTATCAAGTGAGGCAAGACACCACCAAGAATCTGCAAAACTACTCCTTTAATTCCAACACTGGAAGGAATTTAACAGAGGCCAGAAAGACAAATCCATCTTTAAAAGTACTTAGTCATTTTCCAATAACAAATGGAGCTTGAATTGCAACTACAGCCTGCACACTAAGTCCTAAAAAAACCACCCAAGCTTAGACTCATTGTAAATACTGAATAAGCAAGTCACTCACCTGGAGTAAGGATAGTTCTGTAACAGTGATTATGTATTTTCAAACTGTGTTTTACTTCAGAAGCTATGTAAACAATGAATGGAAGATGGTTATTGCTGCAAACTTACAGGTATACTTGCATGTAGGCAGGCTGGTATCCTCCATGCTGTGGCTTTCTCACAAAGAATGTGAGCTGAACTGGAAAAAAAAGTCATTTTACTGAAACAAGCATCTAACGGGATGGAAGAAAAAGGGCTATCTTACAGCTGTAAGTTTTCATCACCTTAAGGGACAGTTGAAGTAATTTACAGTGCAGCATCCACACATCTTGGTCACAGATGATGTATGTATTAATCGACTTTATTCAGTTTTATAATGCACGGTCCTCATTATTACAGCAAGACTTGGCGGAACTTGCACGTTCTTAAAACGTCATCCTAGTCTCTTAAGGACGAGTGCACTACCTTCATTAAACTTCAAGACTTCAGGTACTAGAAGGAATACACAGGCGTATTCTTCTAGTACAGGGTTAGCACAGATTGAGAGATCACTTTTGTCTGTGAGGTTAGTAACATCTACACTCCTCTGGGCTGGCAGAGACCAAACGGCAATGACAGACAGCAGAACTGCCTCCAAAGCAAGCTACTTGGCTTTCTAGATTCAGCAAGCCTACCTCCTTACCCAGTTTCCTTGGCTCAGAAGAGACCAGAGGAAAACTTAGAGCCAGCTCTGAGCTGATGTAAGCAAAGGTCTTGACTTTCATTGAGCTAACAGGAGTTGCACCCAGTCAGCCAGTTCTCTGGTACCTGCTGAAATAATGATCAAACTGTGAGAGTCAAACCTAACCAGAATGTTTTCTAGAACTGGTATAAATGAAGATCCTGGCTGAAAACAAAACATCAAAGTAAAACCTTCTCTTGAGGTAGGATATGGGAAACTTTTTTCTTACACTTCATGTTGGAGAATATGGTGTTTGCTGCATAACAATGAGCTGAAAAATCACTGGGGCACAGAAAATAAGTTTTTGACATATTGAAACCTGTAGAATATTGCCAGTATTGATGAAGGTAGCTTGAGCATTAAATAAATCTATTAGCTATATGAATCATCACTTTCTAGGCTGCCCCTGTAGTGCTGGAAGGTAGGCTGGCCAAGCTTTTATTATGGAAGAATCATACTGTCACATAACTTCTTACGCACATATTTGGAATCTTTTCGCAAAAAAACATTATTTAAATATCTGTGCAGGGGGAAAAATACTGAATTGGGCCAAAACCCAGGAAGCCTTTGCTACCTTTCCTTGAAAGCCACCAATAGCCTCTTCAGCTTGGAGAAGAAATGGTTGTGGATTTGGAGTAATGCCATGTTCTTGGCAAATGTAATACTAAGAGCTTTACTTGTCCAGAATGGGATAGGAAATTTATGAATATTCATATAAATATACCAACAACATTTGTCTTGTACTTAACTCAAAGCCTACTGAAGTGGAAAGAAATCTGTTTGGACTCCAAAGCAGTCCCTGATCACAACAGAGAAGTTGCACAGTAATACACTGTTATAGCAACCTGGAGCTTGGTAAAGGTTGATCTATTTATATTACGGGCCACCCAGAGGCCATTCAATGAGCTAGGAAATTTGATAGGATGAGTCAGATCAATGCACGTAACACTATTATTCACGTAGTTAATAAAGAACAGCATTCATTTTTTGAACTCTTAGTTAACAAGCCCACCTGATCATCCATCTCTTATTTGCTCATACAAGGCTTGGACTGGACATTGTTTCTGTGAGTTAGTAGTTACCTTCAACAATTTCTGGTACTGGCTTCCATCAATAAGGCAGAGAAAGAATCCTTCCGTATTCTAAAAATATCCACTTTCTCAGTTTGTTATGCTTTGCTATTTGAGTGTTGTTTTTTATTACCTTGCCCCTTCAAAAAACACTTACTTTGCATTAGACCAAGTCTGAAGACGGTACTAACGGCACTTCTGTTGAAAGTGGATCTTCAAGTGAGGGTCAAGGCCACACTGCTTAGGGTATTCAGCCTTGAAAGGCACTTATAAAAGAACTGAGCCAGCGTAGACTAGAGCTAAATTCAGCTCTTACTCTCATTTTGAACTGCTTCAACTCCAATGCTTTCAGCACAGCCACATTCAGTATCTACTACTGTAAATGAAAAGTGGGCTCACATAACCTGGTGTTCATTTAATGCCAACTGGATAACCCAAAGGAACACAAGTGGGGTCCTAAGTTAAAGCCAGCTGTACTCTTTGCTACAGATATGTCACTTACGTGATAGCTTTAGCAGACCAAGTGTTCCATCAAGTGATACGGCTGTAAATAATTTACCAGCAACCCCATAACACTTGATTAAAACCTACTGAAAGAAGATCTAATTAAATTGTCTCTGAAAGAACAGATAATGATATGGCAACTGTGTAAAGGGCAGATGGCAAGTGGAAGCTCATCAGAACATGAAAAAATATTTTAGAAAAAGGTACCTTGATCTGTATTGATGTGTGATGCTGGCTGTTCTAGAGGTCATTCCTTCTTTCTGCCTTTGGGCATCTGAAGTGACAGCAAGAGTACTGGCTGTCCTCATGAGTGGCATTTGGGCACCTGTAGAGTAAGTACCTAATCTCTTAGGCAACCAGGTTAGAAAGCGTTTACTGCATCTTTTAGTGATGAGGAGCAGACTGCAGGTAAGGTTAGGAACTGCATGAGTCACAGAATTGGCACTGTTTTTTATAAAGACTGCATAGAGGACTGTTGGTAGCAATCAAGCTATTAATGAGTGCACTACTTCACAGAATCATAGAATGGCTTGGGTTGGAAGGACCTTAAAGATCACCTGGTTCCAACCCCCCTGCCATGGGCAGGGATGCCACCCACTAGATCAGGTTGCCCAGGACCCCATCCAACCTGGCCTTGAACACTTCCAGGGATGGGACATCCACAGCTTCCCTAGGCAGCCTGTTCCAGTGCCTCACCACCCTCTGAGTAAATAATTTCTTCCTAACATCTAATCTAAATCTCCCCTCTTTTAGTTTAAAACCATTCCCCCTTGTCCTATCACTCTCTGCCCATGTAAAAAGTCACTCTCCATATTTTTTTTTTATAAGCCCCCTTTAAGTATTGAAAGGCTGCAATGAGGTCTCCCCAGAGCTTTCTCTTCTCCAGGCTGAACACCCCCACAGCTCTCTCAGCCTTTCTTCACAGGAGAGGTGCTCCAGCCCCCTGATCATCTTTGTGGCCTCCTCTGGACCCGCTCCAACAGGTCCGTATCTTTCTTACCTAAAAACAGACCTGTGCAGACATCACAACGCAGGCCCTCTCTCCTATTCTACAAACAGGTCGAACTTGGACAAGTCAGGCAGCAGTAGACGTGCTATGGAGTTTCAAAAGAGAGAAATGCCCTGGCCTAGAAGCCATGCCTGTTTCTGGCTGGGATACGTTGATACGCACTGCCAGGTTGGGTCCGTGGCTCTGGGCACATAGAACTGAGCAGATTTTTTGAGTAGCAGAACAAAGTTATGGTAATCATAGAGACTGAGCTGAGTGCAGGAAGTTGAGTGGAAACTGCTCCAATAAAATACTCAATACTTTTTAAAAAGTTAGCAATGCAGACACGCAGAAGAATAAGTCTTGCCCATATTAGAGGATGCAATAACCAGTGTAAATCATCTCTTCATCATACAGAGTTCATGCCAGCACTCAGCCGCAAATATATATTTATATCCCAATTTGTCAGCACCTGGAAACAGGTTTGAGGATGTATTGCTAACTGCCCTCTCCATACCCCAGCAGTGAAGGCCAAATAAAAAGGAAATGAAAGCAACATTAAAAGATACTAAAATCAAAAATTTGACAGGTCCCCAAACTCACCATTTCTAGACAGATTTAGAAGACAGGCTTTCAAGTGGACCATAGTCATTATGGAAAAAGATTTTTCCAGGGTCATTCACTCGGGACTTAGCTACTGCACATACAATTGCAACTGCAGTGGCAGGGGCATTGTGATCCCCAGATTATCAGAGACCAGACAGGAAGGGCTTCCTGCTTTGGGGTCAGACTCTCGACCTAAGCAAATAGGTATTATTTCATATGAATCTATACATGAAAAGGATTTGAACCCTCTAGTAATAAAAAACTCCAACAATTTGTGCATATTGACCCCGAGGTTTTTCCATCCTGAGTGAAAGTGTGTGCTGTGTCACTGGTATGGTGGGTGAAGGAAGGCTGCTCTGATAGCATTAAGTGCCATTGCTCTCTTTGTACAAATAATCTTCCTGCAGCCCAGCAATTCCCCAAGCGACTTGGAAAGCTCATGAGTACCGACCCAGGAACTCCCTCCTGAGCTGGGACACTGGTCACTGGATCAACCTGCCTCTTGCTGCCCACGTCTCACTGGGCCTCAGGTTTTAAGCTGTGAAAGGTCTCCCACTGTTTCATGACCTCAGAAGAACAAAGGCAACAGTAACTCTTCCAATAGTTGCAGAAATGAGGGTCCGGCTTGGTCTCTGAGCTTGTCTGTCCCAGCTGGGATAAGAGAATCTATTGCCCAGAGGCTTTCAAAGTAATTAAACACGATTCTGATGCAGCTACATGAGACCAAAGCAAAGCTATGCCACGTTATCCTTGCTGATCTCAGGGAAGCTGCCATCTATTTGCGGTCAGTTACATGGACATTGGGTGCACGCAGTTTTTTGTTGCAGGGGGGAAATTGTTAAACTATCTCACACTTCAAAAATAAATGCTGCAAAACTCACCCCTCTCCTTGGTGGCTGCCACTATGCGGGCTAACTTGTCAGGCACCTTGCCCAGAAGGGAGAGTTGCCAGTCCAAACGCCTGTCATTTAAGGACAAGAAGGTCATGCACTTTAGAAAGGCTTATCCTCACAAAACTTGGCAACCGCACAGCAGCATGGAAACCATACTGCACTCGGCTCGTGCTTTGGACTGCTTAATATGCCAATGCTGCAAAAAGAGGTGGTACCAGGACTTCAAGGAAACCCCCCCAACATCTTTTTTCCCAAAGAAATGAGCCATTCTCACCAGTAAGTTTCAAAATCCCTCATCCATTAGGGTGGCTCTCCAATTTTCCCCATGTCCTCTGCCCCAGAATTTGGGGCCAAATAAGTCTTAGAGCCACAGCAACTTGCATGAAGCGGCTGGAGGTCAGGCTCTGCATTCAGAAGAACTCCAAAGAATTCTAGCAATGCGGAGACTTGCAGTGCTTGCTGATACTGTTCCCACAGCACAGACACTTTGTCAGGAAAGACCATGCTGCTAACCCACCCTGCAAAATACAATTTGAATGTGGAGACTATTCTTTGCAGAATAAAGGGGCATGCCTGGTAGGGAAGAGACCTCACACCAGGCTCCTCTCATCAGGAAGAGTGGATGACAAAAAAGGCTCAGAATTATCTCTATTGAAATTGTGGGAGAGTTAAAGTTAGAAGTCTTCATATGAAATGTTTTACTACATGGAAAGTTTCAGTTTTGGTCAGAAAGACAAAAGGACCGTAAACTGAAGTGTTTTGCTTGGCAGATGAAGAACAGTTTTTAAAAGGGAGACGTCTGAAAGTCAGGAGTCTTCCGTGGCAAGTTCAGCCTAAAACAGCTTCTCTCTTCCCTGAAGCTTTAAGCAACAAAACTTACTACTTCTGCTTATTTCTGTGGAGCTATGCAGCTATATCCTAAAGCAGGATTTAACCCTCTAGCTTACTAAAAAGGTAAAAAGAAGAAAACACTGCTCTGGAAGATGAAAACTGTTGCTAGAAAATTCTCCATGCTTTAAAGATAGATAGGGAAACACGCGTGGAGAAGTTCTCCTTGAGCCTCTAAGGTGGCAGAGGGGACACTGACACACATCTTCCAGTAACTACTTACTGACCAATCCATTTACATCCCCTACCTAATACCTTTAAGTGGTTACACCTGGTTGAGGTTTTCAATCTGGAAAGAAATATTAATTATTTCTTCTTTCCAGTTTATTCAGCATCACTAATAAAAATAAAACCTCATGCTGGAATCTGCAAGCCTCAACAATACCCCCCCCCAGCAGCAATGAGAAGCTTAAGACTTCCTTTCTAAATTTAGATTGCTTCAAACAGAAGTGAAAGTTCTTTGATAAATGAACAAACCTATGTTTTAGAAGCAAATAATGGGTGTAAGACTGGGCAGGAAAGTGCTTGCCCACCCTTTTAAACTTACTTGCAAAAGGCTTCTGAAATTTTTCAGGGACCCAGACCCCCAGAACAGCAAACCACCCCGGCTGACTCCTGGCTGCATTCCGAAAGCCGTGGTCAATCAGCTCTTCTGGCAGCGTCGCACGGCCCAGATGAGAGCCTGGATCTGCTGCATCCCAGCGAGATTCCTCAGTGCCATGCTAATTACTGCTCTAACGTACATCTCACAGCTTCTGCTATTAGAGCTATTCCACTTGGGATAACTAAGAATCATCAGATCAGAGGCATTCCGTAGCCCCTGATCAAAGCACAATTCCTTTATTCTACCGATTACGTGCCCCTGAGATGCACACAATGCAAATTAGACTTCCTCTCTACGCAGAAAAGGAATGATGGAGGCCTGGCCTCTGTTCCTGTGTTCACTTTAGAATACATTCCCAAGAGAAAAGACAACCCTAAAGACAAATTTAAAACTACCAAGAGCAAAACGGAGGCACTGGGTCCAGTTCTGCCTGCAGAACCCTGAAACAGGTAGGGAATGGCTGATGATTGTGAAGCTGCTTCACTGCAGCTGTTCTCAGAGTTATACCAACAAGTATCCAGGGGGTTCTACAGGGGATCTTTGTAGCCCCAGTTACAATGACATTAAAAGGATAACCACTGTTTTACTATCTTCTGAACGGTCACTGCCTTACCTTAGGGCAAGCTAACATCTGCCTATAGACACATGCAAACAGGGGGCAGCCCCTGTGGTGAGCCTCTGCATACACCGAATCAGTCCTTTAAAATGTAGAGCATCAAGACAGATCCTCCCTACTGGAATTTAAAACTAGGACATCCTGGTCAGTGGCTTATTTCGCATGGTGATGGGCCAGGGCATCCTTCTTTATCTCAAAGGGAAGGGCACAGAAGATGACACACACATCAAACACTTCACAGCAATGAGCAGCATTGACCAGTTTTATTCTTAGAGAGTTTTTGCAACTGGACAGAGAATGCCATGGGCCTGCAACTGGGTTCAGCCCTCAGCATTGTCCCTCCAACAACTTCCCCAAGCATGACCCGAAGAAGCGCATGAAACCCTTTGTTTTCTCCTTTTAGGAAAATCACCGCTAAGAAAATAGGAAGCTGTTTCCTTTTTTCCTCTCATTCACTGAAAGTGTATCTGAGTCACAGTCATTTAACCACGCATTCTGCATGCACCTTCTGCTGCACCCCCTTCCCCAAATCACTTCTGACTGACCAAAAAGCATTAGCAAGTCAAGCTACAAAATTCTCAGCCCATATTTAGGTGGGAAGGTTTCCATGTAAAAGCTGGTTGCTTTTACCTGCCATTGTGGCTTTAGTTTGTAGGAAACAAGTGATTTTAGGTATTGCTGAACAATATCCTGCATAACACCAGAAAAGCCTCAGAGTCCAAGCAAGTAAATATTGTAGCTTTGAGTCCTGTTCTACTCCATCTATTCCATACAAACGCTAAAACCTTTCTGCTATCATGTGCTTTTTTCCCACTATGCTGAACATCACGGTCCCTCTGCTAGGCTAAACTTGTACTCTTCTGCAGCCAGCTGCAGGCTATTCCCACCTAGTATCTCATTTCTCCTCTCCCTTTTCCCTCACTTCTTGGAAGCAACAACAGTAGCCAGCTCCTCCTCTGCTGTGTACTTGCACAACCACATTGGTTTCAACAGCAATTGGAAGCATCATGGTACAGGCTCATGTTGCTAGTTAAACAAGTCCAATGAGATTTGCATCTTCCATCCACCTACAGCCCCTGTAGCTCAGGCTTCAGATATACGTGCTGCACAGAAGACTTCTATTAGCGGGCTGGCCTGTGATACACACATACCCAAAGAAACTGGGCCATATGCTAAGGTTTTAATTTCAGCCTCAGGAATGCTCCAGGGTTCAGTTTGAAGTTAACTCGTGCAAAAAGGTTTACAATGCAGACGGTGGGCTCAGAAACGGAACTGGTGACTGTCAGCCAGCACAGGTTGAAGGGAACACTACAGCTGCGCCAGTGATTGCTTCATGCTCCTTGGAGTGTGCCTGGTGGGAGCACAGCTGGGCTAGGACATCCCTCTGGGGTCTGCAGGTGGCACAGGGGCTCTCTACAGCTCCAACTCAAGGCAAAGGCTGCCTGTGGCCACCTGTGTACTTGGTGCCTCTCAGCGGTCCTTCCACTCATCAGAATGTCTCTAGTGTAACTTGGGACTGACCCTGTCTGAGATTCTGGAGGCATGGACTACAAGCCACCACCCGCCCTCACTCAAGTTGTGCCCATACAGAATAGCTGCAGTCAGAGCCATGACAGAATGCCAAATTGTTTCTTAACCACGCTGAGCTAGTCCCTGACTGCATTCAGACTCCCACCAAGAAGCAAGAGTGCCCCCAACACTCCTGTGCACAACTGCTCAGAAGTCATATCTTGGCAGGGCTGTTCGTTCCTTTAACAGATGCGTTTCCAGACTCAAAGACCCCCTGTTCCTCACTTGCCAGCCGTGCCAGCTGAGCCCCTGTGCTGCTGTAGCAGTCGGTTGGGTGGGATTACTCCGTGGGAGTGAGAAATGAGCAGGGAGGGAAGTCTCCAGGAGATGTCTGAGTCAGTATCTCTGGATGGTGCCATCTATACATCATTCTGTGCCTTTCACCACAGCAGTAATCTAGCCAATACATTCTCCAATCCCCAAAACAGTGAGAAATAGCCAAGCATGATTTCATTATAATTTATCTTCTGGAAAGAGAAAGTTCTCCTATTGGCTGAAAATAAGGATGGGAAACCTTAGCCGTAAAGGAACAGTGAGGGTTTTATCCCTCAAGCATCTAAAAGATTACATGGTCTATGTTGGAAATTCAATTTTAAGCATAACTATTCCCTAAATAATTCAGTGTGTCACGTGACTGCTTTTGTTAAGTGTTCCTATTTATGAACAACAACAGGCGATAGATTTATGTACCACCATGCCCACTCATATCTGTAAATTTGTCACTCGTATGCAGCTGTAACGTTCATTGGGGTTTTCCTTGTGTAAAATGCAGTTACTAGCTAGCGTTTGAACTTGAGGAGCAGACTAAGTGCAGCTCAGGTGCTATCTGTGTAAGCCTGGTTACATCCCCAGGTTTAGCTAGATACAGCTGGAGCTCAAGTTGCACTACTTGACTGATTACATCAATTCTGAACATGCAATATACATCAGAATTCATATGTGGAGACTGAGGCTTGTCTAGCACAACAGACTGCGGATTCCTGTTAGCGTGTGTAAGCACGTGCATACGGAGGTCTCAACTCCAGGCTCTGCTGAAATTCTTTTCTGGAGTTCAGTTGCTGTAGGGATCTCCAAGCTGACTCTGCATGAAAATGAGCAGGAATAATTGTTTCCGTGGCCACTGGATTATGTTAAAACAATCTTAGAGAAACAAAGGCACTATAAGGACTTACTCTGATACTTCCTTTCTTGCTTCTCATTTAGTGCTTCAAAGAATCCAACCAAGGAGAGAAGTACGTACAAACCTTGAAAAGTGAAGAGAAGGCTTTTTCATATCTTCATCTTGATGGTAACCTACTCGTCGGAGCTTATCCTGGAAACTCCAGGTAAGTTAAAACATTGCTGCCGACTGTTTGTGTAAACATTTATATAGAATCAATGGTAACAGATAAGCTAAATTCCATTATGACATGCAAATTCTGATCGTATACAGAGACACACTGTCACAAAGAAAAGATAATGTCTACAGACTTTATAATAACGTGGGGTTCTCCCTCCTTCTAAGTCAAACAGACTCTCCGTTGAAGCCTCTCTTATACAAGTAAGTGCACAAATTTAGGAAAAAAAGTCCTACAGAAAAGAATAGTCACCTTTGAGAAAAAACAAAAACAAATGTGTTGCATATATACAAAAAGTAAGATGAAGTAAGAGAAGGTCTCTTACATAAGACCCGCTGGAAAAGGAAGTCTTTTCAGCTGAGCAAGGCTCATAAACATGTGGCTACAGGTTGCAGTTTGGCCTGAGAAGTTCACTACTCCCACTACTTACAATTTACAAATACAGTCTTCCTTTCCTTATGCATACCACATGTCCAACTTCCAGTCTGCAAGTTTGGACGATTACGATCACGATTCCTCTCCTTTCATTCCTTCCCCCATTTTCAAAGCATGTGTTTCTTCTTAGAGATTGGTTGTTAAGAGATAAGCCTTTTCTAGTCAAATTGCCAAGTGCATCAAGATAATGCTAAAGCAAGTTCAAACATATTTAATCCAAGGGTATCATTCAGCCAATTTGAAAAGTTGTAGACTCATTTGTGACACAGCGCAGCTGGAATCAGGCTTTCTGATCTGGCGTTACATTTTCTGGAGGTGCTGAACAGAAGATGTTCCTGAGGAAGATGTTCCTGCGGATGTTCCTCCGCGCACTGGGCCAGGAGTGGCTCTGTCACAAGAGCAATAGGGACAGTTTTTCCTAAAGCGCAGGCAGATCTTCGCAATGCACGCTACCACCCCACCCTGACACTCCCACCACAACCAGTTTGGAGGCAGCTTCTTTGCCAGAAACACTATAGTTAGCTCTTATAAGAGCCAAGGTAGAAAGAAAATACGTCTGCAATCTAAATACGCCCTAGCTCTCAGTTCAGCCTGGTCCTGCCTCATCTTTGTTGCAATTAGGCTAAAGGTAAAGGAAAAAGAAGGCGTCCTTAGCCTGGTAATTCCCCCAGTTTATTGAATCACCTATGCTGTTTCCACAGAAGAGACTGAGAAACCATAGGAACTCTCCCTGCAGCCAGCACACAGGACTGTATTCTCCTCCTCGCTTCTGACAGTGGCTTGAGTTGCAGCGGTAGAGGTTTCACGTGCCTCGCTACAGACTGTCACGTCTAGTCCTGTTATCAGCTTCCTAGCCGGAGACGCAGATCCACGCAGATACCACTTTTACAAAGAAATCCAACTAAAAATAATATGCTTCTAACTTTGCAAAACCAGTTTAAGAGTGATTCAAGGGATTACCACAGGGACAGAGTTAAGAACTGTGAGAGTTGTTTCTTTCCAAAGATGCTTGGGGTAACGTTGGGTGCTTACCACATGGTAAAACATTTTTTGCTCTCTTAGATATGGTTTAGCATTACCATTATTTTCCATTTCAGTTTTGTAGTCTACTCGAGAAGTGAGTAAACCTGCCAGGACAGAACTGAAAGAAAACCATATACCGAAGTGTTGGGTAAAAAGAAAAACACTCAAGCACTTACTCGGCTAAATATATAAAAATTAAAAAAAAAAAATACAAGACCTTGTGGTATCAAAGAACCTACTCTGCTAATAACTAAACTAACACAATCTACTTTGCACTACAGGGAAACTCCCTGCCCTTCTAAGAAACAGCCTTCATACATGTGAAACAGGGTCAGCTCATGTAACAAACACATCTACACTCAACACGGTATTTGTCAGTAATTCCCACAGCCCCTTCTTTCCCCCCTCTTCTTTCCGTATTACAGAAAGTTCTCCCTGCAATCTTTAGACCTACCAGGAGTGCTTATTTTTTCCTGTCAGGGTCCCAGTTTGACATCCTTATCTACCTGTGCTTCAGTTTGAGACCTTATGCACAAGAGGAGTGAGGAAGGACTTGAAGCATTTCAGTTAACTGGGAGGGACACAAGCACGCACGACCTAACCCTTAGTTGGGCTGGTGTTCTCGACTCTGAAGCATATGCATGTTATGAATCATGTGGTGTACACGACAGCTATCTGAGCTGCAAACAGACTCAGAGGAAAGCAGTGCAAAAAGGACCAAGATGGTAGATCTTGGATAAAAAATAACACAACGTACATTTAGACTAATTTTCACTGGTGTTTTAGGCTATTAATTCCATCCACATTACAACTGCTTTCAGAACTTCATCTCAGGGCTGGGCTAACCTGGGAACCAGAGGCAGCAGCGACCTCGCACTGCTCTCCGACCCGCGCGGCGCAGGGCGCGGGGCAGCCGCGTCCCCCCGGCCGCCCTCCCGCACGCGGGCAGTCAGAACGCGTACGGATACAGGAGGTTGTGCTCAGGGAGGTGTCCTGTGAAGTTCACGCTTGTGACACCAAAACTAGACATTACAAAACTTTTCAAAATATGAGCTATATGCAGATTGTATTACAGAAGTTTCCTTGCTTTTTTGTTCCATATCAATTTCACTTTTTGTTTTTATTCAAAGCCAATTTTTGACTTAGTATATTGGACTGTCTTCAAAAGACACACGTGCAGCCTCGTATTTGGCCTCAGGACTTCTTCAACTTCCAGAGTCAAGTACTAGTACTTCCTGCTTCCAGCTTGCTCCTTGTGCCTATCTCACATTTTATCACATCCCTGTGGCTTTGCTATGCAGTTCAGCAGTTATAGTAATGCAGCTAAGTATTCATAATTCTTTTTCTACAAAGAAGTTCCTGCACAAGAACAGAACCAAGATGAGGCTTGCAGGCCCAGCAACCATACCACTAGTAGCCCCTAACCGTGATCCACAAAGCCGGGCAGTGCCTCGGCAAGGCCAGCCAGAGCCCAGCAGGCACTGGAGGTCTCCAGGCTCTTTGCTTCTGCCCACAGCAGCTGCACGCTGCTGTCAGGTTATCGGTAACACCGGCTCTGCACGACACTAGAGCACCTGTCTGTACTGACAGGATCTGATAGGCAAATGCGTATGACCACGCACGCGTGCATTTCTGACACATTGACCGTGGCACAGTAATTGCACTGGGCAGGGCCCGGGGCAGGCCGCCTGCTGCCTGAGGCAGCGCCGCAGCCCACCACCCCCGGTGTCCCTGTGGGGCACCACGGAAATCACAGAAGTAACACAGACCCTCGTCTCCTACAGCTCGGGCCTGTGCCCTGCATCTGCAGACAAATCCGCTTCAGACTGGTGCAGAGAGCTGCTAGGCGCAAGGCTCAGGCTGAGCTTGGCAACACGTATTTTGGTACGGGCAACTGAACAGAGCAAAGGGCAGAGAGCCCGAACCCATTCCTGTAGCTCCACGGGTTGGCGGAGATCCAGTGCTTGGTTGAGTTCCCAAAGAAATCATGTACTGGACAGTGCATCAGAGAGGTTTTTTGGCGAGGGACAATTTTTACAATCACTAGTGAATGCGGCACCCATTTGTTTAAGCAGATAAATGTTTAAGAGGAATGCACGCACACACTTGGCAACTATCAGTAGAAGCAGTTTTTGTTGCTTCAAGAACAACCTGAAGACGATAGCAGGCCTTTAACCTTTTTAAATAAAGGTTTCCTTTTAGAATAGGTCCACCAGCAAAACACTAATGATCATTTTCCAAACTGATGGTGATTTACATTGTTTGAGCATTGAAAAGACAGTCAGTAGGGTTGCCAAAAGCCTACACAAATATTGTTTTAGAAAGAATAGCCTTTTGAAGGCTATTTGGAGGTGGCAGGAGGAAAAAGAGCACTCCAAATTTAAAAAATAAAAAATAAAAATGCAGAGGAAGAAGAGAAGGAAGAACGATAGATTTCTAAGAGGCTGTGCCAAGAGCTACCACCTATTGTTTCGCAGTTTTTTTCCAACCTTCATTTCTTAAGTGATGGATTTTACAGCATATGTGTTTGTTACAGTTACACAGTTACAATGATTTTCCTTCCCTGAGCTTGATGCTCTAGCTGTACGGCCTCCAGGATCGGACTAGTGAAAGGGACCATGGGCATTTAGATGATACTTCTGATCAAGGAAGGGGCCACCTAGCCCTTGCTCTGCTTAGAGCAACATTACCTGCACACCAGATAAAAGGAGGGGTTAGTAAGCATCTAAAGGTCAAATGAACCAAACAAAAACAAATCCAAACTCCCTAAATACTCATACAGACTTGCGTACATATTCAGCCCTTGTTTGAAAGCATCACAAAAGCACAATTTGCGCATAAAGAGTTTCACATAACCTCTCTAAACAGCAGAGCATCCCTCCAACCTGGACCACGATGCTGCTCGTCAGCCACAGCAGTGTGAAAAGGAGGATCGGATCAGATCAGCAAAACCAAGCCAGGGACGGAGCGACAGGCCTGGCAGTGCAGGGCGGGCACCCCCAGAAACAAACACCGAAGACCTGAGGGAGCACATCAGTACAGCCAGCTTCCCGGGGCAACCGATGCCGCGTCCCTGCTTCCGCTGGGGAGTCCCAGACCCCCCCGGCCCTCCCTCGCGCCGCACCGACCCTCCCAGGGCTGCCGAGCGCAGCCAGCGGCCGGCCGCCAG